>CM038728.1:23858363-24245863 GCA_021613375.1 Megaleporinus macrocephalus | reverse complement strand
TAAGTGTAAGAGTTTTTTAGTATGTGCTATGTGGGCCATCTGCTGTAATTACTGCATGCATGCTTGTTTACAAGTACATGTCAGTTTGTGCAAAAAAAAAAATAAATAAATAAATAAATAAATAAAAAATTGAAAAAGCCCCTGATGTGTAGATAAAAATAAAATGCATTTGGGAGTCATCTGAACATAAGCTTGGCGGAAATTAAAATAATAATAATAATAATAATAATAATAATAATTTTAATTCATATAGCGCCTTTCTTATACCCAGGGACGCTTTACTTGAGGGAGAAAAAATATTAAAAGTAAAATCTCTAAACGTGGTCCTTAAATTTGAATTCTAAACTTATATTCTTTAATTCCATGTTTAAAAAAAAGTGGTGTATATATTTCCGCTCAAAAGTTTTAGTACACTACAGTAATAAAATGACTTGCTTTATGGTGGCAGTGATGGGAACAATGGCTCACCGTGTCTCCAGTGCAAATATAGCCAATTTGTTTACTATCCACAATGCTCAGTGAACCTACATGTGTCTTGTGAGTGTTTAGAATAAGGACGATAATAAAACAGTGGGGAGTTTGTTTGCTTTGGGCTCTATTTTGTCTTACAATGCCCTGCATATCATGAATGTATGTTTTTTTTTAAAGTTTTAATCCAAAAGATTATCTCTAAACTACTATAAAACAACATCTCAGACATCATGTAGCGTATCTGTAACCATTTCATGTAATAGCTTGCTGACGTGTGGTTCCCATCATCGCCCCTGTGCACAATTCTGAGTTCTCTGGAACGGAACATTTCACATCAACTTGCTCTGAATGACTCTGTTTACGTCTTTATGACTGAATTATGCAGAAATTTGGAAAACTCTGTGAAGTTTGCTTGTAACATAATTGGCCTGCTGTATAAGACTACATGAAAACATGTACTTGCAGATGTTCTGACAATGACTGTTACAAACAAGTCTGCTGAATGTTTCAACATGATGTTTCAGCTACATTTAGAGGACATCCAACCGACAGACCTGGGCCATTCATTTTCGCTCAAATTGTTAAAGGGGATGTACTATGCTCATTGCTGTGTTACTAATTTTATTAGTGGGTCTACTTTAGTAGATTTACATGCTTCAATTTTCCCAAAATAAAATCTTCTCATACTCTGCACCTGTACTCACACTTTGTTAGAGCGCCTGTGTCTTCCAATATGCCAAGTGTGCTCTGGTTATTCTGCTGGCCATCTCTGATTGGCCAAAGCAGCATCCTGCTACAAGTTGCACCCCCACACTGCTGTGGCTATTCTTGCAATTTCAGAACCAGTTCTAGTCAAAGTCTGATCCTGAAAGTCAGGTAGAACAAGTTGGTAGATCTGATCCACCGTCCCAAGCTAGACTGGAGCAAGACGTTTATACCTTTTTAGCATTCTGTCCAAACCGAGTGAAGATGATCCTCATCTAGGAATTAAATCTAAGGCGGTAGACTGCAAGGCTGGCGATGTCTGAGTTTCTTCTCCTGGTGGAGTGTGTTCACTCATTTTCAGCTTTAGGTAAGTTGTTTAGGCAGCTATGCTAGCTTTAGCTTATGCTAGCACACAGTATGGGCACTCTCAATGTGGAGTCATGGTGTTTTAATTGTTCTTTTTTCTCGGGCATAGTTAACACTGCAATTAAGATTTTATCGTAGACTATATATATATATATATATATATCGAACACCCCTATACAAGGCTGTGAAAAGTTTGCCAGTATGCGGGCAATAAGGACTGTGTTACAAGATGATGTCAACTTGCAACAGCTTGTTGGAATTTCTATTAAGGTGTTTCAGGGAACTAAGAAAAGTGGTTTCACAGATGTAATTCAAGCTTCAGAAATTTGCAGACGGTTTACACATACAGAGAAAAACTAAAACAACATGGTCCCTTTAAAAGCAGGGTCATGTAAGGGAAGTGAAAACATCCTAAAATGAAATACTGTTCAAGTAAGGATAAAAAGTTTAATGTCTTCTAATAAAAGCATGAGGATTTTCTCAAAATGTTATGTGGACTTCCGAAAAAGACAGCCTTTATACTATTTGTAGGACCCTACTGAGATGTTCAACACTGGTCCCGGATGGCTAGTGCCCTCAGTCAGACACCCCTAATTCAAGTCATCTTTTATTTATCAGGTTTAGTGGGTGTGTTTGAGCAGAACTCTGCTGAACACTTCTGCCCTATAAAACAACATCTTTACAACTTTACAAGTTTGAAAGCCTTTCTGAGAATGCTCTAAGGACTTCATTTCGCTAGCGGGGAGGCATGTTTGGTGCCTCCAAAGTTCGCCGCTTTAGTTTTTGCCCTGGAGCTGCTAGCCATCAGTTAACACTGTGGAAAGCCTTTTTCGAAGTGTCAGAAGAGAAAACATCACAGCAGTGGCGGAGTTTCTGAATGTGAATGTGGAGACCCCATTAATACATTTCCCAAAATTTTCCAATGAAAGACTTCGTTTATTTGGTGCAGCAGTTAGAATTTTGAAGAGCAAGCACAAAGGCTACAAAGCGAGAACTGCCTGCATGACCAAGTACTCGCTCTCATGACTAGTTAGTTAAAGAGGTCAGTTAACAGCTGTCTGGTGGCTAGAATACAGTCAACAGGTGCAAAACTGAGGGTTTATTTAACATAGTTAATTACACATCTTTAATATTTGGAACGTCCACACTACTTATAGGGTGTGTCTCAAAACCTAGTATACATAGGCAGCATTTTACATCATAGTATGCACTCCCGACATGTAGACTGTCCCAATTCTTAGATATCTTAAACATGATGTCTACCTGTTTTGACCTGGTTTTAAGGAAGGAAGGCATCGAATGCTTCCTCAACCGCTAAAGCACTCCCATGGAGCAGCGCAGGCAAATCTATGAGCAGTAAAGTGGTTTTAAAAAAGTTATTTTGATTCTCTCTGGTGTTTTAATGTGTTTCTTGTCATATAATCACACAAAACAGCATTTTATTATCAACTTTGTAACAAGTCATTAACCATTTAGCAGTTTTATACTCAAACCATTAGCATTTATGCTAGCGAATTTTTAAGCCTCGGGCTATAGTTTTAGATGCTGGCCAGTAGCTTATCAACCAGCTAAACCACCGGTCGCGTGCTGCCGTGGGCGGGAACAAGCCGTGACGCAGTCTCTCTCTAACTAGAGCGTCTCAGTAATCTGTTTTATGAGGAGAGATGAGGAGAGAACACTGCTACTTAAACAGCTGCCTACCTAGACAGCCTACTTACACACTCACTAGGTTTTGAGACACACCCATAATGTCTATCCTACTATGATGACTTCCACGGCACTGAAACTAGTCTGTCAACCATTTTTATACATAGCAGTGTTTTACAGTGTCAGAAACCACATAAGCAAGTCAATATGTGACAGAATTAAGCTTCATTTAGGTTTAAGGCAACCGTGTAGTGAGCAATCTTCACAACACTCACTGGTAGCACATAAGCACCCATTACTTGGTAGCTTATTAGTCTAGTAACAGCAATGCAAAACCAAAGAAGCAGATACCAAACGTGTCTACCAAACTTTATCATCTACATTTGAGGTAATGTCTACATTTTGGGGGAAACTGTGCAAATGAAATTTTTCCGTATACTATTCCCAGCTAATAGAGTTTGGCGAAAAAGAGCAGAGCTCAGAGCTCGAAAACACAGCAGAGCGCGGAAAACAAACAAACAACACAAAAAAAAGTTAACAGGAAATTGATTAAAGCACATGCTGGAATAGTGACGGCTGTTAATGAGCAATTGTGCATATATGCAAACAAATGCTGTTTGCATCGTGTGGGTCTCACTGTTTTCTTGTTAATTTGCTTTCACTTCATTTAGTTTTATATTCACACCATAATGTGTAGTGTGAAGAACTATTACACTGCAACTAGATTGTACACAAGAAAGCTAACGATGTGGACATAAAAAAGCAGCGGCGTCTTAATTAAAGCAAAACTGCCCTTAATTATGGAAAAGAAAGACGTGTGTGTACACTGTCTAAATACACAGGCGAAAAAAAGCATCGTAAATCCTAAAGCTAATAATAATCAAAGCCAGGCTGAGAACGTTGCAAATAAAAAATATTTGTTTAAACCAAGAATGTTTATGTTGCTCTGAAACTTTTTCGAAGCTGAAGAGACTTATTGTGCCGCTGAGTGCGAAACCCATAGCGAAACCCAAAATAAGAAAAGAAAAAAAGAGTGGCGGTGCTGAAGGGGGTCTACGTGAGGTGGTGGGGGGCGACCTACATGTCCGTTGGCGAGGTCGAGCAGGTCCCTCAGCCTGCAGCCTCGACTGTGCCGGCGCTCGTAGCAGATGCTGTCCTCCAACACCACGTAGTCCGCTCCTACAGAGCGCAGCAGTCTGTGGACCTCCTCCGCTGACTGGCAGGCATAGACCTGATACACCTGAGAGAGAGAAAAAGAGAGAGAGAGAGAGAACAAGAGAGAGAGCAAAAGAGAGAGAGAGAGAGAGAGAGAGAGAGGGAGGTATTAGCTACTTGCACAAACAAGACCAAAAAATAAGCTGTAAGCGGTGGTGCAAAAAGAATGGACAGTTGTTTTATTACTAGGGGTGTAAGAAAATATAAAAATATCGAATATCAGGATATTATGTTTAGTGATACTGTATCGATTCTCAAAAACACAGTATTGATACACAGATTCCGGGCAGTAAGTGAATCATTGTGTGTTGTGTTTAAACCACTGACCACTAGATGGCAGTGTTGTAATCCATTTTCAGCGCCACTCATTAACATAACATTAACAAGCAGCACAAGGGCGCAATGCTGTTGTTAGCATTGGAAAACCTGTTCATATAGTGGTGTGTTTTAATAGTAGGATTTGAAAAATCGCAATATATCACTTTGCTTGCAGTATCGCAATATATCACGATACTGAATCGTGACCGCTGTATCACGATACGTGTTGTATCGCCAGGTTCTTGCCAATACACAGTCCAAGTCAATACATGTGTGTGAAACCTTTTTTTTTTTTTTTTTAAAGCATACAATTAATTTCACAAGCCAATTAAGTCCTTATATGGAAACTACGCTGCTTTGAATCTATTATTTCTGTAACATCACAAAAACCAGTGTATTAACATATACTTCCCTTTTCCGTTTACAGCAGTTTAATGAAGTTATAAGTAGTGTTTCAGTCTGGGCTGCTTTTTAAATGAAGGGCAGCCAATCAGAACACAGCTCATTCAAATATTATCAGTCTTAACGGCACCATAACAAATACACCCTGTTTAATTCCAAGGGATGAAGAGGAGTTGGTACATGGTTGGGTAAAAATAAAATACAATAAAAATGCAGGTTATGGGCCCTTTAAACGAAGAGTTTGTCACATAAACAAATACACATTTTTCTCCTGACCTCAAAAGCAGTCGATGCACTGAAACACGTTTGGTGTTAGAACTTTGCTTGTTTAGTTTCACGCTCAAGTTACAAGGCTAAAGTAGTTAACAAGTGAGAAACATACTTTCACACAATTACAGAAGCTTTAATCAAAGCAAGATTTCCACAAGCTGTTTTAACGACACAAGCTGCTCCCAGAGGACTTTCAGCCATCAGCTCTCGAGTTTCTTACAGAATGTATTTGCCCATATAATCATACAGTTCTGTGCAGAGGTTTTAGACACCTTATCGTCACCCATACAGTCAGACATCTCCCAAATGGCAACTTCACCAGAGAGAGGACAAAAACATCTTTACTTTCAAGGTATTTTGAAGTGTTTCTATTGGTCCATTCATCATTACATTTTCACACAACGTAAACGGCGGCTGCTGCATTCGAATGATGGTGAAATAAAAACAGAAAAAATTGAGATACTTCTTTTTCTATGGACAGTGACAATATGTAAAGCTATTTAACTGGGCAGGAAGTGTTTACTTGCTCAAACTATTCAAATCAATACAACCTCTGTGTATATACTGTCTTTAAATGAATATAATATATTTATGGAGGTTGTGTGATGATTCAGCCACTTTTAAGGCTAATTCTATTAAGTGGGCTGTAAGCTTTGAATACTTGTTAGGGCTATTAGCCTCTATCCGACATCTAACAACTAAAGTGGCAATCACTCACCAAGTTTTGACTGAGTATTCTTTTTTATATATGCTTTTAATGTGTTCACCATTACCAGATTCATCAGTTAATGGCATGCACCCAAAACACATTTCCACCAGCAAGAACACCAAATCCCCCAAAATCCATCATCCATCCTTTGTGAACATAAAAATAATATAATAATAATTATCATCATCATCATCATCGTCATCATCATTTTTCACTATATAGCTTCATTAAACGTGTCAGAACTAATAAGAAGTCACCTTCAGGTCTGGTGTTAACGAATGAAGAATGTTATTCCAGCCAGGTGAAGGTCACTTTGCCTGTGTGCTCTACTTCTATGTTGGAAGTGCCTGTCTGCTCTTCCTCTAATCCACACCTCTCATTAGTCATGCCTTCACGCGTAGGCCTACTAGTGTGAAAGCGCCACCACCCACAGTGCTCGAGAACCTTTCTGGAATCTTCCGCCCCAGCCTGCCTCTCCCTCAACCTCCGTGCTCTAGTTAATGGACTCAGGGAAAGGTGCTGAAGCACTTTGATTAATCTCTGCTACTGACAAACACCCAAACTCCACTCCATCTGCCGCACGGAGCGGCCAAACCTAACACATCACTGCAATCTCACATGCAATGTGCAACGAGCTGATCAAAATCAGGACGGTGACTCTGGAATCAGTGTCGATAGATATTAGCTAATATATTACTGCCACTAGATAGATGTTTAGATTGGACAGATATTTCAAACTGATGATATTTTTTTTGTATTTTTAAGGAGAAGAGACTGTTTCAGTGATACTGAGACTGGAAGACTGATAGAAGTCTCAGATAGAACTGCTTGGCCAGAAAGGTAAAGCAAAAGCCCCACATAATAGAAAAGGACCTGTGGACATGTTTAGTTGACACAGGAATGGTCTATCTGCACACACATCACACACTACAGAGAAATCAACTCTGAAATATGAAAAACAACTTTTCCATAAGCCAGAGGAGTTTGGGAAACAAAGATGGGATGGGAGTGAAAATAGAACTCTTTGGCCACAATCACCAAATGCATGGTTGTAGCAACAAAAAGCATCTTGCAAAGGTGATAACTGTTATGCATGGGGATGGTTCTACTATGATTTGGGGTTGTGTGGCAACCAGTGTCACAAGAAACAATGCACAGGTAGGGCTGTGCGATGCTGACAAAAAACAATATCTTGATATTTTCTGTAATTTTGTCAAGAGCGATAATAAACGACATTTAACATTTTTTAAAAATGTGTTTGTAAAAGTCTTATATTTTACTAGCTTGCGCTTACTAAATGATACTAATATCCATCCATCCATGCTTGATCTTCTGCTTTATCCCACTAGTCTGGGTCACTGGGGGGGGTTGGACCAAATCCCAGCATCATCGGGCGAACTCCACTGAAGGTAGCTGAGTGTGTGTTCTGCCAGACACCTTAACTGGTTTAGGTTTGTCTTGGACAGCGCTCTCCCGAAGCTCTTCATACTCCTCATACTCAGTGCGGTGGTTTGTTGGGAGATGGTGGAACAGAGTAGCGATCTTTAACGGCTTCTTACAAAGTTTGCAAAATGTCGTCTTCTGAGCAAAGTCAGCCTTTCAGATCCAAACCAGCTCCACGTGAGTGAAGATGATCTTCGTCTAGGAGTTCAATCTAAGGCAGTAGACTGTGAGGCTAGCGGATTCGAGTTTCTTCCCCTGGTGTAGCATGTTCACTCACTCACTTCAGTTTTAGGTGTAGCTAATGCTAGCTTTAGCCTATGCTAGCACACAGTATCGCCACTCTCAATGCACAGCCTCGCAGCAGCCTGTACTATTTCACTAAATAACAGTGAATAGTGAACACAGTGAAAGGCTGGCTCCTTCAACAGACCACTTACACTACTGCTCAAAAGTTTAGGATCACTTTAGAATTTCATTTCATGCAATTTTCATGCGATTCACAAACACCATTGTCCATTTCACAGTTAATGTAAGTGTATCAGATGATTTTTAAAGAATAAAAATGTTTGTATTAAAGCCTATTTTTGTATAGAGGCTTATTTTGCATATAGTCTTATTATCAGCAATTCTCAGTCCTCTGCCTAAATCTCCTGGTACGGCCGCCAATCCAAGTTAAGGATGTTATTGGGCTAATTGGTTGTTAGGACACTCTTGCTCAATTGTGATGCACAGCTGAAAAACATTCTACTAATAAGTGAGTATAAAAGGGAACAACATTCTAGGTTAGTTTAGTATCTGAAGCATCAGCAGTTGATGGCTTGCTGACCGACTCAAAATGGCCAGAAAGAAACAACTTTCTTTAGAAAACCCGTCAGTCCATTGTTGTGTTAAGGAAGAAAGATACTCCATTGAAAACAAGAACATTTCACTGTGGTCCTAAACTTTTGAGTGGTAGTGTATGTGTTGTAGTACCTTCAAATTCTCTATGAACCACATCAAGAAATGCAGACAGACGCTTTCAGAATGATCCTTACAGGCTCGGAAAACTTGTCTGTAGATCTTAAACAGGCTGTGCATGTAAGACAGTCCAGGTACATCCCAGAACCAGAAGTGATGTGAAAGAAAAGTGGGTAACATTTTTTTACACGTTGCCATGTCTGTGTTAACCTAGGAGGGTACCCAAGCTTTTGCACCTGCCACAGTTCCAATTACATACTTTCCCTATTTTTTAATTTCACGATGGGTCTAGCGTTACAAAGCTGAACTGAAACCTGAATCGCCAGCCTTCGGACATGCGTTATAACACCCCATAATGACCGCCCTGGCTCGCAGGCGTGAGTCTGACAGGGCCTGGGCCAGGGATCAACTCTCCACTCTGATATGACCATCCATCATAACACGACCGCGTCTCCGTTTGTCAGGCTGCCCTGCCTGGCTCGGCTTCTCGGCCCGCGTGTTGGAGCGTATCTCGGCAGGATCTGGTGGCTGGCTCATTAAGCATTCGCTATCATGACCTCCGTGGGCTGTGTGAGAGTGTGTGAATGCTTCACTTCACCCGGCCGCATCAGCCAAAATGAGCCAGCTCATTATATCCTTAATTAAAAAGCCGCCGTATCTCTGGTCCTCTCCGAGGCTCTTTGTACATCTGTTTTGGCTGGAGTGAGCGTTTAAAAAAAAAAGAAGAGAGGAGTTAAATAAACAAACAAACAAATAAAGAAAGAAAGAAACAAAAGGCTCTTACCTGCCTGGTCCTCTCCCGCAGCGCCTGATCCTCATAGTGGGGGTGGTTGGTGAGGACCCGCCCCGTGCACAGCTTTATCCCCGCCAGTAGCTGCATGCTTCCTGCAAACACCGCACGCTTGGGGGTCTTGGAGCTGAACGGATAAAAAAAAAAAAGAAGAAGAGAGAAAGCTCACCTGAATTTCATGTTTCATTAACATGGTAGAGTGTGTACGTGTGTTAGAGGGGCGTGTGGGCGCACTGGAGACGGCACGAAAGCTGAGCGAGCTGCTGACATTAATTTCTAGCGGAGGAAAGGATGTTAACTGGCTCGGCAGGAGCGCACGCAGCCATGTGTACACTCCCATTACTCAAGTGCAAAATGCTGGAATGGGAGACATTTGGGATGCCATCATCACTTTTAAGGCTCATTCTGCTGCTTTAGAGAGTTACAGCATCATTATGATAAGTGCCATCTGAGTGCCGCACACTGAGTTTAAAAAAGTCTTCTTTTTTTTTTTTTAAAACACAGGGAATAAAAAAGACTAACTTCACATTTAAGCACTGATCTGAAATGTAATCCTTGATACGTCCGATTAGCTGGTAATTGGACAGTAGCGATGCTCCAATAGAGGGCTTTTGTGGGGGTTCTCGGAAAAGCTGCTAATTTTTTTCTTTCTTTAAGCTTGTCAAAGAAGTACGGGAGTCGGATTTCCGACGGCAGCACATCCTCGCCGGTACGCTGTTTTCACCACACTTGAAATGTTTACTGTTTGGAAATTATGCACAGAAGAGCTGACATGGGATCATTACCCAGTGCCCCTGGCTACAACATCTCATCTCTTTAATGTGTACGCCGCTTCCAGTTTTAATCTGCAGTTAATCTTTTTGTGGTTGTAATACTAAAATTACTGCTGTTCATTATCGAGGCACTGATAACAATGCACACAAGACTACTGCTGCTCTGGACCAAGGACTAGTCTATTTCCTCTACTGTCCTGTGCTTAAAAGGTTGGATAATTATTGGAATTTATTTTAAAAGCATTTATTGTGTGGCGTTTTTATAGTTTGCCTGTGTTTATTGCATTTACTGTCTGTCTGCTACCATGCTATGTTAAAAGTAGTACCTAGAAAAGCTACGACTCATTCCTCTCACAACACATCCGTGGTGGGAGGAAATGACTATAAAGCTGACTTTGACCTTGATAGCTAATATGATGGTTGTGACCGTAATGGACCCCTTGCTAAGATGTTCCGTGGGGGGAATCTTAAATGCTGTTCCACCAGCTGAAGTTTTCAAGTACCACTCTATGAAAAAGAGCTTTTAAACAGAACAGGGTGCTAAATTAGCTGAAAGGCAGTGATCACTGCTGCAGCTAAACATATAGCCTAGAGCAATGGACAGTCACCACAATGGCAACGTAGTTATTGGTTTACATTTTTAATATAAACATTTATAAATAAACATTTTCAGTGCAACATCTGGCTGTTTTTGGCACTTGTTTATTGTAAATACATTAACTGAACAATGCTTTGAGTTAAATCAATTAAATGCTTTGAGTAAACATCTAAAAGAATGTCTTTGGTCCGAACGGAGGATTATTTTAATGTTAGCGAACGCTGGTGAGGTGTTTCTGTAATATGGACCCCGGTTTCAATCACGCCACTGGGAACCATTCTGATTCTGGATGTTTCTCTAGAACATAGCATTTCACAACAAGCCAGTCTGAGTCACTCAATGTTCTGTAGCCAATCGAAACCCCAACCTATATTCATTCAGTTGAATGGAACCTTTGCAAGCCTTATATAAAGAAACACACTGGTGGATCATAAATCCACAGTTTCCAATACAGGCATGAGGGTAACTTATAGAATGATGACATAATTTCAGTAGCCTTGAAGCATTTTTCTCTGAAAGCAGCTTTTTTCAGTCATATTTTGCTACATAAACTATAAAAGTTTCCCCCAAAACGTCACTGGATCCATTGTAGTACCAAGTTATTGAATTTAAATGCAAGTATTGCTACAAGCAAGCCAACAAACACTACGGGCTAATAAGCCTGGCAACCTCAGCATACTTTGTCAAACTTGTTAGTTTAAAGTGGTAATGTGCTTTGGATCTTCTATCCTGGTGGGAGTAGTAGTAGCTGTTTTTTATATAACATACTATGCCAAAGTCAGAGACCACCCTTTAATTTATTCAATGTCTAGTCAAAACCACCATTAAAGTGATTAAATCTGATATTTCTGAGAAGATTAGATGTAAGACAATCCACTTGTAGGAGTCCCCCCCCAAAAAAAACAGACAACAAGATGAAGAAAAGTAAAATCCCCAGAAAATGGGACCCTATAGCCTTCACAATCGCAACCTCATTATTTCCACAGGACAAAACATGGGCAAAATAAACGTAGACCTGGAGTTCCTTATGCTGAATGATGTAAGGCTTCAAAGGTGATAAGCAGACTTCTATTGGTGATCATTATTGGACCTAGTAAACCCTGACCAGAGGATCTATGTTGGACAGTACTTTTCAAAACCACATTTTTCCTGTAAATCATAAACACGATTAATAAAATGTGTGCAAGTATCACTAAGCCTTAACATAGCCTTTCGACCAATCTCAGACTAAACAGATTTACTTTCCTCTCAGCCCAGAAGTAAACTGGAGCGTTTGCTTGTGTTGGTCTTGAAAGGAGGGTGAAGGAGATTGGTGAAACGGAGCAGGCTCTGAGTGCAGGAGGATGGTTTCATCATGCCAGGTGTTTACTGGCAGGGATGTTTCATTACGACAGGCATGTGTTGGGAGGAATGTTTCATTATAGCGGAAGAATACCCGCAAACTGAGTCATCTGTACCTCCAGAGGACGGCCTCACCTTCAGCTACGAACTGGGTCAATAAGCAAGAACCCAAGGATGTGAAGGTTAAAAGCATGTACTGCACAAAAACACTGCCTTAAACTCTGTTCTGACTTCCTCTCTCGCTGGACCCAGTACGACTTACTCCTCTCCAACTACCTTCCTGGCACACACAGACTCGGTCGGTAACTACAGGAGCATTCAATTTGAGACTGTCCAACACACGGGCAAAGTTGAACAGGGAGAAAAATGACCACAATTACAGAGGGCTGTCTCTCAAAGCTCAGTCTGCCCTCCACTACCACAGCATCCTCACCTCTGAACAGAGAGAGAGAGAGAGAGAGAGAGAGAGAGAGAGAGAGAGAGACAGAGAGACAGAGAGAGACAAACAGACAGATAGAGAGAGACAGAGAGAGACAAAGAGAAAGAGAGAGTGAGACAGAGAAAAAGAGAGAGCGCGTGCACAGGAGATGAGTAAATAAGGAAGAAAGAAGAGAGGGGAAAGAGAGAGACAGAGCAAAAGAAAAAAAGGAAAAGAGAGAGAACAATGCAAAGAAGATAAGAAAGGAATAAAGGAACAAGGGGAAAGAGGATGGGAGAAAGAAAGAGAGAGAGAGAAAGCGAAAGAGGGTGAGCAATGCATAGGAGATGAGTGAGTCAGAAAGAAAGGAGTGAATGGAAAGAGAAAGGGAGAGAAAAGAAGAGAGAGAGCAGTGCATGGGAAATGAGTAAAAATGAAGAAAGGAATGAGGAGAAAGATAAAGAGGAAGAAAAGAGAGAGAGCAGTGCATGGGAGATTATCAAGTAAGGATAAAATGAGAGAGGGGAAATAGGAAGGGAAAGAGAAAGAGAGAGAGAGAGAGAGAGAGAGAGAGAGAGAGAGAGAGAAAGAGAGTGTGAAAGAGAGAGAGAGACTTGAGTAAGAAATTAAGCAGAGGAAGGGTGGAATGGGAATAATTGGGAACGAGAGCAAGATTGAGAGAGACAGTATGAAAGGAAGGAATCCGTGAGAAAGAAAGAGAGATGGTAAGAAACAAGTGACAGGGATAAGTAATTACGGAGAAAAAGAAAACGGAGGGAGGAGGGAAATGAATGAGGGAGAGAGAGAGTAGGCAAAGAAGAGAGAAGGAGAGAAGCAGAGATTGTAAAGAGTAGATATTAAATGAGAGACACAAAAGAAAGAAAGACACAGACGGGAGGTGTGAGTAATAAGAAATTAGAGCGAGAAAAGAGAAAGAAAGGAGAGAGAGAATGAAAAAAGATGAACTAGAGAATAAAGGAAAGAGAAAGAAAGGGAAAGAAAGGAGAGAGAGAATGAAAAAGGTGAATAAGAGAATAAAGAAAAGAGAAAGAAAGAAAGAAAGGAGAGAATGAAAAAGATGAACTAGAGAATAAAGGAAAAAGAAAGAAAGAGAAAGAAAGGAGAGAATGAAAAAAGATGAACTAGAGAATAAAGGAAAGAGAAAGAAAGAGAAAGAAAGGAGAGAATGAAAAAGATGAACTAGAGAATAAAGGAAAGAGAAAGAAAGAGAAAGAAAGGAGAGAGAGAATGAAAAAAGATGAACTAGAGAATAAAGAAAAGAGAAAGAAAGAGAAAGAAAGGAAAGAGAGAATGAAAAAAGATGAACTAGAGAATAAAGGAAAGAGAGAGAAAGAGAAAGAAAGGAGAGAATGAAAAAGATGAACTAGAGAATAAAGGAAAGAGAAAGAAAGAAAGAAAGAGTTAGAGACAAAAGATGTGGAAGAGTGAGTAAATAAGAAATGAGAGAGAGAGAGAGAGAGAGAGAGAGGGAGAAAGAGAGCGTGTGAGTAAAGAAGAATGAGGGTGAAGGTTCTAACAGTAATAGACTACAGAGGGGTTGCCATTTGTCAGCGGGTGGCGGAGCTGCTTGTCCGCTGGCAGTGGCTAATGTGAGAAGAAAATGAGGTGGTATCAGACTCCTGAGGGAAGACTTTGAAGAGAGAGCAACCCACAGAGTACAGTTACAGCCTGCCACTGCCACCCCAACACACACACACACACGCTGCAATACAATGTTAAGACATGAGGTCACGTACAAGTCACATTATATATACATGTATCTACTCATACCTAACAATATATCCTGTATTTACTATGTGCAGTGCAGTCCTAGCGATGCTGTATCTTTTACATGTCCAATCAAAACAGTGTTGTTCTATGTTCTGTTTCTGAGGACACTGAATATAAAATAATCCAGGAGCACGATGGAGAAAAATCCAGAAGAACATCAGTGGAATAAACAGGAGCTTACAAAACCAGACTTGGTTAAAGGAGTTATTTGTAAGATGACGCAAGTGGTGATATTTATACTTCAAGCAACAAAGGGCAACAGAAAATCCACCCCTTAACCAATGTTAGGAGCTTAACAGCAGTGTTAACCTTTGCTTTGCTTCTTCTTTTTATATTATATATTCTTTTTATATGGTGGTGCAGTGGTTAGCACTGTCGCCTCAAAGCAAGATGATCCGGGTTCGATTCCCGGTCCGGATTGTTCTGTATGGAGTTTGCTGCAGGTACTCCTCCCACAGTTCAAAGACATGTATGGTAGGTTGATTGGTCACCCTAAATCACGCATAGGTGTGAGTGTGTGTTGGCCACGCAATTGGGACCTGTCCATGGTGTACCCTGCTTTTGGCCGATGATGCTGGGATTGGCTCCGCCCAGCCCAAACCAATCCAACCCCACCCCACTCCAGCCCTACCTAACCCCAACCCACCCCACCCCAACCCAACCCCACTCCACCCCACTCCACCTCACCCCACTCCACCTCATCCCAACCCAACCCAACCCCAGCCCAACCCAACCCAACCCAACCCCAGCCCAACCCAACCCAACCCAACCCCAGACCAACCCAACCCAACCCCAGCCCAACCCAAGCCCAGCCCAACCCAACCCAACCCAACCCCAGCCCAACCCCAGCCCAGCCCAACCCCAAACCCAGCCCAGCCCAGCCCAACCCCAACCCCAGCCCAGCCCAACCCCAACCCAACCCCCCGTCCCCCATCGTGTCCCAAACCAGTAGGATAAAGCAGAAGATAATGGATAGATTTCTTGGGTTGGGCTGGGGCTAGCTGGTTAGCGTGCTTACTTCACTAGATATCTCTAACACAAATCACCACAAAAACCCTCCCCTCAGAGAGAAATTCGAAAATCAAGCTCCGCTCTTGCTTCATATCTGAAAACATCCACTGGTGTTCCTGTCCAGCCTTCCAGTGAGCAGACGCCTCAGCATTACGGGTCTGAAAGGATGTATAGTTATCAAGAAGCCCTCACTGAGAAATAGGAGATACAGACCCATCAAACAAAGAAGCTGCTGGTGTTCTCAGAACAATACAGAGTCCAGACCTCTGCATTATTGAATGTGTTCAGGATCACTAGGAGTGTGAGAAGGAAGAAGACTGAACTTTGGAGGTGTGGACAAAAACATCCCTGCAGGTTTCACTGAAAAACTAAACTGAAGCTGAAAAACAGTAAATACAGAAAAATATTATATTGTATTTAAATTGTTGTGACTTTCGTGTAATTTTCCACTAAATAATTCTTGCACTTTATGGTAGGGGTGTAACGATACACTCTACTCACGATTCGATTCACAATACTGAGATCAGGATTCGATATTCTGACGATACTTTAAAGAAATGTGAATGAATTATTATTATTTATTATTTTTTAAATTAACAAAATAACCCTTACTCCTCCACAATTTAAAAGAATGAAGAAAGACCTTGAAATAATGCTACTGCAATAAAATGTGCTACTGTAACAGTACTATACTGTAACCTACTAACAGGTTCACCAAATCTTACTTAAACCAAAAGTTACTTATCGCCATAAGTTCTTTTCGTCTGACTGCACGGTGGTCTCTGTTTTCAGAGGGGTCAAAAGTTTCATGATATCCTTGGCATCACTGACGTCGTAGCTGACCAAAGTATCAATGTCATAGGCGTTTCAACGTATCTTCATACTCACAAGGGCTGCTTGTTGTTCAAGATAGCTCTCAATCACTTCCAGCAAGCTACTTCATCGTGTAATGACATCAAAGTTTACGCTGTGGGAACCGTAGCAGATTTGGATTAGCATTCGGAAGAAGGTGGCTATGCGTCTCACTTGACCCCCGGTTTACACTTAGGCCAGCTTGGGAAGCAAGATTTATAGTGTGTTGGTTACCTTTTTCAAGGTACAAGACTCGTTCCCATTCCCGTGTCTAATTTGCTCAAATCAAGTGGACTAGGACGTCTAGAACAAGCCATCAATCTTTAGCTCCTTCCTTCTAAATCCACGCCCAAGGAGGGGTCTGTTTGACAAAAGGAGCCCTAGGACAGTGAGCCATGGCCCTCTCCTGGGGGTCACGTCCCGCTCGGTAGGATGGGACAGGGTCGTTTTAGCTTCCAATATAAAACAGCCAATTTCAACACCTCGACTATGTTTAGCTCTGTGTGCGACTCGAAAAGGGGGCAAGTTTGGAGTACAAAACTCCTATTTCCTGTTCACCGGTGATCACATGTGCCGTTATAGTAATGTATCTCTAGGTAGCCCTCCAAGTCCACCTGTCTGTTGTTATTGCTACACTTTCTACAAAAGTCGGAATCCATCATTATCGACTACAGACGTCCTGTACAATAAAAACACCCAACTGGTTATATCTTGAGATCTTGGTAGACTCAATGGCGCCCTCTGGTAATAAAACAATGCTACTGCATTAAATGCCATAAATAACAGAACAGTGAGCAATCGTCCATCTTCACCATGCACAGTGCATCGCAATGCATCGTACCAAGTGTCGTTACACCCCTGCTTTATGGTCACTTGAACTAAAAAATTAAATACACAAACAGAGCCCAGATCCTTTTGCTAGTTAGACCCAGTTTCCTCTGGATTCCCACAAAATCAGGCCTGAAAATGTACAAACACACACAAACGGCATGTACAGCTGTGCCTGTAGGAGGCAGGATTTAAAGAAGAGAGAGCAGATGCAGGTGTGTACACACTACACACACATATCCGCTGTCACACCAGCAGCTCTACACTGAAGCCCGTGGGAGGCAAGATTAAGCTGCGAGATACTGAATGTGCGTCCTCATGAGCACACACACACAAACACACACAAACACACACACACACACGCTCATATACAAATATCGCGAGTCTTTCACGAATGCACACACGCTTTCACACCAACCCGGCAGATTAAGTCCCACAATCCCCTGTTCCAGGCTGAGTGCTCCCACTTGGCCAAGTCATCGTATTATCGATATTAAAAAGGAACACAATCTGATTATGCTGCGACGTCGCGAGACAGCGCCGTCAGCCTCTTTCACAGCAGCCATTCTGTTCCAGTCTTCTGACGACTCGTCCCCGTTCCCGCGTCTAATCTGCTCAAATCAAGTGGACTAGGACTTCTAGAATGAGCCATCATCCTTTAGCTCCTTCCTTCTAAGTCCACGCCCAAGGAGGGCTCTGTTTGCCAAAAGGAGCCCTAGGACAGCGACCCACGGCCCTCTCCTGGGGGTCACTTCCCGCTCGGTAGGATGGGACAGGGTCGTTCCTGTTTAATTACTCCATATTGACGAGGGATTCCGTTGGCCCCGGGCTGATTTGCATTTCATTTCTGAATTATACTCTCTTGCGTAAATGTCAGCTCGTGTTAGCCCGCACCCCTTTGACATTATAAAAACTGATTAACGACATTAATATTCCAGCTAGCGGGACGAGGGGCCGCGGTGGCCTGGCCTGGCCACTGTCAGGCGGTGGGAGCCAGGTGTGTTGGCTTTTATATGACACACTGCCCACAGAGTCTACTGAGCAAAATTAACGACCTCATATCGGACAGCGCAGAATGAGTGGCTAGGCTATTTATTGGTAAACGCTAACAAACTTCCATATTAGCAATTTGCTGCATTACCCGCTCCCCGAAAGGCGGGCGAACTGGGACGCCCCGGCTTTTAGCAAGCCAGCTAAACGCGGCGCACTCGATCTTCTCTTGACATATCAGCAGATGTTCCAATGCTCTATGCTTGGAGCAGCACGCTCATCCCTCATAACCGAACCGGTCGCTATGTCAACGCCGAACGCGATCAAAGAGAAACATCAACGGCACTTCAGCTTAATGACGAGGCGTCCAAAACAGCTGCCATCAGTACGCGCTGTCGATTGGGGCCAAACGGATGAGCGGACTCCGGGGCGAGTGGACTGCACACTCATCATCAGTCAATCACGGGGCTAGTTGGTCAGCAGAACGCTAGCAGAAAATCTATGCCGCTGTGAGTTAGCTCGAGAATTGGCGGGCCAGTGGAGTTGACGCTACAAGAAGAGAAAGTGGTGGTGAGAGGGTAGACGGCAAAATTAAGAGGACTACAGAAGAAAACAAAAAGAACACAAGAAACGCCGAAAGGGTAAGAAGACTACCAGGAAGATAACTCACAGTGGGAACTTCTGCGAGCGGTCAGAGGAAGCGCATTGAGCATTCAGACAGGTTCGTCTGGCTGGCCTGTTAGTTTGTGTCTGGGAACATGTCTCAGACAGAGCCGCGCTACTTGAGGTCAGGAAGGAGCAGACAGGGAGGCTGAACTCGCACACAACGGGAGAAGAAAATAAACCGCATGGCTACAAATCCATGGCAGACACAAACAACACTATCACACTACATAATGAGTAATCATTCCTGGAACCAGTTCATCTGGATGAATAACTTCCAACAGCAATACACAACAACCAACCACTACAGTTCTGCTTCTCTGTATACTTTGTTAACCCCCCTTTTATCTGCTCATCCTTGGTCAGGACCCCCACATGACCACCTGTGCAGGTATTATTTGTGGCTATTATTTGGGGGGGGTTGTGCTAGCGTGAGTGGATGAACACTCACTATCACTGCTGGACTGAGGACAGTCCTACAACCAAAACTAACCGGCCAATAGCTTTCAAAGAACACTAATGAAGGACTAGACGATGACCAGCACAACCTGTGCAGCAACAGCAGCACATCACAGTTTCATGAGGCACCTCGGCACAGGCATCTTCAGAGCCCACAGCGTGAAATAAATAAATTAATAAATAAAAAGAAAGAAAGAGGGAAAAGAATAATAATTAAAGAAATAAATAAACCTACAAATATAACCACAAATTAACAGCAATGGGAAAAAAAATCTAACCAATATGTATTGTTGCATATTACATTTTTTCCTATTTTATTTAAATAAAAAAACTTATTAGGAGTTGGTGTTAGGAGGGCTTTGAATTATTTTAAATGTAATAGCAGGGTATTGGCTGTGGTGCCTTTATTTAAATTTCCCTAGCCATCAAATATTCAGGGGTCTATGCATTCATCTGTCAATTTTCTGTATCCACAGTGGACTATCTGCAGCCTATATATATGGTGCAAGGGCCCCTGAGGCCCTGGTAGTCAAAGGGCCTGGACACTAACACCATCTGCAACTTGGAATTATTTCTAAAACTTGTTAGTCTACTTAGTATTCATCTTTATTCTCTCTTTTCTAATTGACTAATACAACAGTGATGCTTTGGTTTCAATAAGAAATAAATGGCAAGAAACCTGGATTAAAATAATAAATTAATCAAATATTTTTTTTCCAAATATTTTTTTATATTTGTGTTACATTTTATTTGAACTGATACTCAATCAAATGTATGGAAAATGATAAAATTATCATTATTAAAATGTATTAACATTACAGAGATGCAAATAACGTCAAGTAATGAAATGAGTTCACTATTTATCATGTAGTGGCTATTTTTATGTTTATTATCCAACATCTTCGCTATTTTCTTATTTCTTTGCCAATTTTGTATATAATCAATTATGTATTTCAAATGTTGTTTGCACAAACCATGTTTTACATAACCGACTATCATTTAAAGTCAAATAATTGGTTGACGTGTTTATAGAGTGTATTGAAATCTATGCACCTAACTACTGCTGCAACCCTACTAAACAAGTTAACTCCAAATGATCCCTGGATCAGCTTGCTGCTGCGATAAACACATTTATATGATTGCTCGCACCAGACGAGAGGATTCAACATCAGAGCGCTTTTATCTTCATCAAGTGGCACATAAGTGCTGTATTGTCCACACAATCTGCCTGTTTAATATCTGACTGTTCACAGACACTCATATCATTATTGCAAAATGTGCTGTGGACAATAACAGACGAGTAAAAAGCCATGAATTTCCTTTTAACACACTGGCCGCTGAAAGGTATCTAGAGGTTTGTCCAGGTATCAGCAGCCTGATTGGCTGAATTCAAGATTCATCACGAAACAAAATAATTATATGCACTCTATTTTTATGCAACGTACCTGACGCCAAGGTAAAGGTATCTAAGAGCTTGTGTTCTCATCAAATTCCTGAACAGTCAGTAAACACCCTTGTGTATAATTTACACACTTTGCTGGCTGTGATCATAAACCAATCAACTGAAAAGGATAAAAAAAAAAAAACTAGGTGTGAAAACAGTCTTCGAATAATAGTTAATATATCAAATAACACGGTGAGGAAGAAAAGTGTTAAACAAATCCACACCGTCTTCTATTTTAGATTATTCAAAACAGCTCCCCAGTGCCTTTAGGCAGCTTTCTACACTCTTGGCATCATCTCAAGTAGCTTCATGAGGAGCCATCTGTGATGCAAGATAGGCCTTTAGATCAAATGACTTTAAGACTATTAAATACCTACATTCACTCAGGCTGGAAGCCCCTTCGCCTCCAGATCTAAGCATCCTGTCTAATCAATGCCATTATTTTCGGATGGTTTTTGTGATGGAAAAAAAAAAATAAATTTGAGCATCACGTTAGCTCAGACAGAACCCAAGTCAAGCTCAAGCTTAGGCCACAATCTCAGAACAACTGCTGTCATCAGCCGATGCAGACGAATTTAACACATCGCATGCGTAGAAGGTATTTGGCTAAACAGTCTATCCACTCGTGCCGCTTCCTCTGCAACCACTTTGCAACCCACCTTCACCCCACCTCCTTCTGAGTCCTGGTCAAATCACTGATGCCTGCTCTGTTCTGTGCTCCGTGAGTCCTGCTTTCTCTCTCTGCTACTGTGAGGCTCTAAAACTAAGCCATACCGTCTAATAGAACTTGAAACACAATGTTTTCTTGGTTGCAGTGGTTCTGATTCAATTGTTGTTGCTCTTCTCTGTTGAGCATTTTATTTTTAATCACCCTTTCTCTGTCGTTTAATTCAGCTCGATCTGACTAAATTTAGCAGAGGTGATGTCAGATCTGCTGAAGTCAGAAGCAGCAGTCAGTACAAGCCAGCTACTTCTTTCTAAGTCCCTTTCTTTCACATAACGCGATTTCTGTTCTGGCCAAAACTTCCAGCTAGAGAGTTTTTTAAACTTCTAAAACTGCTAACGATGCTCGTACTGACAGCTTATTATCACTACATCATTATTTGTGGCATAGCTAGAGCTGCTTCCTCTTTACCTCTATGCCACCTGTTGAAGAAACCTACTAGAACTGATAAACCTCACGTTATGAAAGTGTGATAGCTCGCCGTCTGAGTCTTATCTTAACTGTAGGAGTAAAATGAGGGCACGGTGTCCTATTAAAATACGAATGTACTATTTATCACGTCTCCATGGTGTCATATAGCTCCAGTAGCTTTTTGGGCACGCTGTTCTACTGCAAGCTTCCTGTTCCACCTCATCCCAAAGGTGATCCATTAAGCTGATATCTAATGGCTGTGCAGACCACCAGAGTCAACGTCGTTTCCACAGCAACAAACTGAGATGATGTGTTCTTTGTGGTAGGGCAAAAAAAAAAAAAAAAGAACCGGTTTGAAACCTTTGTATGATAAAGCAAAGACAGTGGTCGTAATGAAATAATGCTAAACAACATTCAAATACTTATTTAGTATTAATGGGAATTTACTGCCTTAATTACTGCCTAACTCAATTGAGAAACAGTGCATTTAGAGCACTTTACTGATTTCTGTACAGTGGGGGTGACATGAACATGGGGTCATAATGTCTAAACAGCAAATACAGCTGTTTGTTTATATATGTAGATCTGATAATGCCTTAAATATGCCCCGCATGGATTTGACTGTGCTTTTAAAATAAATTTTAGGCCACAAGCTTATCCCAGAACTGTAGTAAAGCAATGTCTCAGGCATTAGGCAGAGCATTCATAACTGCTTTGTATAAAAGCTTCTGCGAGCTGCATTAAACTCTTCAAATGTCTGGTTCCTATCACCACCACTGTGAGGAAATCTGTAATCAGTATGTTTCTCTAGTCCAAAGCATTCCATTTCTGTAATGCCTGTGCAATGTCTGCCTCTACCCTATTCTTTACCTTGCCTCGTGTGTCTAGCCATGTGCTTTGGTTTTTGTTGTTACAGTGCCTAACCTGAGTGTTGTATGGAGCCCAACCCTGTTTGTTTCGTTCCACTCTGTGTATTTATACCCCTGTTGCTGTTGCTTTGTGTTCTTTTGTCTTGCAAGGATTTTGGTTTTCTTTTAGCTTAGGTTGGTTTTCGCTTGGTTGTTGCCATGAAAATTTCAAACTTTTCTGGAGTCGGATTCAAATAAAAAACTCATTCTGTTATGAGATATTTGTTTGTTAATCTGTGAAGTGGCCCTTAAAGGGGCTTAATGTGGGCCATTTCTGCGCTGTTGACACAAGGCAAGATGGATACGCGCTCTTTATGCCAAATTTCTGACCCCACCATCTGCAGGCAGGAGCAAAAATCAGCAGAATGTTTGTCTAATCTTCAGTCGTCCACTTTTGGTTATCACATGCCCACTGTGGCCTCATCTGAGTTGGCTGGAACCTGATGTGGTCTTCTAATGCTGCCCATCTGCTTCAAAGTCAGCAACGCTGCACGTTCGGAGATGCCCTTCTGCACACTGCTGTTGTAAACAGCTGTTACTTCAGTATTTGTCGCCTTTCTGTGAGTTTAAAAGAGGCCGGTCGTTCTTCTTTGACCTCTCTCATTAACAAGGTCTTTCGGCCCCCACAGACCTGCTGCTCACAGATTGTCCTTTGTTTATTGCGCTATGCTCTGTAAACTCTCGAGACTAAAGGACAAGGAAACTCCAGCTGTTCTAGAGAGGCTGTCACCAGCAATCATAACACGGTCAAGCTGGCTTAGATCACGTGTCTTGCTTATCCTACTGTTTGCACCAATAACAAATACGCCTTGTCATATATCAAATACCACAGCGAGAGAAAACAATTGCTAAACAAATCCACACCGACACAATGTGTTTGGACCCTGATGATTGCTATCTGCAATGCAATTTGTAGGCGGTTCATAAGCGGTCATAGAGATCAAGACATTCAGAAATCCACTTCAGGCAAAAGTTGCTGATTCGGTTGGCTGATTCAGGTGCCCAACAATGCTAATCTTTTTGGCCCATATGCAAAAGTCACTGAAGAAAGAAATATGCTTTAGGGCTGGGTAGGGCTGGGCGATAAAACGAAAACAATAATTATCGCGAAATAACGTTTCCTCGATAGAACTATAAGACATAGTTGCTAGAAAGTCGATAGAATTAAGTTCCGTCCATGTTTTGAGAGACAACACGAACAGACCGCCACAAACCAATCAGATGGCTGAACTAAAGTTCCAGCCATTTTATGTTTGGTTGAAGCACACAGCTCAGAGTGTAGGCGTAGCGTCAGTTTAACCCACATGCTAGTAATTTCGTTACTGCAGGCGATACAGTCGAGCAGAGAACAAAATAAGAGAAAATGACAGAAAACATTAAATACTACTGAAAGAAACATGTTACACGTGTTAATAATCTTAAAATAATCTGCTAAGATAAGATAAACAAGTAAACAGGTGTTGTCTTGCTGCTGTGTTGATAAAGCTCTAGGGGATGTTTGAGCTTCAAGTTCTCGGGTATAGCAGTACTGTTTGTTGTCATCATCTCCACTGTGCAGAGCTGACAGAGTGTTTCTGTGTGAAACGCTCCCACAACTTGCACGCGAGTGATTGTAGCTGCAGTTTGCTCTCCGGATAAATCCATGCTTTCAGTAGGCACGGCCACCTTAGTGACGCATCGACGCATGTTATGCTAATCAACGTAATTTCTTAATGGATAAAGATAACTATGTATATTGTAGGAGTTCGAGTGAGAACGCTGAGGCAAAGTTGACTTTATAACCAAAAAAACTTTATATCCAGAGGAGGAAAACTTTATTTTCTACTGAAAACAGAATCGCTAAACCAACTCCCCATTTGAGCCGACAGAGAGTCGACTCACCGCTGTGAGAAAACATAACGTGAAGTCCTTTCAATATATATAACGTGTGTGTATATGTATGTATGTATGTATGTACGTATGTGTGTGTGTGTGTGTGTGTGTTTAATTTATTTGGAATACAGTTGTATAATGTCCTATTGTACATTGTACATACATCTTCTGATAGAAAGTAAATCAGAGGATAAAAAAACTATTTAGCAAAATTTTTAAACTTTGATATCTTCACTTTTCATTTAAAGTAAAAAGGAAATAGTGATTTGATTTATATTGTGATAAATATGGATATCGACTGATGTGAAAAAAAATAGATTTTTTCCCATATATGACAATATACAACGTTATCACGAAGGTATTACAATACAATATAGAGATCGACTGATATGGGTTTTTCTAGAGCCAATGCTGATGTTTAGAGGTCAGGGTCAGCCGATGGCTGATTTTTAGGGTGCATATCTAGAAGTTTTCTGCTTTATTTGCTGCTAAAAATGTCAAATTAATGGTAATAACAAGTGGATGCACAACATTTCTGAACTTAACATTGTTATTAAACACTGACTGCTGAAAGAATGTGATATCTTCTCTTTATACCAATAACAAACAAGTGCATTAAAAATACTTCCACACAGCCAACATGTCTGCTGCAGTTACAGAGAGTGCCTCACTTCACGGCTGGGTTTTTATCACGTTGTAGTAAAATTGTGGTTCTTTAAGGAGGATCAGGAGAAAAACAGTGAGTGGGCGCAACACAATAGACAGAGAGACGCTGATATGCTGTAATGATTGTTAACACAGCGGCTCTGTTCTGTTCTCTTTACTCTTTCTTTGTTATGTTTGGCTTGAATGCTTGAAGCTGAGTAATATCTGGGAGACTCTGGCTGCTACGGTGAGACTCGCTGTGTAATAATAACGTTTTACTATGTGTATTACACTAGAGCTGTTAGCTTTAGCCCCGGAGGTAAAGCGAACTGATTAAAAACATCATTGTTCGGAATAAATTATTCATCATTTTCACCTATTGGCCCAACAGTTAAAGTGTTGGCTTGGAGTCCTTCACATGCGGCAGCAGCACGTTCCACCACACCAATAACGCGGGGCTGCCCGCAAATGTGCCTGACTTAAAATCGCTGCTACCAAACATGGATAAAAAAAGGCAAATATCGGCCCGATATATCGGCCAACCATCAATCTCTAATACATACAATGTACTTTTCTACTGTTATACTACTGAACACTAATCAACTTCAATTAATCCTGTTAAACTGGATTCAGTATTTTGTAACTAGTCCTGTTAAACTGTATTCAGTATTTTACAACTAGTTCTGTTAAACTGGATTCAGTATTTTATAACTAGTCCTGTTAAACTGGATTCAGTATTTTGTAACTAGTCCTGTTAAACTGGATTCAGTATTTTACAACTAGTTCTGTTAAACTGGATTCAGTATTTTACAACTAGTCCTGTTAAACTGGATTCAGTATTTTGTAACTAGTCCTGTTAAACTGGATTCAGTATTTTACAACTAGTTCTGTTAAACTGGATTCAGTATTTTACAACTAGTCCTGTTAAACTGGATTCAGTATTTTGTAACTAGTCCTGTTAAACTGGATTCAGTATTTTACAACTAGTTCTGTTAAACTGGATTCAGTATTTTGTAACTAGTCCTGTTAAACCGGATTCAGTATTTTACAACTAGTCCTGTTAAACTGGATTCTGTATTTTACAACTAGTCCTGTTAAACTGGATTCAGTATTTTGCAACTAGTCCTGTTAAACTGGATTCTGTATTTTGCAACTAGTCCTTTTAAACTGGATTCAGTATTTTACAACTAGTCCTGTTAAACTGGATTCAGTATTTTGCAACTAGTCTTGTTAAACTGGATTCAGTATTTTACAACTAGTCCTGTTAAACTGGATTAAGTATTTTGCAACTAGCCCTGTTAAACTGGATTCAGTATTTTGCAACTAGTCCTTTTAAACTGAATTCAGTATTTTACAACTAGTCCTGTTAAACTGGATTAAGTATTTTGCAACTAGTCCTGTTAAACTGCATTCCGTATTTTGTAACTAGTCCTGTTAAACTAGATTCAGTATTTTACAACTAGTCCTGTTAAACTGGATTCAGTATTTTGCAACTAGTCCTGTTAA
The DNA here is from genome assembly GCA_021613375.1 of Megaleporinus macrocephalus. NCBI lineage: Eukaryota > Metazoa > Chordata > Actinopteri > Characiformes > Anostomidae > Megaleporinus > Megaleporinus macrocephalus. Next base: position 24,219,336 of record CM038728.1, on the reverse strand, counting down.
ACTGGATTCAAAATACTTTTGTTCCAAGTATTTTGTAACTAGTCCTGTTAAACTGGATTCAGTATTTTACAACTGGTCCTGTTAAACTGCATTCCGTATTTTGTAACTAGTCCTGTTAAACTGCATTCCGTATTTTGTAACTAGTCCTGTTAAACTAGATTCAGTATTTTACAACTAGTCCTGTTAAACTGGATTCAGTATTTTGCAACTAGTCCTGTTAAACTGGATTCAAAATACTTTTGTTCCAAGTATTTTGTAACTAGTCCTGTTAAACTGGATTCAGTATTTTACAACTGGTCCTGTTAAACTGCATTCCGTATTTTGCAACTAGTCCTGTTAAACTGGATTCAGTATTTTGTAACTAGTCCTGTTAAACTGCATTCCGTATTTTGTAACTAGTCCTGTTAAACTGGATTCAGTATTTTACAACTAGTCCTGTTAAACTGCATTCCGTATTTTGTAACTAGTCCTGTTAAACTGGATTCAGTATTTTACAACTAGTCCTGTTAAACTGGATTCAGTATTTTACAACTAGTCCTGTTAAACTGCATTCCGTATTTTGTAACTAGTCCTGTTAAACTGGATTCAGTATTTTACAACTAGTCCTGTTAAACTGCATTCCGTATTTTGCAACTTGTCCTGTTAAACTGGATTCAAAATACTTTTGTTCCAAGTATTTTGTAACTAGTCCTGTTAAACTGGATTCTGATTTTGTGTAGCACAGTATGTACAAATACTGAATAAAAAAAAAATTTTTGTTCCAACAGATCAACATAAATATTGTGACATATAATGTATCACGCATGATAAAATTGTGAAGTATTGCAATATTATATTTGTTCCATATCACCCACCTCTAGTGTGAAAATGTAACCAACTTCACAAAACAAGGCTCTTCTTTCCCTCTTTTCAGGAATCTTGATTCTGATTGGCTGATATAAATTAAACACTATATCTGTGGGTTAGACCGGTGATCATGGCAGTGCTGTGCTGTTAGGGTAGAGGAGCCCCTCCTGAGTCTGCATGTACACTTTACATACCATTTTCTAATTCAGTACTATACACTACATAGTCTTTCTCCTCCAAAGTACAGTTAAAAGCACATACTGAAACTCGTACCACACCAAAGGTGCTTAAAAAAAAAAAGGTGGGTCACCTAAAAGGTTCGAATGCTGAAAAGCTCTGTCATCACAACAAGGGGATGAAATGTGTGGGGTTGGGCATTATTCCCAAGGTAGCACTTTTTCCTTCAGCTTTGCAGTTTTTGGTCAGAAATGTTCAAAACATTCTGAAAAGCGAGGTGTCAACAGTTGATCGCTAGTGTTTATCTGGAAGGCCGAAGGCCAACGAACAGCTCTGAGACGGGTGAAGTCAGACGTTCATCTTTTCAAACTGCTGCTCACGTAACCTCATAGGGCAGAACATGCTTAGAGTGGAGTGCTGATTGCCCAATAAGGTGTACGTGAGCTGGCAGTCGCCCAGGACAAAGTGACCAACACTCTACAAAGTCGGTATGGAGGGGGAGAAGAAGAGAGAGAAAGAGAGAGAGAGAGAGAGAGAGAGAGAGTGACAGTCAGACAGACAAACAGTGACAGACAGGGAGCGAGAGAAAGCAAAGGAGATGGACGGAGAGAGACAGAGAGAGAGCCGAATATCGATCGAAGGAGTTCAGATAGAGTCATGATCCGATCGATCGGGCAGCCACCGAAATGTCATGTGATTGATCTGCAGATGAGGGGAAGTGACTCAGAGTTAAATGAAATTTCGCTCTAAGTGTTTCTTGAGTGGCACCTACAGTCTAATGCGAGCGATTTGGATCCTGCAAATTGGACGACAAGTGAGCCGCGGAGCCACTTGCAGGAAACGCGTTCCACCATGCCACGATTAACTCCAACACACAATCAACACTCCGTCCCACTGCGATTAACTCCAACACACAATCAACACTCCGTCCCACTGCGATTAACTCAAACTCACAATCAGCCCTCAGCCCTGCTGCATTCGTACAAACAGCATTCCCAAACAGCAGATATTGAAGAGTCTGTATCATGCGGTGGGGGGACATATACTGTAGCCCACCCATTTATGGTAAAGTTATAAGCAATGTTTCCAACCAGACTGCAGCTAAAAACAGGTCAGCCAATCAAGAGCAGAGTTCATTTAAAACTTGACTCTCCTCTCCTGACTTTTTCAAACAAAAGCTCAAAAGTTTAGGATCACTTTAGAATTTCATTTAATGCGATTTTCATGCAATTCACAAACAACATTGTCCATTTCACAATTAATGTAAGTGTATCAGATGATTTTTAAAGAATAAAAATGTTTGTATTAAAGCCTATTTTTGTATAGAGGCTTATTTCGCATATAGTTCTATTATCAGCAATTCTCAGTCCTCTGTCTAAATCTCCTGGTACGGCCGCCAATCCAAGTTAAGGATGTTATTGGACTAATTGGTTTTTAGGACACTCTTGCTCAATTGTGATGCACAGCTGAAAAACATTCTACTAATAAGTGAGTATAAAAGGGAGAACAACATTCTAGGTTAGTTTAGTATCTGAAGATCAGCAGTTGATGGCTTGCTGACCGACTCAAAATGACCAGAAAGAAACAACTTTCTTTAGAGACCCGTCAGTCCATTGTTGTGTTAAGGAAGAAGATACTCCATTGAAAACAAGAACATTTCACTGTGATCCCAAACTTTTGAGCGGTAGTGTATCTTTAAACTCTGCTGAATAGGTTACCATTCACAGATACATACTAACCACTACACCACCGTACTAACCACTACACCACCATACTAACCACTACACCACTATACTAACCACTACACCACCATACTAACCACTACACCACCATACTAACCACTACACCACCATACTAACCACTACACCACCGTACTAACCACTACACCACCATACTAACCACTACACCACCTTACTAACCACTACACCAACATACTAACCACTACACCACCATACTAACCACTACACCACCGTACTAACCACTACACCACCATACTAACCACTACACCACCGTACTAACCACTACACCACCATACTAACCACTACACCACCGTACTAACCACTACATCACCGTACTAACCACTACACCACCTTACTAACCACTACACCACCATACTAACCACTACACCACCGTACTAACCACTACACCACCGTACTAACCACTACACCACCATACTAACCACTACACCACCGTACTAACCACTACACCACCGTACTAACCACTACACCACCGTACTAACCACTACACCACCATACTAACCACTACACCACCGTACTAACCACTACATCACCGTACTAACCACTACACCACCTTACTAACCACTACACCAACATACTAACCACTACACCACCGTACTAACCACTACACCACCATACTAACCACTACACCACCATACTAACCACTACACCACCGTACTAACCACTACATCACCATACTAACCACTACACCACCTTACTAACCACTACACCAACATACTAACCACTACACCACCGTACTAACCACTACACCACCATACTAACCACTACACCACCATACTAACCACTACACCACCGTACTAACCACTACACCACCGTACTAACCACTACACCACCATACTAACCACTACACCACCGTACTAACCACTACACCACCATACTAACCACTACACCACCGTACTAACCACTACACCACCGTACTAACCACTACACCACCGTACTAACCACTACATCACCGTGCTAACCACTACATCACCGTACTAACCACTACACCACTATACTAACCACTACACCATCATACTAACCACTACACCACCGTGCTAACCACTACATCACCGTACTAACCACTACACCACCATACTAACCACTACACCACCATACTAACCACTACATCACCGTACTAACCACTACACCACCGTACTAACCACTACACCACCATACTAACCACTACACCACCATACTAACCACTACACCACCATACTAACCACTACACCACCGTACTAACCACTACACCACCATACTAACCACTACACCACCATACTAACCACTACACCACCATACTAACCACTACACCACCATACTAACCACTACATCACCGTACTAACCACTACACCACCATACTAACCACTACACCACCGTACTAACCACTACATCACCATACTAACCACTACACCACCTTACTAACCACTACACCAACATACTAACCACTACACCACCGTGCTAACCACTACATCACCGTACTAACCACTACACCACCATACTAACCACTACACCACCATACTAACCACTACATCACCGTACTAACCACTACACCACTATACTAACCACTACACCACCGTACTAACCACTACACCACCGTGCTAACCACTACATCACCGTACTAACCACTACACCACCATACTAACCACTACACCACCATACTAACCACTACATCACCGTACTAACCACTACACCACTATATTAACCACTACACCATCATACTAACCACTACACCACCGTGCTAACCACTACATCACCGTACTAACCACTACACCACCATACTAACCACTACACCACCATACTAACCACTACATCACCGTACTAACCACTACACCACCGTACCGTGAAGACACACAAAGGTTACAGATGGACATCAAGACAAGAAACTAGAAGAAAAACGTAGCATATGGGCCGAATAAGGTGCAGTAGAAGACGGGCACATGGCTATGCGGCTCTCAGGGGGATGTAAAATGAGAGTCTGAGGCACTTTAGCTTTGCGTTAGTGATGTTTCTCCCAAAGCAGCTACAGAAAAAGCAAAAAAAACAAAAACACAATTACAGCAAAATTTGCAAATTAAAAAGCAGAAAAGAAAAAAGCTGCATGAGCGACATTCAGTACGGGAGTGAAAATTGGAAGAATGTGTGGATGGAGAGAAAACACAGAAGAAAAAGACGGGGGGTGGGGGGGACGGAGAAACTGCAACAGGAAAAAAAAAGTATCTTTGTTCACTCAAGGAACATAAATTACCCGTGCTCTGAGGGGCCGCGAAAGTTTCTTCCTCCGGAGAAAACAAAAGGCTAATTTGTCTTCATTATTCCAAAACAAGGCAACATTCGGAAATAACTGGCTTTTTTCCCCCCTAACAAAAAAGGATGTGCGGTATAAAAATCGCAAAACAATAGAGAGGAAATTAATTACATGGCAGCCAGACACGCCGAGTGATAAGACTGACTGTGATGACAGAGCGTCACACGGCTGACAAAGGACACGCTGAGATCTGTGGGACGGAGGCAGTCGGAGAGAAAGGCCACGGATCGCTCACACTGAGGAGGCGCGCTCGCGCACAGCGCAACAGCTTAGTTCGACGGCGCATCAGGCAGCCGTGAGAGAAAACCCAGCAGACTGACACATCTTAATGATCCTGCGCCGCTCTCGACTCATGCGACTTAATTCGAACAGCCGTTAATCTGCCATGAGTGGACAGAGGTTTGGGCTGTGCTGCTTTGAGAAGATTCCCTCCTCTGCACTCCGAAACCACTTTCAAGTAGAGATGGCAGCAGCCCAACACTCTGTACCGATATCAGGAATTTATCAGTAGAAAACAAGATCAAGATCAAAAGCTTTCTGGAGGGAATACAAGAAAACAAGTCCAAATCCGTGACAAATCCAGTCTGAAATATCACTAAAATGTAAGGAATATAATATACATCACTCTGAAAACAACAGTAGCCACATGTAGTGTAACATTAACAACCACAAGTACAAGCTAAGTGTTATATTAGAGTTAATACTACTTTAATGCAGACTGCACATATTCAGACTGTGGACTTATTCAGTGGTAACACATACCATACAAACACAAATATACATTTAAATGACAGTTTAGAGCTCAATTTTGTTTATTTGCTAAATATGAAATATAATTGTAATATAAATATAAATTGTAAAATATATCAAATATAAAATGTGGCATAACTACAGATGTATGACATTAGTATGATATTACTTCACCTGTTCTGATACTGATAATAATCAAGAGTACCAACTGAAAATAAATACTGGTTTATGTTTAACTACTGTGGAAGTTGCTTGGGGGGGCTATTTTAAAACATAATTTAAACAGCCCCACCTTTCCATTGTCATAATGTAACTCTCTTAGTGAGATATTATTTTTTTCTTTTTTTCACAAAGCTCGCCTCACGATATGATTTTCTCACAATTTTTTTTTACAAAACTGAACACAAATTAAGACCCACAATTTTTCCTTTTATTATTTATCTATAACAAAACTACAAAAGGCTGCATTTTGCATATCTTATCTTTATCCAAGTAAGTTGAAGTGAATACAGGCTCATAAAAAGTGATAAAAAGACTATTAAATTATTATTAAATGAAATAAACCAAAGTGTTAATCTACCTGTCGGCTCCTCTTCCACTACATTAGTTATAGTTTGACAGGTTTTTCAAAGTAAGCAGTCAGTCACCAAACCGGGTGCAATCAGCCAATAGTGTTTGGCCAATGTCCCGTCCCCAAACTGTCAGACCACCACCGTAAAAGTCCTGCTATTCATTTAAAAGCTTGTTTACTGACAGATTTAGATACTTTTTGTAAAACTGGTCTGCTTTTTTGTCTGAATATGAACTCACACTGTGTCAAGCTGTAGCTCTGAGAAGGACGTATTTAATCATTGTTTACCGCAGCAGTAGCGCTAACTTCTAACTTCTGGCCGTTCACTAGCCATAGCTGCGTACACACAGCCGACGTTCCGCTTTTTACGTTTTTTTTCAGGTGAATCATGGGAATTATGCTGGGTTCGCATACATAAAAATAGCTGCTGATCCAGTAGGTGATCCGGGTACCGTTCGCCTACTACTCGATGCCTACTCGGTATTCGGACATACTATCCACACTCGCCTACTGATTTCACTACTGAGTACCGATAGTGTACATATACAAACACACACACAGAACCACACACAAGTACATATACATATAACCACTGGGGACAAACAAATAAACAAATAAATAATGATCCTTCACAAACTGAATAGCATTTGTAATGTTATTAACAGTATTTAAAGTAGCAATAAGTCGTAGACTGTTTCAGAATCAGAATGCCCAAAAAATACGATAGACTTTTTTTTCTTAACAAAATATTATTCTGACAGTGCTGCTGTAGAATAGCTTTTATCCAGGCCGTTAGGGTTATTGATATTCAGTGCCTTGGTCATCGACTTTATCATCCCCAACGTACTGATTACTAGTACTAAAAAAGTAAGTGTGCATTAAAATGTGTAGAGCTGTGTTCTCAATACAGAACCTTTGTCATCAGTTGTCATTTGACCAGGGCTGTCCAAACGGCTGTATCTTTCTTGGGAGTGAGAGTGGATTTTGATCATGATACTTTTAGACGGCCATCTTAACTGATAACCATGCATAAACATTTTAAAAAACAATACTGTAGCAGTACTGGCTGTATCAGCTCAAACCCAAGGTGTCAGTCCAGGTGTCTAAAAACAAAAAGGTCTCCTCGTTTAGATATGTACTAAGAATGAAGAAGCCTGGGCCTACTTGCATGACAATGAGAAATCTACTGGCCCTTTTGCACTGGCTTCAAAGTCTGACTCAGCTTTCTGCATAAAGTTCTCGCTCCATTTGTGCCAAGAAGGGGAAATATCTGAGCCTATTTCAACCCTGCTTTGGGCACCAGTGAGAGTTCCTGATACTGATACTGCTTAATGAAGCCTGCGAGCAAGCTGCTGCCCCAAAAAAGTCAACATTTAACGAAGTAATCTGGACCTCACCAATTAGGAGAATTTTTTGCTCATGCGCTTCATGTTTCAGAATAAACTAACATCCCCGTTCTGTTTGTCTCAAGGTGTGCTCATGGGAAATACTCATCAGGCAATAACAAAAATGTACTTTAAAGCAGTGCCGGGCGATTCAATGGTGGTGTTTCCCAGATATATTACGGCATCAATGGATCAAATGATAATTAAGTTTGCATTAATAAGGATAATGAACCAAGGCATTGGTTTTCCATGTGTGCTGGTATGCTATGCTAAAGGAACTCTGTTTCTACAATCACTATCCATTTTATCAGCTTCATCTACCATATCAGTCTCTCTATACTGTGATAGCCCCCATCTATCCTGTACTTTAGTGGTCATGACTCCCACAGGACTTCCAAAGAGGTATTATTTGGGTGGTGGACCATTCTCAGAATCTCTAGAAACACTGATGTGTTGGTGGTGGTGTGTTAGTACATGTTGGGCTGGTGTGAGTGGACCGAGGAATTGGTTTGCCATGTGTGCTGGTATGCTATGCTAAAGGAACACTGTTTCTACAATCACTATCCATTTTATCAGCTTCATCTACCATATCAGTCTCTCTATACTGTGATACCTACCTTTTACCCTGTACTTTAGTGGTCATGACCCCCACAGGACTTCCAAAGAGGTATTATTTGGGTGGTGGACCATTCTCAGAATCTTTAGAAACACTGATGTGGTGGTGGTGGTATGTTAGTGCATGTAGGGCTGGTGTGAGTGGACTGAGGAATTGGTTTGCCATGTGTGCTGGTATGCTATGCTAAAGGAACTTTGTTTCTACAATCACTATCCATTTTATCAGCTTCATCTAACATATCAGTTTCTTTATACTGTGATAGCCCCAATCTATCCTGTACTTTAGTGGTCATGACCCCCACAGGACTTCCAAAGAGGTATTATTTGGGTGGTGGACCATTCTCAGAATCTCTAGAAACACTGATGTGGTGGTGGTTGTGTGTTAGTGCATGTAGGGCTGGTGTGAATGGATTAGAGACAGTAGTTCTGCTGGACTGAGAACAGTCTACCAACCACAACTAGCCAGCCAGCAGCATCCTGTGACCACTGATGAAGGACTAGAGGATGACCAACACAAACTTTGCAGCAACAGATGAGCTACTGTCTCTGACTTTACATCTACAAGGTGGACCACCAACAAGTAAGGTAAGAGTAACAGACAGTAAGTGTTTAAAACATCTCTAGCGGCAAAAGAGAAACATTGCCCAACAACCAGCAACACTCAGATGCTGGCGTTGTACTAAAAACTGGCAACCCCTCCTATTTGCCTCAATCCCTGATAAACAATCTAATATTTTCACAGTCTTGGCCAAGAAAACAAAACTCCCCTAATTAACACTGCATATTAATGCATCAAACGTAGTGTACTCTCTTTCATGGCTTTGGGAGAGATGGGCTGAGAGCTGTCCCTCCGAGTGAGTCTTCGCCGAGCAGTCTTGCAGCCCTCCCACCACCATTCTCTCAGAAGAGCGCAGCACTCCGGTGAGTCTACATTGGAGACAGCATGGGTTTTGGCAGCGGTGGGATTGGTGAAAGGCGATCAGTGCTTAACTCTTTCATCTGCAGGGTAATTAGCGTGGAGAAGAGGCTTAATGCCGCAGCAGCAGCCGCAGCCAAGGTAACTCTCTCTAATCTCCAACACAAATTGGATTTTCGTAGGAGGGAGAAAACCCGTGTCATCTGACGTCAAATCTTGCTTTAACACACACCGACGTTTTCGCTGTCTCCATCTGTCTCTTTTACACTAACTGTCTCTCAGACAAGTTCACGAGTCGAGTGCACGTCAAGTCTGGACTCTTCAGGGAATTTTCATTTAGTCTCATTACTAGCTGCAGCTACTGCACTGTACAAAAGCATGCCAGGTTCAGCATCGCTACAAATAACGAATAACAATGTTTCTTTACAGAAAAACCTTCAGTTGAAGGTGCAGCTTGAAACATTGGTCCGAACAACGAAAGGATCGGCTTCTTACATTGGGTCTGGACATCTTTTCCCAAATATGTTGGGTTCACAGTCTGCTTACTGGTTTAAAATCCTTATTTGGCAACTTCAACTAACTTAGTTTACCTCCTTACCTCCTTACCTCGCATACTTCCATACTGAACAGCGGAAAATGTCCCCAGATGATGTACTGCACCGGCAGACATTGTTAAGTAAGCACCTCCAGCACACTGTGCTATCCCATGATTCACCTGGAGCCAAGGGAAAAAGCAGTGAAAAGCGGAACGTCGGCTGTGTGTACGTAGCTACTGCTAGTAAACTGCCGCTACAGAAGTTAGCGCTACTGCTGAGGTAAACAATAATTAAGTTCCTAGTTACACCTAGACTGCACCGGCAGACAGATTTAAGTAAACAGCCCAACACACTGTTCTATCCCAGGATTCCATCGGAGCTGCAGAGGAATTCAAAGCGAGGAAAAAACAGTGAAAAGCGGAACGTCGGCTGTGTGTACGTAGCTACGGCTAGTAAACTGCCGCTACAGAAGTTAGCGCTGCTTCTGAGGTAAACAGAGATTAAATTCCTCTCTGAGCTACAGTTCGACGCCGTGTGAGTACATATTCAGACAAACACGCAGAACCGTGTCACAAACATGATCTAAACCGTCAGTAAACAGGGCTTTTAAATGAATAGCGGTGGTGTTCTGATGTCTTAAAAACTTCGCTAGATATGTTGACAACTTCAGTTAAATTAGTTACTGCGCAAGCTAGCACACTTGCTATCCAAAGGAAATACTAGCCTACAGACATTTTTAAGTATGCAGCCCTAGGACACTGTCCTATCCCATGATTCCATCGGAGCAGCGGAGGAATTCAAAGCAGAGAAAAAAACAGTGAAAAACAGGGCAGTATCAGACTCAAAACTTGATGATGTAGTTCGGCTCCGTTTAGGTTCAGACACCTGGATCGGGGTGGACTCGGATAGAAAGTTCTCCGGCTGTGCCGGGGTTTGGACCAAAAGTTTCAGGCCTGATTACAGCTCTAGTCTGAAGGACAGAACTAAAGAGCTAAACACAGTCTAGCGTTTAAAGGAAAGAGTAAAAAAAACAGAATGAAATGCTAGGTTAGGCTGTAAGCTAGCTCATTAAGTTGTCAACGGTTGAAGTTTAATTTAATTTAATTTTTAGTTTTATAGGAATGCGACCTGAAACCTTTTTTTAACGGCACGTGATCTAAATCTTAGTAAAACTTAGCTAGATATGTTGTCCACTTGAGCTAAATTAGTTATTGCACAAGCTACAAAGGAAACACTAGCCTACAGTTTCCCCACATTCACTGCATGTAGCACATCACTTCTGTCCATCGGATAATCTGAAGCTGTATTGAACCTGACGCCGCTGTGAGCTGTGGGAGAACGGAATCTCAGTAATGGAGCAGGACTGGAGCAGAACTGACACACACTTAAGGTTGGAAATGAATGGTTTTCTTCATCTACAGCATTAAGGCTGGCAGTCCTAATTCAATCAGTCCTGTTCATGCAATTTTCCCAGCCTTAAAATTTTCAAATCTTTAGTCTTGAGTCTAAGTTGAGTTGAGTGTTAGTTCAGGGCCAGTCCAAGTCGAGTCACCAGTCAGTCTCTTATTCCCTCGTACACAAAAAAACACACATCTCAGTCCGCCTAACATGCACACACACACACAATAAGAAATAACAGAAACACCGAATTAAATACATTGCTTCATTTGAACTGAGGCTGATGGCATTGATAAAACACACTCCAGAAGGCTGGTGCCGCTGCCAGCCTCTGAGCTCTCTCCAGGACCTAATGTCTTATTCATGCAGAGCGTCTAAAAACAGTCCACTCGTCTTACAAAACACAGGTACTCAGCACGCTCCCACTGGAAACGGCCAATCACCTTCTCCTCGTCCAGTCTGTGGCCATCACAGTTACAAGTCCAGCAAATGTGTATTTCGGGGAACGAGTGGAAGAAATCGCACTGGTACGTGGTATGTGTGGCGGCTTTCAGAAACCCTTCCCATTTTTTTTAAAGGTATTGGGACACCTACACATTACACATACTGAAGCTTTTATGACACCCCATTCTAAACCCACAGGCATTCATATGGAGTCGGTCCCTCGTTGGCAGCTACAGCAGCTGCCGCTATTCTGAGAAGACTTTCTACAAGATTTTTGGAGTGAGTTGGACGAGAGGGCCTGGCTCACGACCTCTGTTCTAGTTCTCCCCAAAGGTGTTGGATGGAGTCAAGGTCAGGACTCAAGTTGTTCCCCAACAATCTTGCCCAAGCAGTCTTTCTGGAGCTTGCTTTGTGTACTGGGACACAAGTCAGTCATGCTGGAACAGAAAGGGACCCCAAACTGTTCCCACAAATTTGGAAGCATCCATAATGTCTTGGATTTCCCTTTACTGAGGAACTAAGGGTCCTCGGCCCACCCCTGAAAAACAACTTCATTGCATCATCCCTCCTCCACTAGCTTTACAACTGGCACAGTGCAGTCAGGCAGGTAACGGTCTACTGGCATTCACCAAACACAGACTGGTCCATCAGACCGCCAGATTAAGAACGTGATTCATCACTCCACAGAACACGTTTCCACTGCTCCAGAGTCCAGTGGCGGCACTCTACACCACTTCATCCAACGCTTGGCATTGTGCTGGGTGATGTAAGGCTTGCATGCTGCTGCTTGGCCATGAAAAGCCATGCCATGAAGCTCCTGGTGCCCAGTTTTTGTGCTGATGTTAATGCAAGAAGAGGTTTGGATCTCTGCAGTTACTGAAGGAGCACCAAGCTGGCAGTTTTTACACACTACACGCCACAGTGCTCCACGACCCCGCTCCTAACTTTAAGTGGGCTACTACTTTGTGGCTGAGTTGCTATGGTTGCCATCGCTTCCACTTTTCAATAATATCACTCTCTCTTGCTCATAAAATATTTAGGAGGAAAGAAATAAAACAAACTCACTTGCAACGGTGGTGTCCTATTACAGTACCATTCAGTGAGCTCTTTGGAACAACCCATCCTTTCACAAATGCTTGTAATAGCAGACTGCATGGCTAGGTGTTTGATTATATACACCTGTGAGCTGAATGAAACGCTTAAATTCAGTATGTCCCAATGTGTCCCAGTTCTTTTGTCCACATAATGTATCTTAATAAGAAACCAAATTTCAGCCATCATTAAGAAAAAAACTGAATATTCTTACTTAATACAAGAGATGTAGTTTGAAAACACTGTAAAACATGGCATTCACTTCCTGGTCCACACAGTCTATACATGAAACCAGCCTAATTTAAATGGAGTGCATTTACATATGCCAGCCTACAGCAGTTTAACTCTACCAATTCACACCAAAGTTATAAGATGTTGTTTTTGGTCAACTTTTAATATCTTCCAACTTTTAATAACTTCCAATCAGAACACAGCTTAGTTACATAAATCAGCCTTAAAGGAATAGTAACCACAACAGGGATACATTATGAATGTAAGTGGATCTTTGATAGAAAAAAATATATAAATACTAGATAAATGTAGGATATGCACCAATTTGGCTAAAGACAGGTACTAATTCACTACAGACATGCACAGTTGTTTGCGCATCTGTGGTCAGATTAAGTTTTGTTGATTTTCAGACTCAACAGAATCAACTGATGAATAGAAATGTGTTAATAAATGTGTAAAATATGTTAATGCACAATTTAATGCACTTATTAATGATTATTCGCTAAATTTAACATGGGGTATAAACAAAAATGTTTATTTAAATGTTTAAGCTCTAAGATCAAAAAACGGCACATTTTATTTGTTTCTTAACACTTTAACAACATAATACTGGTCAGTCGATGTCTCGCTATGAGAACTTACATCTCCTCTTATAATATCACACTGTATTATTGCTCTGTGCACATTTATGTGGCCTTGTTCTACGAGGTGCTCTGGTATAGTGTTCATCTGTCCATAAGAGACAATGCGGCATCCAAACTTCAACAGATACGGTTTCAGCAGCTAAAATATGCAATCCCAGCAGACAATTTTCCAGGACTTCACAAATATTTCAATGATGTCTTGTTTTCCAGGTGTTTTCCCAGACTGGAAAACTAGACCCGGTTTTCCAGGACATGTGTTAACCAGGATGTGTCCGGGTGCTTGGTTAACCATTTACAATGGCATATTTTTAAAAACTAATCTCTAAAATATGTTTTACCACAGGAAGACAGAGACAGAACTCAAAGTAACGTCACTCTAGGGGCCGCACAGGTGCCTGTATGTAAGCGTGCTGACAGAGAAAGACAGATGTTGTGTGGTCTCATTGCTCACAAACATGTTTTCGAATGTATTCTTCATATTGCTGCTAATTCTTGAGCTACTAGCCCTCTATCACCAGCGCCTTCACCTAAATAAAAAAAATCCTCCAAAAACATACCACATGATTATATGTCTGTCTGTGTTTGTGTCCAGCTTGCCTCACCTAATCCACGTCATCAGCTCCACAGTGTCTGGATCATAAAACTCTCTCAATTCAGAAAGTTCTTCCAACACTTTGGGCCAAAACTGCAAGACAAAAGTGCACACACAGTAAAAGAGTGAGTGCAAGAGACAGGAGGATCCAACGACAGACAGTGTGTATGTGTGTGTGTGTGAGTGTGTGTGTGTGTGTGTGTGTGTGTGTGTGTGTGTGTGTGTGTGTGTGTGTGTGAGAGAGAGAGAGAGAGAGAGAGAGAGAGAGAGAGAGTGAGAGAGAGCACAAACCTCAGAATGCACATACAAAAAGAGAAAAAGAAAAAAGAGAGAAAGCATTATAAAGACAGACGAGGAGAGACAGACGAAAAAACATTACTCAAAAGACACTAGGATTAGGGGAAAAAGTGAGAGAGAGACACAGAGAGAAAGAGAGAAGGGACAAAAGAGAGAGAGGGAGAGAAAGAGAGAGAGAGAGAGAGAGACACACAGAGAGAGAGAGAGACAGAGAGAGAGAGAGAGAGAGAGAGAGAGAGAGAGAGAGAGAGAATGTGATGAAATAATGTAAAAGCCAGAGAGGGAGAGCATAGATATATACATAGAAATAAAGGTAGAGACTAAGACAGAGAGAGAGAGAGAGGAGACATGGAGGGAGAGGGATTAACAAGACAAAGGTGAGTATATAGTATATAGAGAAATAGAGAGAAAGAAATAAAGAAAGAACGATTAAGAGATTGTGTGTGTGTGTGAGAGAGAGAGAGAGAGAGAGAGAGAGAGAGAGAGAGAGAGAGAGAGAGAGAGAGAGAGAGAAGGCAACTGAGAAAAAGGTAATGTATGTAAAGAGAGACAGGCACAGAAAAGACAGGAAGGGAGCGAGAGAGAGAGAGAGAGAGAGAGAGGGACAGAAAAGACAGGAAGGAAGCAAGAGAGAGACAGACAGAGAGACAGGCACATAAAAGACAGAAAGAAAGAGAAAAAGAGACAGCGAGAGAGAGAGAGAAGAGAAAGAGAGCGAGACAGGCACAGAAACGACAGGAAGGGAGCGAGAGAGAGAGAGAGAGAGAGAGAGAGAGAGAGAGAGAGAGAAGAGAAAGAGAGAAACTGGCAAAGAAAAAAAAGGAAGAGAGAGAGAAGAGAAAGAGAGAGAGACAGGCAAAGAAAAGACAGGAA
Source organism: Megaleporinus macrocephalus (assembly GCA_021613375.1). Taxonomy (NCBI): domain Eukaryota; kingdom Metazoa; phylum Chordata; class Actinopteri; order Characiformes; family Anostomidae; genus Megaleporinus; species Megaleporinus macrocephalus. Next base: position 24,203,928 of record CM038728.1, on the reverse strand, counting down.
GGGAGCGAGAGAAAGACAAACAGAGAGACAGAGAGAGAGAGACAGGCAAAGAAAAGACAGGAAGGGAGCGAGAGAAAGACAAACAGAGAGACAGAGAGAGAGAGACAGGCATAGAAAAAATGGAGAGAGAGAGAGAGAGAGAGAGAAGAGAAAGAGAGAGAGACAGGCACAGAAACAACAGGAAGGGAGCGAGAGGGAAAGAGCGAGAGAGAGAGAGAGAGAGAGAGAGAGAGAAGAGAAAGAGAGAGAAACTGGCAAAGAAAAGACAGGAAGGAAGTGAGAGAGAGAAAGAGAGAAAAAAGGAGAGAGAAAAAGAGAGAGACAGAAAGAGAGAGAGAAAGAGAGAGAGAGAGAGAGAAAGAGAGAGACAGAAAGAGAGAGACAGGCACAAAAAAGAAGACAGGAAGAGAGAGAGAGAGGGAGAGAGGGAGGATGATATTGAGTAATGGAGTTCATGATAGTTTAGGATAAGCACCACATCAGGCTCACACCTGCATATTGTGTGTGTTTATGTTTGGCCTGGACGCTGTTGACGGAGCAAAATTAGCCCATCAGGGAAAAAACAGAAATCCTCTTAAAAATAAACACCAGGCGAGCGCTAGCACTTCTTCAGCGAGACTTTCCTCATGGCTGTCTGAGCTCAGCGCTGCCCACTTTACTGCCGGCCAGGCGGATTAGCCCAATATGCAAATTAAAAAATGATAGTGCCACTACAAGCGTCTTACCTTGTAATAAAGGAACGCCAGAACCACAATCGGAACAGAGTATCTGATCAGCCTGAGCTGTGAAAACACAGACACAACACGTTAACACAAAGCAAGAATCACATACATGTGTGTGTGTGTGTGTGTGTGTGTGTGTGTGTACATACAGGAAAACGGATGCACAGATGTTGTTCCTACATTGCCACCTAGTGGAGAGAACTGCACATGCATGTTGTCGTACCACTGTAGAAATCTGATGGAAAGCTTTCACTGAAACTAAATCTCCCCTCATATCACAGGAGGTGTACTGCAGCGCTCCAGATACACCTTCAGACAGAGATGCTATCTATATGCTTATTTTATCAACTTCCACTTTTATACGGACTCTGCTGCTCATCTTCCACTGCTGTGATATTATGCTATCTAGTAACACAAGAAAGAGAAGAAAAAAAAACTGTGCGCACCAGAGCCGGGTGCTTCTATGCAAATTTGACCTGACTAATAATCTTAGCTGTAAAGCTGTGACGGAACAGCGTGCTGACTTTAATGAGGGCTCTGACTGCACTTTCCACTGTGCTAAGAAAAGCCAGACACTTAGACAATATAATACTGTGATAAAGAAAACATAGGGAGATTATTCTGCCACCTCTGTAGTGAGCTGGCTATTAATGCTGTTATATTAAACATCATCAGGAAAGTCATAACACCACTGACAATAAGACCAATGTCAGGGGTGTTACTGTCAGTGGTGTTATTCAACAGGAAGGATGCAAGCGATCTTAGCTTTTCTAAGAGAAGTACTGCATCCATGTTGATACTATATTTTAATTTAAGTCAATTAAAGTAGATATGTTATTAGAAAAACTCACTTTTTTCGAGTTCTTGTACACATATATACGCATCTGGAATAATGTGGAGTATGTGGAGTGCCTATCAACACAAACCATTTAAATATCTCAAGCTCAAAACTCCAGAGCTTGAGAGTTTTATCTCTGGAGCTCTGGAGTTTTATGTGTAGGCATGCCAATCAATAGGCAGAAGACGGATGAAAACCAAATGCATTCATGTAGATTTCTGTACACCACTGACAAAAATATTATCAGAATGTTATAAAAATAAAAATACATATATTTAAAATCAACACAAAATAGACAATAGTAAATAACTGAGCGAAAAGCGGACTTCAGCATCTTTAAAATCTCTTTTAAAAATAATTTTCATGCACAACATGACATAAAAATCTTATAAATAATTAGATTGTTGTGTTCAACTTCCGTTGCCTTTCCTTATTTAAAAAAAAAACTTAGATTGTAAACAGTTGATAACCATTTCTGAGAACGGGGATATAAATAAACCTCTCTCTCTCCTATCTCTACCTAAACCTCTCTCTCTCCTATCTCTACCTAAACCTCACTCTCTCCTATCTCTACCTAAACCTCACTCTCTCCTATCTCTACCTAAACCTCTCTCTCTCCTATCTCTACCTAAACCTCTCTCTCTCCTATCTCTACCTAAACCTCTCTCTCTCTCCTATCTCTACCTAAACCTCTCTCTCTCCTACCTCTACCTAAACCTCTCTCTCTCCTATCTCTACCTAAACTTCTCTCTCTCCTACCTCTACCTAAACCTCTCTCTCTCCTACCTCTACCTAAACTTCTCTCTCTCCTATCTCTACCTAAACCTCTCTCTCTCCTATCTCTACCTAAACTTCTCTCTCTCCTATCTCTACCTAAACCTCTCTCTCTCCTATCTCTACCTAAACCTCTCTGTCTCCTATCTCTCCCTAAACTTCTCTCTCTCCTATCTTTACCTAAACCTCTCTCTCTCCTATCTCTGCCTAAACTTCTCTCTCTCCTATCTCTACCTAAACCTCTCTCTCTCCTATCTCTACCTAAACTTCTCTCTCTCCTACCTCTACATAAACCTCTCTCTCTCCTATCTCTACCTAAACTTCTCTCTCTCCTATCTCTACCTAAACTTCTCTCTCTCCTATCTCTACCTAAACCTCTCTCTCTCCTACCTCTACCTAAACCTCTCTCTTTCTCCTACCTCTACCTAAACCTCTCTCTTTCTCCTACCTCTACCTAAACCTCTCTCTCCTACCTCTACCTAAACCTCTCTCATCTACCTCTACCTAAACCTCTCTCTCCTATCTCTACCTAAACCTCTCTCTCCTACCTCTATCTAAACCTCTCTCTCTCCTATCTCTACCTAAACCTCTCTCTCCTACCTCTACCTAAACCTCTCCCTAAACCTCTCTCTTTCTCCTACCTCTACCTAAACCTCTCTCTCCTATCTCTACCTAAACCTCTCTCTCCTACCTCTACCTAAACCTCTCTCTCCTACCTCTACCTAAACCTCTCTCTCCTATCTCTACCTAAACCTCTCTCTCCTACCTCTATCTAAACCTCTCTCTCCTACCTCTACCTAAACCTCTCTCTCCTACCTCTACCTAAACCTCTCTCTCCTACCTCTACCTAAACCTCTCTCTTTCTCCTACCTCTACCTAAACCTCTCTCTCCTACCTCTACCTAAACCTCTCTCTCCTACCTCTATCTAAACCTCTCTCTCTCCTATCTCTACCTAAACCTCTCTCTCCTACCTCTATCTAAACCTCTCTCTCTCCTATCTCTACCTAAACCTCTCTCTCCTACCTCTACCTAAACCTCTCTCTCCTATCTCTACCTAAACCTCTTTATCCTACCTCTACCTAAACCTCTCTCTCTCCTACCTCTACCTAAACCTCTCTCTCCCACCTCTACCTAAACCTCTCTCTCTCTACTACCTCTACCTAAACCTCTCTCTACTACCTCTACCTAAACCTCTCTCTCCTATCTCTACCTAAACCTCTCTCCTACCTCTATCTAAACCTCTCTCTCTCCTACCTCTACCTAAATCTCTCTCTCCTACCTCTACCTAGACCTCTCTTTCCTATCTCTACCTAAACCTCTCTCTCCTACCTCTATCTAAACCTCTCTCTCTCCTACCTCTACCTAAATCTCTCCCTCCTACCTCTACCTAGACCTCTCTCTCCTATCTCTACCTAAACCTCTGTCTCCTATCTCTACCTAAACCTCTCTCTCCTACCTCTACCTAAACCTCTTTATCCTACCTCTACCTAAACCTCTCTCTCTCTCCTACCTCTACCTAAACCTCTCTCTACTACCTCTACCTAAACCTCTTTCTCCTATCTCTACCTAAACCTCTCTCTCCTCCCACTACCTCAAGTCAAGTCAAGTCAAGTGGGTTTTACCTAAACCTCTCTCTCCTATCTCTACCTAAACCTCTCTCTCATATCTCTACCTAATCCTCTCTCTCCTCCCACTACCTCAAGTCAAGTCAAGTCAAGTGGGTTTTACCTAAACCTCTCTCTCCTATCTCTACCTAAACCTCTCTCTCCTATCTCTACCTAAACCTCTCTCTCCTATCTCTACCTAAACCTCTCTCTCCTACCTCTACCTAAACCTCTCTCTCCTACCTCTATCTAAACCTCTCTCTCTCCTACCTCTACCTAAATCTCTCTCTCCTACCTCTACCTAGACCTCTCTCTCCTATCTCTACCTAAACCTCTGTCTCCTATCTCTACCTAAACCTCTCTCTCCTACCTCTACCTAAACCTCTTTATCCTACCTCTACCTAAATCCCTCTTTTCCTACATCTACCTTCCCTTTGCTCTTCTATGAATTTTACTAGTTTAGTGTTCCTGCTTTTAGATTTATCTATCGCTTTTTTTTATTTATCTGACGCTGACTGACTTAAAAACACATTAATTAATACGAAATAATATTTAATGCAATAAGGAAACAGAACAGATGTAAGTTGCACCATCTTTAAATGTTTAAACAAAAGAGGAGAGCCGACCGACCAGCTGTAGCGACTTCCAAACATCGAATCTCTGCTCGCGTCTCCAAATACATAAGTCTGAAGTATTTGCCACTCTCGGCGCCAGATTTGCAGTCATGTTGAGCCCAGGCCAACCTTCAATAAGCTCAGCGTTTGCACGATGGTCACACGGCACCTCACATTTAGTCAGAACGGAGCACTTCTGAAAAGCAGTTTTTATCATGTGTCATGAAGCTATGCAGTGTATGTTATTTTTTCAGTAGCGGTGTGGGGGAGCCTCACCCCACCTCCTCTATGGACTGCAATGTTTCTGAAAAGATGTAAATGTCTGTAAATGTTGTTGTGAAGTGACACAATTGGCCACCATAGTGGCCAGCGTGCAAGATTACTGCGCCTCAAATATCGGCATCGGGTCACACGTTTGTCATCACCGATATCCGATTGCATCACTCTATCGGCCGGACCTAGACGTCGTCTCATAACATAGTCCTTATTTACAGCCTGTGAGGATGGAACATGTAGCAGAATGCCAGTACCATCCTCAAGCACTCTGACAGCCGACCAATCAAGACACAGTGGGTGAGCTGATCAATTAGAGCCCACTGGGCTCATCAGGAGGCGGGGCTTAACGACACAGAAGCTCATTTCAGACAGAAGGTGAATTCGGATGCACAGCATGAGAACAATAACGTGTTTTGGGGAAACTGAAGTCTTCAAATCTGTTCCAGTAGAGCCACAAATCAAATTATGAACACTAAAATATGGCCACAAAAGCTTCAGCCTGGACCCGACTTTAGTACCCAGCCTTAGTACAGCACTGAACTGGTGTTCTTGTGAGTGTGGGTGCTCTAACCTTAGCTGTAGTGTTGCAGTGGACCACTCTCAGGCACAGCGCCCACACCTCCTTTCCACAAACCCCAAAGGCAGCGAAAGCGCACATGTGACCGGTCCACAGATACTTCATCCTGCAGCCAGAGAAAAACACCTTCGGTACCTTTCGTGGTGAAGAGCAGCAACAGACGCAGAGAGCGCATTATCTATGGATGAGACCACACTCTGGAACCTGTTAGTATTCAGAAGGCTGCAGACCAAAATTGCGAGAGTGATATATTGCAATCTTTTCTCAGCAAAATAATTCACTCAGCATTATCGTTTTCTTCAGAAGGAGGCGAAAAGGCCTGCAGCTCATGGCTTCCTCTAATAAGATGGAGATTAAAGATTAGAACTGGTCTGAGCGACGGGATGAAAAACTGATAAGATAAAAGAGGTCGGATTTCAACAAGGAAAAACAGAGCATGGGTAGGCCGGGCCCGGAAAATAATAATATCGGAGGAAAGGAAGGCGTGTTAACATGAAGAAGCGGAAAGAGGAAATAAAAGTTGGTGTGAACTTTGCAGCTGCATGGCTGTAACAATAAATACATTCCTTTATTTGATTTAATAAAGTGGATCTCAATTCAATAAATATAAAGGGTGGCTGAACGTGTACTCTATATTAATACACCATTGATGTAACTTACTATTATGTAAGTATTATATAATATAAATTTACACTGAGGCTTAAAATGGCTTTGAGCTCGAAACGCAGGACCTTTGGCGCTGGCTCCGTGAACCGCTTTCCGTTTACCTCATGGTGGAGAAAGCCAGCAGTCCGAAGAAGACCGTGTGTAGGAGATTGTAGGCGACATCCGGCCGCATGCTGAAGGTCGATTCGTCACTGTCTCCGGACGCTCGGCCCACCTCGGCCTCTCTGGAAGCAGGTAAAGAAAGAAGGAGAGGGGAAATGCATTAAACATGACGGAAAGAAAAAAGACTCTGTGGCATTAGAACCCTGATTATTCTTCAGTCGTCTTTTTCAAAGTGGAGAAAGGTTAACCGGCTTATCTGAAATGAAGCCCAAGTCCCGTGTGTGTGTGTGTGAGTGAGTCTGTGTGTGTGTGTGCAGGCTATAGACCAACGGAAATGAGAAACAGGGTGAGAACAGAGGGAGAAACGTGGACCTACAGCTCAGTTAGACACTGTGGTTATACCCTTCATACCAAGATTCATACTTTATGTTCGACAGCCAGATATTTTTGAAGCTACACTACTGCTCAAAAGTTTGGGATCACAATGAAATGTTCTTGTTTTCAATGGAGTATCTTCCTTCCTTAACACAACAATGGACTGACGGGTCTCTAAAGAAAGTTGTTTCTTTCTGGTCATTTTGAGTCTGTCAGCAAGCCATCAACTGCTGATGCTTCAGATACTAAACTAACCTAGAATGTTGTTCCCTTTTATACTCACTTATTAGTAGAATGTTTTTCAGCTGTGCATCACAATTGAGCAAGAGTGTCCTAACAACCAATCAGTCCAATAACATCCTTAACTTGGATTGGCGGCCGTACCAGGAGATTTAGACAGAGGACTGAGAATTACTAATAATAGGACGATAATTACTGAAAATAAGCCTCTATACAAAAATAGGCTTTAATACAAATATTTTTATTCTTTAAAAATCATCTGATACACTTACATTAATTGTGAAATGGACAATATTGTTTGTGAATCGCATGAAAATTGCATAAAATGAAATTCTAAAGTGATCCTAAACTTTTGAGCGGTAGTGTACATGTACCTGAAATATTTAGCCAGTCTTGTGTCAAGCTAAAAGCTTGGGCATCCAATCAGGAGCACCTTCATCTGAATATGCCTCACAGATTCCTGAGACCATATTTCATTTTGAGAGAGTTTTTTTTTTTTTTTTTTTTAACTTTCCAGGCCTGGAAAAGCAATTTCATCAATTCCATGACTCTTCCAAGATTTTCATGACAGAATGAATCTTGTATATGAGCAAATCTTTTTTTAATGAGTATAACATCTGAATCTAGAATAATTACATGGCCACAGTGCAACAGTATAATACATATGGAATAAATGTATTAAGCAATTACTGTTTAATAGAGTTTTCGTTTTTTGTTTGTTTGTGTGTTTGGTCGAGTACCTGAGGTTGCAAAGAGCTGCGAGTGCCATCACAATGAGCAGAACGGAAAGAGTGCAGAGATACGGGTAAACCAGCAGAGTGCCGGCCAAGCGCTCAAACGTATCCAACGGCAACAAGCCAAAAGCCTCTTCACACAGATACAGACTAGCATCAAAATCTCTGTGACACAGAAAGAGAGAGAGAGAGAGAGAGAGAGAGAGAGAGAGAGAGAGAGAGAGAGAGAGAGAGAGAGAGGAGAGAGAGAGAGAGAGAGAGAGAGAAAGAGAGAAAATGAGTATGAATGAGTGGTAAGAGGGAGAGTAAAAGGAGTGAGAGGAGGAGAGGGAGCAAGAGGTGAGAGCAAGAGAGACAGAAAGAGAGACAGGGGAAGGGAGGCAGGGAGATGATAAAAGCGGGAGGTAGGGAAATGAGTGGGACACAGAGGTATGAGAATAGAGAGATATAAAGAGCAAGAGAGAGGGAGTATGAAAGAGCGGAGAAAGTGTAAATGTTAAACAGAAAAAGAGGGAGAGAAAATAAAGAAGAAGAAGGAAGAAAAGGAAGGGAGGGGCCAAGAGGGTTAGAGAGAAAAAGGGAAAAAGAGAGTTAGGAAGGGAAAGAAGAAGGCAGGCAGATAGAGAAAAGTGTGCAAGGTGGGTGGTAAACCGAAAAAGAAAGAAACAGAGAAAGTGAGAGAAAATAAGAGGGAGAAAGGAGGGGAGCGAGCAAGAGGATGAAAGAGAGAGAAAGTGAGAGAGAGAGAAATAGAGACAGAGAGAGAGAGAATGAGTATGAATGGGTGGTAAGAGAGAGAGTAAAAGGAGTGATAGGAGGATAGGGAGCAAGAGGTGAGAGTAAGAGAGACAGAAAGAGAGACAGGGGAAGAGAGGCAAAGAGAGGATAAAAGAGAGAGGTAGGGAAATAGAGTGGGACACAAAGGTATGAAGATAGAAATTTATAAGGAGCGAGAGAGAGTATGAAAGAGGGGAGAAAGTGTAAGTGAGTGTTAAACAGAAAAAGAGGGAAAGAAAATAAAGAGACAGAGAAAGGAAGGGAGGGGCCAAGAGGATAAGAAAGAAAAAGAGAAAGAGAGAGAGAGTTGGGAAGGAAGGGAAGAAGGCAGGAGAAGAAAGAGACAGAGAAAGAGAGACAGAGAGGGAAAGGAAGATAGAGAAAAGTGTGCAAGGTGGGGGGCAAACAGAAAAAGAAAGAAACAGAGAGTGAGAGAAAATTAGAAGGAGAGAGAGGAGGGGAGCGAGCAAGAGGATGAAAGAGAGAGAGAGTGAGACAGAGAGAGAGAAATAGAGACAGAGAGAGACAAGGGAAGGGAATCAGGGAGAGGATGAGAGAGAGAGAGATTGTATAAGAAAGCACTATACATTATGGAGGAGAGGTTTGAGAAAGCTGTTACAGTGTTATGGTCCTGGGGGCACAGTGTAATCTGAAGCTGCTGTGATATTGAGTGAATGAGTAGATTACACTGCGTTCCAGATGCTATTTTTCACAGAAGTAGGACCTTTTTAAAATCACAGGGGATTAATGTCTCATTGTAGAGCAGGAACGTGAATAAAACATTACATTAATGCCTCTGATTGATGGTAAAAGGCTAAAGTCTACTGAGGCAGCGATTTCCAATCCAGAACGTACCTTGTGGCCCCCAAGCCGAACTTAGCCTTTATGAACTTGAAGATATGCTCGTCTGACCTCAGCTGCAGGATTTTCTATAAATGAAAAAATTGTAGGATGAGACCGGTTAAGTATGTCCAATAAGAGAGAGAGAGGTTCAGGTAGAGGTAGGAGTGAGAGCTTTAGGTAGAGGTAGGAGAGAGAGCTTTAGGTAGAGGTAGGAGTGAGAGCTTTAGGTAGAGGTAGGAGAGAGAGGCTCAGGAAAAGGTGGGAGAGAGAGAGGTTTAGGTAGAGGTAGGAGAGAGAGGTTTAGGTAGAGGTAGGAGAGAGAGGTTTAGGTAGAGGTAGGAGAGAGAGGCTCAGGAAGAGGTGGGAGAGAGAGAGGTTTAGGTAGAGGTAGGAGAGAGAGGTTTAGGTAGAGGTAGGAGAGAGAGGTTTAGGTAGAGGTAGGAGAGAGAGGTTCAGGTAGAGGTAGGAGAGAGAGGTTCAGGTAGAGGTGGGAGAGAGAGAGGTTTAGGTAGAGGTGGGAGAGAGAGAGGTTCAGGTAGAGGTGGGAGAGAGAGAGGTTCAGGTAGAGGTGGGAGAGAGAGAGGTTTAGGTAGAGGTAGGAGAGAGAGGTTTAGGTAGAGGTAGGAGAGAGAGGCTCAGGAAGAGGTGGGAGAGAGAGGTTTAGGTAGAGGTAGGAGAGAGAGGTTTAGGTAGATGTAGGAGAGAGAGAGGTTAAGGTAGAGGTAGGAGAGAGAGGTTCAGGTAAAGGTAGGAGAAAGAGGTTCAGGTAGAGGTAGGAGAGAGAGAGGTTTAGGTAGAGGTTGGAGAGAGAGAGGTTTAGGTAGAGGTGGGAGAGAGAGGTTTAGGTAGAGGTAGGAGAGAAAGGTTTAGGTAGAGGTGGGAGAGAGAGGTTTAGGTAGAGGTGGGAGAGAGAGGTTTAGGTAGAGGTGGGAGAAAGAGAGAGAGTTTTGGGTAGAGGTGAGAGAGAGAGGTTTAGGTAGAGATAGGAGAGAGAGGTTTAGGTAGAGGTAGGAGAGAGGGGTTTAGGTAGAGGTAGGAGAGAGAGCTTTAGGTAGAGGTGGGAGAGAGAGGTTTAGGTAGAGGTGGGAGAGAGAGGTTTAGGTAGAGGTAGGAGAGAGAGGTTTAGGTAGAGGTGGGAGAGAGAGGTTTAGATAGAGGTAGGAGAGAGAAGTATAGGTAGAGGTAGGAGAGAAAGGTTTAGGTAGAGGTGGGAAAGAAAGGTTTAGGTAGAGGTAGGAGAGAAGTTTAGGTAGAGGTGGGAGAGAGAGGTTTAGGTAGAGGTAGGAGAGAGACAGGTTTAGGTAGAGGTAGGAGAGAGAGAGGTTTAGGTAAAGGTAGGAGAGAGAGGTTTAGGTAGAGGTAGGAGAGAGAGAGGTTTAGGTAGAGATAGGAGAGAGAGGTTTAGCTAAAGATAGGAGAGAGAGGTTTAGGTAGAGGTAGGAGAGAGGGAGGTTTAGGTAGAGATAGGAGAGAGAGGTTTAGGTAAAGATAGGAGAGAGAGGTTTAGGTAGAGGTAGGAGAGAGAGGTTTAGGTAGAGATAGGAGAGAGAGGTTTAGGTAGAGGTAGGAGAGAGAGAGAAGTTTAGGTAGAGGTAGGAGAGAGAGGTTTAGGTAGAGGTAGGAGAGAGAAGTTTAGGTAGAGGTAGGAGAGAGGGAGGTTTAGGTAGAGGTAGGAGAGAGAGAGAGGTTTAGGTAGAGGTAGGAGAGAGAGAGAAGTTTAGGTAGAGGTAGGAGAGAGAGGTTTAGGTAGAGGTAGGAGAGAGAGAGAGGTTTAGGTAGAGGTAGGAGAGAGAGGTTTAGGTAGAGGTAGGAGAGAGGGAGGTTTAGGTAGAGATAGGAGAGAGAGGTTTAGGTAGAGGTAGGAGAGAGAGGTTTAGGTAGAGATAGGAGAGAGAGGTTTAGGTAGAGGTAGGAGAGAGAGAGAAGTTCAGGTAGAGGTAGGAGAGAGAGGTTTAGGTAGAGATAGGAGAGAGAGGTTTAGGTAGAGGTAGGAGAGAGAGAGAAGTTCAGGTAGAGGTAGGAGAGAGAGGTTTAGGTAGAGGTAGGAGAGAGAGAGAGGTTTAGGTAGAGGTGGGAGAGAGGGAGGTTTAGGTAGAGGTAGGAGAGAGAGAGAGGTTTAGGTAGAGGTGGGAGAGAGAGGTTTAGGTAGAGACAGAAAGGAGAAAGAGATGACAAAGGAGAACAAGTCCCTGGTTGGTAGTTAGACTGAGCAGGAGTGGTGTTGCCCTGCAGGTTACAGGGTGGCGGATGTAGAACATGTCCCGGTGCTCACCTTGGCTGAATAATTGATGATGAAAGTTAATGTGAGGACCAGGAAGGTGTGGAGAGCCAGCTTGGCTATGCGCACGACCACCCCTCCCGTCTTCAGCCCTGTCTGAGACACGCACACAGAAAACGTACAGCCTCATTTTTATTCCTCTCGTTTTATCCATTCACAGAATACAGCACTTATGGAAGCACTAGCCTGCAATTAAAGAACCATTAGAATACAGTTGTCTTAAATATATAGCCTTATGCAAAAGTGCTACAGCGTGGATAGCCCTGGGCAGATTACCTGCTTTTGTCAATGTTCTAATTGAAAATAACACATTATCCACAGAGGGCACACTTGAATGACACACTTCTGCTCAATTTAGAGAGAAAATAAAACATAACATAGTAGCTGTGCTATAACCTTTGTACAAGCCGGGCAAATAAATAATACCTGTGCATTTAAATGTGCAGACATGAATGTAAGCATGCTAAACACCTGCAGGCTCACACATCACATCAGGCTCTGTTTTGTTGTATTAGTTGTCTAACATGAATTGCATGAACTGGAGCGGGAATAGTATGTTTTGAAACTTTAACAATGTTTGTATACTACATCAAACTGGGTTCCAGGCAAATCTCTCACCGCATAAGAGTTTCATGTAGTATATAAACATAGTTAAAGTTTCACAACGCATCGTTCTCACTGTAGTCCATGTGTTCTGTTCATTAAAACCAAGCTGCAAAAACAGTCCATCTCAAGTTCACTGTCATTAAATCCAACATGCATGTTTCTGTCATCCTGCAGCAGTTTTGCTCGACATCATTCAGGTTAAAGCTAAAATGAGTGTTGCGTCGCAACTGCCTTTCGAATGATGCACAATGCAGAGGATGCAACTAATCAGAGGAGAGCTCGTTTACATATATCAGTTTTAAAGGGAACCATAGCTGGTAACACATGTAAGCCTTAATATTAGAGATGGAAGGATTGATCGCCTATGTATCGGTATCGGCCGATTTTTAATCAAAATATGCGATCGGTCATCGGCCGATATTTCTCCAATTTAGAGCCGATCCCGAGAGCCGATCGATGGCGTTAAACAAATGAGCCTAATTTCTGTATTTCCAGCTAGCGTTTTATTCAGGAAGAGGAGACCTCTGTGAAACTCCCTCCAGCCAGCTCCCTGCAATTCCTATCTGAACCACTAGATGGAAATACATACCCTTTTATGGTCGACGGACTGACTAAGGCAGCGGCCTCGCGAGAACAGTTTACGGCACCGCATGCTCTGACAAAAAACATCGTCTGGCAGTGTTTTACCGTATGTGACACAGGCTCATCCAGGCGTTCTGTAAGATCTGTCAAATCAACGTGTCTAGCTGGGGGACCAGGATAAAGACATTTAACACTACTAATCTGATTGGGCACTTAAGAGTAGAGATGGAAGGATCGATTGGCTATGTATCGGCATTGGACGATTTTTAATCAAAATATGTGATCGGCCGATATTTCTCCAATTTAGAGACGATCCCGAGAGCCGATCGATGGCATTAAACAAATGAGCCTAATTTCTGTATTTCCAGCTAGCGTTTCATCCAGGAAGAGGAGAACCCCCTCCCTGCAATTCCTATCTGAACCACTAGGTGGAAATACATATCCTTTCATTTTCCACAGACTAACTGAAGCAGCGATGTTGCAGAAAAAAATTGCGCAGAAAGTAAGCATGTCCGTCTGGCAGTGTTTACCGTACGTGATGCAGTCTCATCCAGGATGTTTTTAAATTAGTAAAATCAGCGTGTCTCATTGAGCAACCAAGACAAAGACATTTAACACTACTAATCTGATACGACACTGCAAAACAAACAACCCAAAACACTGTGCAGACCAGATCTGACCAGTACAAACAGTACAGCAGCAACAATTCAAGATCTACATTTAATGATTGTAGATTGTCGTTTAAAATAACAGCATTTAATGACTGCAGTTTTTACTGCATTTCTTTAATTCACTTTTTAGTTTTAAATTAAGAGTCTAAATGTAATGATTCCAGTATTGGGGGTATTTGTTTGATTTACTTTGTTTATTTACTGTTAATTTTGTTAAAAATATTATGCTGTTTCACATGAGCTCGTTAAAAATGGTAATAAACCAGTTTCAACCACGTGTCATGATTTGCTTGTGCTAAAATAACTACTTGTAGCCCTGCCGTGGCGTATACTCCACCCTCGATCTATCGGTATCGGCTATCGGCCAATCGTGCTGAAAGGTGATCGGAATCGGCCTCAAAAACGCTGATCGGTCCACCTCTAGTTAAGAGTGTACCAAGCGGCTGAATACAGTGAGTATCAGCAAACAGCAGAGCTAGCACAAAACAAATAACCCAGAAACCCGTGCAGACCAGATCTGACCGGTACTAACAGTACAGCAGCAACAACCAAACAGCTAAAAGAATCACAGCCAAAGCGATTTAGTTTAAAACGCTAGGTAACCATGTCTCATGACTTGAGGTTGATGCACATACAGTGCATGTAGCCCTGCCGTGGCATATAGCCCCCGCCCCCGATCGGTATCGGCTATCGGCTGATCGCGCTGAAAGGTGATCGGCGATCGAAATCGGCCTCAAAAACCCTGATCTGTCCATCTCTACTGGTGTAATGACTCTAAATTATTAAGATACGTTGTAAAAAAATCACAAAAAGTATCAGATTTATTTTATTTTCTGTAAAATCCCATGTCAAATGGATGCAGTAATCGGCCGTTGCCTTTGAGCATAGCTAGCTAGCTAAACATGGCTACTGTTAAGCCTTTGCAGTTTGAGCCAGAACGCAACTTTTCCGACATCAGTGGCGACAACACACACCACGTTAGTCAAAACGGTGACGAACAGAGAGGCATGGAGGAGAGAGTGGGACACAGTGCTGGAGTTGTTGTGAGACTGTGTGTTGATGTTGACGTAGAAGGAGATTGTCTGTTAAAGGAGCTCCGCTTTCTAGCAGGAAACATTCACGCTCAGTAAACAGCTAGATACACTGAACGGGAGTTTCTCTTAGCTTCCACACTCGTTAGTTAGATTAGATTAGATTAAACTTTGTTGTCATTGTGCAGAGTGCAGGTACAAAGCCAATGAAATGCAGTTAGCATCCAACCAGAAGTGCAAAATACACTGTTATTAACATAAAGTGCAAAACAGAAATGACTAACAATTTGAGGTTGTTGTACATGTGGTGATATATAAATAAATATATAGAATATTATTAGTGAAGTAGTATGTTGACTACTAAGGCTGTACTTTCCCGTTCAGGATCCGCAAACGAGGGAGAAGCAGCTGCCGCTAACGCTAAACGTTGTTGGCGGGACGTCAGGAGAGAATCTAGCGCATGTTAACATTTCTTCACGAGGTTCTCTCTCCATATTCTGTGGCTTTAGGACTTCCTGTGTGGGGAAACTGTGGCACTGCATTGTGTTTTGGTCTACGCTTAAAATCAACAGCCTCCGTCAATTCTCTCACCAGTGGTGGTCTACTGAATGACCCAAACGCATCCAGACTGAAGTGACGAGAGCAGAGCGGCAGGTCTTTACATTTACATTTACATTTACGGCATTTAGCAGACGCTCTTATCCAGAGCGACTTACAAAAGTGCTTAGTGTTGGTTAGAGTATGAATCTCTATCTAGTACAAACAGGTTTAAGTCCAAACTACTCTTATACTCGAACACTGCCATAAACACAGGGCCAGTGCTGATACCTAGAAAAAAGACAATGCAATACCTAGCCAGACTGGAACACCTACAGAGAAGAGAACAAATACAAGACTACATACAGTACAAGTGCAGTACTTAGCCAGTGCTCCTAGAAGATAAAGTGCCATTACAGTTTATACCAGTACAGTTTAGTAGATTAGTGATTATAAGTGCTTTACAAAGAGATGGGTCTTCAGTCTGCGTTTGAAGACCGTGAGAGAGTTTGCTGTTCGGACAGCCAGTGGAAGTTCATTCCACCATATGGGTGCCAGGACAGAGAAGCGTTTTGTTGCGTGTCTCCCATGAATCTTAAGTGATGGCGGGTCAAGCCGAGCCGTACTTGAAGCCCGAAGGGCTAGAGGTGCGGTTCGACTTTTGACCATTGCCATAAGGTAAGGAGGAGCTGGTCCATTCTTGGCTTTGTAGGCATCAGAACTTTAAACTGAATGCGAGCAGCTACAGGAAGCCAGTGAAGGGAGCGCAGCAGTGGTGTGACATGAGTGAACTTGGGGAGATTGAAGACGAGCCGTGCTGCTGCATTCTGGATCAGTTGTAAGGGCCTAATGGCCTGCAGGGGAAGACCAGCCAGGAGTGAGTTGCAGTAGTCCAGCCTTGAAATGACAAGAGACTGGACGAGCACCTGGGAGGCCTCCTGAGAGAGGAAGGGTCGGATGCGTCTGATGTTGAGGTTTCCGTGACCCGGATTCGAACCGGGGTTGCTGTGGCCACAACGCAGAGTACTAACCACTATACGATCACGGCGCGCCACCGCCCATGTGCTTCTGGTAGCTGTGTTCGTCCACACACTGCTTCACAAATTTCTCTCCTCTTTTATATTTGGGAAAGCTGTTTAGACTAATATTAGTCTACTCACTGCCTTTCCACTCGAACAACTCGAATAACATCAACAACACAATGTACATGGTTTTCTTTAAGCTAGGTTAGTAACTAACATTCACTCCTTCCAACCGCAGTCAAGTTTAGCGCACTGCAACCATTTGACGCCATCTACCCAGCAGACATTGCGCCTCAGAAATAATGGCTGCGTCCTTATGTTAAATATTTAGAATAAAAGGGTTAATTTATAAATAAATCTGCTACTTTTGTGATTTTTTTGCAACATAGCTTAACAATTTAGAGTCATTACACCATATTAAGGCTTACAAGTGTTACCAGCGGGGTTCCCTTTAACAAAAGCACCCTGTTTAAGACTAATAGATGGAGGCACGTCGTAAGGTGCTGTTCATATAGCTACATGACACCAACCGCCGTCTGTCGTAAAGGCTGCTTCAGCGCCTTTGATCAAACCTGGCAAGCGTAAATGTAATGAAGCCTGACGCCTATTGGAATGAGCGCTGTGGCAGCGTGGGGCGCGGCCAGCTGCTGTCTGTGACACACCGAGCCGGCTGATTTGTAAACATGTGCATAATGACCTCTTCCTCTACTACTATGTCTCGCTTTCCTTCAGTAGGGAGAGCTGAGAGAGAGAGAGAGAGAGAGAGAGAAAGAGAAAGAGAAAGAGAGAGAGAGAGAGAGAGGGAGGAACAGAGGCAGCACAAAACCTGAATGTCTGAACGACAAGCATAGCAATGAACTTGTGTTTACTTTGTTATGAGAGCTGTCTGCTCCAAGCCTAGCGCTTTTGGGTTTCATTCCGAGTGATACAATGAAATATTAAATAAAATGTTTCTACAGTTGCCTCTGCCGCGATCCGGCCTCGTTCTCCCACCAGGATATCACAGCATTTGTAAACATGTATGTCATGACAGGCTTATGTAGGTGTCATGTAGCCTTATGAAGAGTGAAGTGTTACTGAAAATGCTAAAGGCTAAGCACCAGCTAATATGAAAACGTCAAACACATAGATACAGTGGAATCTGAGGTCCTAGCTTGTTATTAAAAGTCCGAAAAGTCAAGAGTACGTCTTTAAAGACTGTAGTTTAGCCCCACCCGCTGTTTGGAACAGCCGTAGAGGTTATGCATGGGACATAGATGGTGGACAACAAAGCTAGAGGATGCATTTACGGTAATACACAATGAATGTTTTTGGCTGCAGTAATTGGATGTACAGTGGACCCCGTGTACAAATGGCCCAAAGACCCCCAAACATCCAGAAAGTGGACTAAATCTGTCAACTTTACACGGCCACATTGGAAAGGCCCGTCCTCTCACTCATCTGTAGCATTCATTTCACACCTGAAGATTATCACAACTATGGGACATAGGCTTTGAAGACTGGAGCTCTTTTCCAACAATATGGGCGTGTAAGGAATCCAGCGAGAGGTGTTTAAGAGCCTCCGTGTACGTGGGGGTAAACCAGGCAAGCACAGTTACTGAGCCGGCTTTAGCTGATGTTAGCTAACATTAGCTTCACTTGCTAAGTTAGGAGCCTCAAGTTATGCTAAGCCAACTTGAATTAGAAAGATTATGAAGAAGCGTCATATGAGTGAGAGTTCCACTTTGATCCACATATTTTACAACAATAACTGTACCTCTATATATGAGTTTAGCTGGTTGCTAGGTTGTTGTCATGAATAATGTTCGTTATTTAGCTGGACACTGTTTACACTCAGGATGAGCTGCTGTTGTGGGTGTGGTTTGACTAAAAGTCTCAGGACTAAGTGATATGGTGGTCTATTTCTACATTACAGCTCTTTCAAATTTAAATTCAGAAATATCAACAGAATCTGGAGAACCAGCACTGGAACGTTCTCAGTCCCAGTCAGTCGTAATGCTGTTGTACCGCAGCGCTGTTCACTGTTGTCCACCAGTGATGTCACATGGCAGCGTTCAGGAATTTCCTTACCAAGCTCAGGTTTTTTCACCAAGTTCATTAAAATGATCTATTTTAAAACAAATTAAGCAGCGAATTTTATTTAAAGTCATGTTTATATAGTTTCAGCATCTAAGTTTACCAATTGTTTAGGGTGAATTTCCAGATGTTTCATAAAAGCTTTAAAAGCCCTATTTTTCAAAACTTTCCAGATCTGGAAAACCAATTTAATAAATTCAATGACTTTTTCAATATTTTCATGATAGAAATATCATAACATGAGTACAACATTTAATGAGAATAAGATTTTATTTTATATTTAAAATTTGAAAAAAATATGTACAGCATAAAATCTGAACTGAACAAACATTTTGGCACAATTTATTCTGGGTTGTATTTGTTTTTGCCGTTTGTTAAACAGAAAAATAGAAAATGTGAACAATAAGTAGTATAAAAAGCCCTATTTTAGCCTTTTTATTGTAGAGGATGTGTTAACTTTTCACTAAAAAGATCAACAGAACGTATGTTCTGACCGGGAACTGTTTTATATGAACTCAGGTTTATCTAAATAAAATGTATTATCATTATTATATGGTTATGAGGAAACTAAGGATTCTATTTCTCACTTCTAGAACTTCAGAATAACTCAGCCAGCTTGCATTGCTGTACACATTATTAATGAAAAAGAATTAGGTGTAATAAGCCTGGCAATTTGAGGGATTAAGTTCAGCAGGGTTAAGACTGCGTTTAGCATTCGGGCACCCACCTGGAAGTGTTTGATGAAGAGCACAGCCACAATGAAACTGAGCACCAGGGAGCCCAGAATCATGGAGTTACAAAACTGCAGCAGCCACACACAGACCAGACTCACCACCTGCACCAGGTAGAGAGACGTCACCTGCACAAAGAGAGAGAGAGAGACACCCATGAGGAGAAGCTTTTGGTCCTGTTATTAGTGGCATTACATATATCAGATTATATTTACACTTATATTCTTTTGGTGCACTAAAACAAGAGCACAGCAGTAACTGTGCATTAGTGAAGTTACTATGTAACTTAGTTTTGGGAGATAGACCACGCCCCGATTACACCTACAGCCTATATATACCCCCTGTCTCACTCCACCACTGTGTCTAACAACTGTGCATCCACCACCTCCCCGTCTCCTTCCCTATTCCTATTTTTAATTCCAACTTGGGGTGGGGGGGCTCTGTCATGCACAAGCACTAAAGCCACCCAGAACTTCAGCCCAAGCCTTCTGAGTTGGCTCAATTGGAGTGTGGTCCATGCTAGCAGATGTGTAAGACAGGACTGTCCCAGCATATTGTCGCTGTCCGATGAAAAAATTAAAATAAATAAATAAATAAAAAATCTCCAGAATTGCAACTTTACAGGAGAGACCAAAAACATACTTTACTCTCAGTGTAAGTCAAAGGAACCAGAATGTTTCCCAAGCTAATATGGAGCACTTCTATTGGTCCATTCATCATAAAATTAAGTAATAAAATAAAGTAGCAAGCAGACTGAACATACAAATAATAAGTAGGGTAAAAACAAGCAAGTATAAATGATAAAATAGTGAAACGATAATATAAATTAATAAAGATAAATGACCACCATTAAAATAAATACCAAAAAAAAATGTAATTATATATCATCGCTGTACAATAAAAAATAAGTTTCCCAAATTGCAACTTTACAGGAAAGAACAAAAACATACTTTACTTTCAGTGTAAGTCAAAGGAACCAGAATTGTTTTCAAGCTATTTTGGAGCACTTCTATTGGTCCATTCACTATAAAATTTTCACACAATGTAAACCACTATTGGCGTGTCAAATGATGTAGAAAACTCAAAATCAACAAAAATGGAGACATGTTTTTGATTGGACAGCGACGATAGTTAAGGAGCGCCTTGTGATCAGACCTGCACGTCACTTTTAAATAAGACAGCCTGTCTACATTCATTATCTGATGACATCAGTCCCACCCACAGCACTAAATATTGCTCATGTCTGCGTAATTCAATCAAAACATCTTCACAGCGAGAAGACAGGACAGTCAACCTAGAAGCGTGAGACAAGACGGATGAAGAATAGTACGCAATTCTTATAAAATACCTGGCTGCCTTTTTTAATACATGTTTTTCAACTATGAGCTTGAATTGTAGCTATTATTCAGACAGACATATGTCGGCATAATCATAAATCTTCACTTTCTTTATTTTTAACTCCAGGAGCCTGAAGATCTAGAATGTGATTGTGAACTTTGAACACTAAGCTATTCGGGTATTCAGAACTGACTACCAGCTCTGAGTAGTTACTATTACAGTAATACAGTAACTACTACAAACTAATGTGTGAGTTATGTAGGTTTACTGAGAGGGAGATATTTAAAGGGCTCATGTCCTGTATATTTATATTTTTATTTTTCCAACTTTGTATTGATAGTCAGTTTTTTGTGGTCTGATAAACCCAAAACAGTCAGAGATCACTTCTACACGACTTGTGTTAATCCCTTATAATTAAACATGCTGTTTTAAAACCTTACGGCTGACATATAGCTGTAAATGACCTCTTTTCTGATTGGCTGTCGTGTTAACTGCTTTACAAAGGGGAAACACTCCTTGTAACTTCAATATAAATAGGAGGGATAACCTGTTGTTGGACATGCAAACAGATATATGTAAACGTACTGCTTTTTTATGTGACCTAAAAAGTTCAGAGCAGGATGTTTTTACAGCTTGTTTTTCATATACAGATTTTATTTATTTGTATTTATTTTTTTTGCATGCCACCACCACACCTCTTCGGAGGACTATTAACTCTTTATTATTTATTTCATAACAACAATCATTGTACTACAACATTTTTTTTCTTTTCCATGCAGATAGGGTTGGGGGGGTTAGGGGGACAGGGGTGGGTGAAATTCAGGAGGAGGTGCAAGGCGGGAGATGAAACAGAGAGAATCAGAAAGAAAATACACAAAAAACAAAAAGAAAAAGAAAAAAAACCCCACAAAAACCATAATATACATATTAGGGCTGGGTATCGCCACTGATTTCCCAGATTGATTCGATCCCGATTCACAAGGTCCCAATTCAATTCGATTTCCGATTTGATTCAATTCAATATCGATTAATTTAGGGATATTTCAGTTACAATAATATGTTTTGTTTGAGTATGAAAAAAGATTTTCAGAGAACTAATGTAGTAAATGTACAAGGAACACTCTACCATTACTAAAAACATTAGTGTATATATGTTTATATACACCGTATTTGGCCACACCCACTTTCAAGCTTGTGTTTCTTCCGCCTTTGTGTTACAACTTCAGCTCAGCTAACCAAAACGAATACAGTTACATGGGAGGAGACCAGAGAGACAATATGAATTTTGAATGGGACAACACTGTCTCATCACAGGTTAATAACACAGTGGGTGGATTATATTGAAAGGTGGTCTGAGGTTACCTACGGCGACGTTTTTAATTATTTTGTACTCTCAGAAGGTGTAGACGGTTCAGCAATGAAAAACTATAAAAGTACTGAAGCGTATCAGTACCTGCACAGTGGGAAGGTGGGCCGTGTACTCTTACATAAAGACGGTGAGTTTATATTTCTGAAAGCCGGTTAAACCAAAGTCAAGCCAGCTGCCCGAGCCATTCTGCATGGGTGTTAGTTACAGTCCAGATAGCCTAGCGCGGTGGACACTGATCAGAAAACAGTTACTTAACTCGCAAACATCCGACGCGTCTGCTTCCTCTGAGCTTCATAAGCGAGACATTTCTCTGGATAAGGATGCTCTGGTGCTGGTTCTCCTCCACAGAATGGTAAGAGCAGACATACGGAGGTTTGGGTGAATGTTTTAATTTTAGTGCTTCAGCCATAGACGCAGGTCCTCTTCTTTGGAAGGCGGCCCCCCAACAATCTTTATGTGCTGTGTTCGTAACTCTGTTGTTCAAGCCAAGTTTTCCTCTTCTTTCAATTACTGACTCCCTCTAACTGAACATGTTATGCTATTCATTTTATTTGTTTAGAGTTGTTTTGCTTGTAATTAGTATCAACGTATATGCCCCCCCAGTGTTGTCATGGAAAATAGCTTGAATATCGTCCTGGTTTCTGAAATGTAGCCAGACAACTGCCTTTAAGTTCTGAGGCGCCTTCACTTGTGCTCCAGCCATGCTTAACAGATGTGCGCCCCCAGCCAGATCTTGTTGCGCGAAAAACAATAGCTGATCACGCAAGACTGGGGGGGCTGGAATGCTAATTTTATAGATCGATCTCCGGTTTATATGAATCAATATCGGATTATTCAAATGAAGATCAATTTTAATTTTTTTTAAACACACCCCTAATACATATACAGATTTTAAACGCAGACTGAAGACCAATCTCTTTGTAGAGCACTTATGAGCACTAATTAATGTATTATTGAAATTAAGCAAATTCCACTTATGCTACCTTTATGCTGTACTTATAGCTTCTTGGTATGAACACTGGCTAGATATTCCTAGGTACTGCACTTCTGCTGTAACCCTGTATTTTATTCTTTTCTCGATAGACATTTCAGTCTTCTTGCTGGTTACTCCTTGATAATTCACTTGTACTGTATCTAAGCTTTTATTTTATTCTCTTGTCTCCAGGTATCTCCAGGTTCTTTCTGGCAGTGTTTGAGCCCAAGGGTAGTTTAGACTTCAACCTGTTTTACTAGCTAGAGACACATTCACTGATCAAACACAAAGCTCTGGATAAGAGCTTCTTCTAAATGCCATAAACGTAAATAAATAAGTCTGGAGGATGAATAACACATTATGGAACTAGAATAGAAATCTTTTACAATCACAGACCACGTTCAATTATTTAATGTCACAAATCTATGATATGGGCTCTTTGAAATTGGACTTGAAAAAGGGGTCGCACAGTGTAAACAAAGCCTCTGTGAAGTTATATTTATATTTATGGCGATATCTATGAAAGTAGGTGTGCATGTTACCTGCTCCGCTGTCAGAAAGTCCAGAGCGTCGAGGGTGAAGAAGAGGAGGGCTTGTACCAGCAGGATGAACTGATTAAACTGCCATGTCAGACAGAAGCAGAGCGTACAGACAAACACCAGCCACAGCACCACCCTCTGTGCACAGAACACACACACACACACAAGATGTTAAAGCCCAACTGTCCAGACACCCAAGCATACACTGGCACATGAGGTCCCTGTCTCAGGCCCAGGTGTGGAGGAGAATTCTCCCACTCAAGCACCATCTGTTTGAAGGGCCGGAACAAGCTGCTATCACTTCCACAAAAAACGTACTGACAGAGAACAAATGTGCTGCGCACCAGAGAATAAACATGTCACACGGTTCAGAAAAAAGCTCCAAACGTCTATTTCAGTTTTCAGCCCAGTGTTTAGAAACGGCCTTCTGTGATCTTACATCACCTCAGCACCTGCTCATCTCAAAAGAAAACAAGCTCACTCTTTGTTAGGGACAAAAGCAGTGATGTAAATCCACTTTCCTGGGATTACAGCATCAGTAGAGAGGCAGCTGTGAGGCAGTTGCGTACCTGGTGGGGTGGCCTAAGCTGAGGGCGTAGGTAGCAGGTAATGGCAGCGACCTGCAGGGCAAAAAACGGCAGGGACCAGTTCTCTCTCAGGGAGATGGTGAACTCCACACGTGTGGTGTCCACTCTGTACAAACACAAACACATCAACATATCGATATTTTGCTTTTAGCTGCTGCACACAAGTAAGCTGGAATTATGGAATTTTTTATATATATATAGTAACTAGAGATGGAGCGCTCAGCGTTTTTGAGGCCGATCACCGATCACCTTTCAGCACGATCGGCTGATAGCTGATACCGATCGAGGGCGGGGCCGGCATGTAGTTATTAGCGCAAGCAAGTTATGAAACATGGTCAACAAAGTAAATCAAACAAATATTGCCAATACTGCGATCATTAAATTTAGACCCTTAACTAAAAAAGCTAATTAAATAAATTCAGTCAAACCTGCAGTAATTAAATGCAAACGGGTTATTTTTAACAAAAAACTGCAGTCATTAAACGTAGATCT
Source organism: Megaleporinus macrocephalus (assembly GCA_021613375.1). NCBI lineage: Eukaryota > Metazoa > Chordata > Actinopteri > Characiformes > Anostomidae > Megaleporinus > Megaleporinus macrocephalus. The sequence continues at coordinate 24,179,953 of CM038728.1, read as the reverse complement.
TGAATTGTTGCTGCTGTTCTGTTCGTACCGGTCAGATCTGGTCTGTATGGTGTTCTGGGTTATTTGTTTTGTTCTAGCTGTGTGTGCTAGCTCTGCTGTTTGCTGATACTCACTGTATTCAGCCGCAGGTGTACTCTAAAAACCGTATCAGATTGTAAGTGTTAAATATATTTGTCTTGGTTTCCCCACGAGACACTTTGATTTTACTAATTTTACAAAACGTCCTGGATGAGTCTGTGTCACATACGGCAACAAGCTGCCAGACGGACAGCACATGCCGGGAACGCAAACTGTTCTTGCGAGGCCGCTGCTTTAGTCAGTCTGTGGAAAATGAAAGGGTGTGTATCTCGACCTAGTGGTTCAGATAGGAACTGCAACCTGACCACATGGGGTTTCAACGAAACGCTAGCTGGAAATTAAGCTCATTTGTTTAACGCCATCAATCGGCTCTCGGGATCGGCTAAATTGGAGAAATATCGGCCGATCGCCAATCATATTTTGATTAACAATCATCCGATTTCAATACATAGCCGATCGATCCTTCGATCTCTAATAGTAACATATATAATTTTTATCTATATTAATTTATATTATGGTTTCACTATTTTATCATTTATACTTGTTTGTTTTAACCCTACTTTTTTATTATTTGTATGTTCAGTCTGCTTGTTACTTTATTTTATTGTTTTAATTTGTTCATTCTTATTTTTTGTTGTTTGACAGATTTGGAATTAAGACAGCTTTTGTCAAATGACCACTTTAGCTGTGACTGTCATGACATCAAACACTACAACAACATTACAACATTAAACCGGCTCGAGGTAGTTCTGTGAACAAAACACACAAGTTACACATATGTTAAAGCACTACTTATTGTATTTATACTATGAGAATATTAAAAAAAGTGTTTTACTAAGCAAATAAAAGCTTCCTGTCTGGAAAAATAGCTTTTCAAATATAATAACGTCCCTAAGTGCTTAAAACGTTTGCACAGTACTCTATATAATAAAAAAATGTGGGGTGAGAGACATTATAGACAAACATAGGCAGCAGAACAGGACGTACTGAACAGCTAAGTGATTTTAAATGTGGCACTGTCACAGGACGTCATCTTTCAAACAAATCAGTGCTAGATCTTCCCTGGCTACCTGCAGTTATTGTAAAATTTAAGCATCTGGGAGCACCGCAGCCACAAAGCAGGCCATGGAAACTCACAGACAGGGATACAAATGGCCTCTCCACACTACAGAGTGCCTCTGGAAGCAACATCAGTCAGCGCCAAGATCACTAGACGCAGTGCCAAGTGTCAGCTGGAGTGGTGTAAAGCGCCACTGGATTCTACAGCAGAGGAAATGTGTTCACTGGAGTGATAACTCAAGCTTTTAATTTGTTCATTCTTATTTTTTGTTGTTTGACAGATTTGGAATTAAGACAGCTTTTGTCAAATGACCACTTTAGCTGTGACTGTCATGACATCAAACACTACAACAACATTATAACTAATGTCATGACTGGTAATGGTAATACAGGACTATTATCACTACTACTAGCTACAACCTGGCATGAATCATGACATCATATCTTCCCTGTCATGTTAATGGAATGGTTATGCAGCAGGGTTCAAGGGTTACTGAAGATACATGCGACTAACATATTACTGAGCAATCAAGTCAGTTGACTGATTTCAGATAAGTTCAGAATAACAATAAGGGTACTGCACGAAAGGGAGTTGTGTGGATGTGTGTGAGTGGTACCTGTTGAGGATGTACCAGACTCCAGTAAGAGCTCCCGCCAGCCATGAGTCGCTAAGCATCCAGCTGGTGAGGAAGAGAGCTAAAACATACACTGCTTGCAGAGCAAACACTGTGTAAATGTAGAAATAAACCGGCTCGAGGTAGTTCTGTGAACAAAACACACAAACACACAGACACACACCATGTTGTTTGTGTAACTTTCAACAACATACACTGCAGTGTAAAAGCCTTGGGCACTAAATCTTATTCTTTAAAAGTCTTTATCTTAGCAATAAGTGTATTTTCCACAGCAAGAACATCATATACCTATAGAACAGATGTAAATAATCATAAACACAATACAAACTAGCATGAACATCTTTCCATGTACCCAGAGCCAGTTTCAGTAACTGAGGATCGGAGCACCTAGGCCATCGCCTTCGACTGCCACCCGATCCACATAGCACCGAACCCCCATTTCCCCTCGTACAGGTAGTGGGTCCATGGGAGGGTGGACCCATGTATCTCCTTCGAGCTAAGCCCGGCCGGGCCCCATCGATGAAAGCCCGACCACCAGGCGCTCGCCATGGAGCCCCTCCCCCAGGCCTGGCTCCAGGGTGAGGCCCAGTAACCTTAGTCTGGGTGAGGGATGCTGGGTCCTTATAGAGGTCATCATGGGGGTTTATTTGGATCACTCTTTGTCTGGCCCAATCACCCAGGACCAGGGAGACCCTACCAGGGGCTGTTGCCCCTGACAACATTGCTTCTGAGATCACACAAGCACACAAACCCCTCTACCACAGTAAGGTTGTGATCCAAGGAGGGGCATCTGGTTAAGATGCTTTCCGGACCCCTCCCTGTGGAGGTGTTCCGGACATGTCCGACCGGGAGGAGACACCGGGGAAGACCCAGGACACGCTGGAAGGATTATATTTGGGTTTCTCTGCTTAGACTGCTGCCCCGCGACCCGGATCCCCGGAAAAGTGGTAGATAATGGATGGATGAACATTGTATTGTGAAGAAAGTAGACAATATCTTGTAAGCTAGTTTGAAGGACTAAGTTTAGGTCCAGATTTCTCATGGATGCCCCAGACACTGCAGGAAGTTATTAAAATCCTTGATCTTGATTTAGCTTAATGAAGTACTGAGAAGTCAAAGCAGGTATTAGATGATAACTGCAAATAGTACTCTCCACAGGAAAAAGCTTGGAAAAGGGTTACACATAAAAAAAGGTTACACATATGTTAAAGCACTACTTATTGTATTTATACTATGAGAATATTAAAAAAAGTGTTTTACTAAGCAAATAAAAGCTTCCTGTCTGGAAAAATAGCTTTTCAAATATAATAACGTCCCTAAGTACTTAAAACGTTTGCACAGTACTCTATTTAATTAAAAAATGTGGGGTGAGAGACATTATAGACAAACATAGGCAGCAGAACAGGACGTACTGAACAGCTAAGTGATTTTAAAGGTGGCACTGTCACAGGACGTCATCTTTGCAACAAATCAGTGCTAGATCTTCCCTGGCTACCTGCAGTTATTGTAAAATTTAAGCATCTGGGAGCACCGCAGCCACAAAGCAGGCCATGGAAACTCACAGACAGGGATACAAATGGCCTCTCCACACTACAGAGTGCCTCTGGAAGCAACATCAGTCAGCGCCAAGATCACTAGACGCAGTGCCAAGTGTCAGCTGGAGTAGTGTAAAGCGCCACTGGATTCTACAGCAGAGGAAATGTGTTCACTGGATACGTGGACACGTGATAACTCAAGCTTTAATATTTTGCAGCAAAATGGATGAATCTGGGTTTGATGAAAGCCAGGAACACTACCTACCAGCATGCAAAGTGCTAAAAGTGAAGTTTGGTGGAGGAGGGATAATGGTCTGGAGCTGTTTTTTTCAGGGTTTGAAGGGTAATGTTAATGCTACAGCATATTACAGCAAATTCAAGACAAATGCTTTGTGGCAACAGTTTGGAGAAGACCCTCTGCCTGCTTCAGTATGACTATGCCCTGTGCACAAAGCGAGCTCCAGAGACCTGCGCAGAGCCCAGACTTGAACACCTTAGTGATGAACTGGAACTGCGATTGTGAGCAAGGCCTTCTCGTCCCAGCGTCCTCGCCTGACCACACGAATACTTTTTTGACTGAACAGGCACTTATTCCCACAAACACACTCTGAAATCTTGTTGAAAGCCTTCCTAGAAGCGTGGAGGCCATTCTAGCTGCAGACACTGTGGGTGTACGTACAGAATGTAAAGAAATACAGTAGAGTGCAAAAATTCTTGTATTAAAACAGGTGCAGGCAATCACTCTTTTGCTGCCATAGCAACATCAGCCTACCTGAATGGGCAGAATCCTGTAGAGGATGCTTAGCAACACCTCTTGATAGATGTTCATGCGCTGCAGAATATTGATGGTCCTCTTGGACTCTGTAGTGTTGTCATTTATGAGCTCATACAGACCTGCACAAACACACACAGGCACAAACATAACACAGCTTCGAGTCTGGGTTCGAGCTATATAAATCTCCCTCAGCCATAGCCATGGGGTCTCCATAATAACCTCAATACCAACATATTCAATAAAAGAAACATTGCTCTGAGCATGCTCCAAGCCTATTACGGCGCAATGCCCGATCGCTCAGGCACGATAAAGCAGCACCCAGAGAACAGCTACAGGCACTGCCGCTGCTACAGCCATTCCCGTCTTGATGGCCGATGGCCTAATTGTAATGTTTTTCCACGTTGGAGCACAAAAGAAGCTCATTCCAAACACGGCTGTAAAAGGCTTCAGCTCACTGAAACTTCAAACCTCTTCGAACAAAGCTTTGCCGTTTCCTCCTCGCTTTATTCTTTTTTTTTATTTTTTGTTCTTTTTGATATAACTAACACGCTCCCCACGGTCTCATAATAAAACATTCCTGCGATTGCTCTCATATTACATAAATGATAACGGAAAGCAGACAAAGTGGACAGAGAAGCATGACTGGTCGGCTCGTTAGTTCATTTATATTGCATTCATTTTTTTCCATTTGCTGGATGATTGAACTAAGAATAATTGAAAGAACAAAGCGGATGACAGGAAGCCTTTTGAAAAGTGCAAATGAAGCGCAAATGAAATTGAGAAATTGTTGAAAAAAAAAAAACACTTACAATTACTTCATAGGAAATGAGGACAAAACAAACAATTGCATCCGTTAACTTTACTATCTTCTATCAGGGAGCAGATTTTCCTACGAAGAAAGAAGAACCAGCACAGCCTTCAGCCCTATACGTACTGTGATCACCGTAGGGCAGGACTGATTAATCAATTTGGATAATCAAAGCTTCTGGTATTGCAGAAAATATTGCTGACAATGTCCTAATTATCGTCTTCGTTGGTCACCAATTAAAACATCTATACAACAACAATAACGGCTGAACTGGTTTTATGGTTCATATAAACAAAATATGTCCAATATATCCAACCCAAAGCATCCAAACCCCCCAGCCCAGCAATGTTTGAAGAGCTTCATTCCCAACTGCTGTATATCCATTTATAACTATTTTAGATATAGGGGTTTTTATATAATAGCTGAAGTATAATTTAAAACACATTTTATTTCTTTATTTCTCTATAAAAATATAATCTGCATATCATATCTGACTCATCATTTCGATCATCAGTCTAAACAATCATATTGACCCTCTTTAACTAAACTTATTGAAGTATTAAACATAAAACAATAAAATTATTTAAAAAAAGTTACAGGATATTTTAGCAATGTTTACCAAAGTTTTCACATTGGTCAGTCCCAAGACTAAACACATGCCCTTAACTGGCCCATAAGTGTGTAAAGCTCAACAGTGAAATGTTCCTACCTTCCTGTATAGACGGAGCCCTCAGCATCTGTTTGTAGTAGGAGTAGTAGAGGCCACATTCTGTCCGAAAGGAGATTTCACGCTCGACTTCCTGCCATGTAAGTCAAGACAAATGCAATGTCGTCAAACAACACCGAGGGAAATAAAACAGAACCTATTAATCTGTTTTCATACACTGTCTGCTCCCGACGAGAAAGAGATATTTACAAAGCAATCAATTATTTTCAAACGGATAAATCTTTCAGTGGAAAACTCTCACCAGGGAGGCGATAAACGTGCTGTAACAAATTGGCAGCAAGGTGCATTGATATACATCAAAATTCCAAAATATGTGAGACATGAATCAGTACCCAGTGTCCGAGAGGATGAACTAAAACAACGAGCTTTAGTTTTTATGGTTATGGAAAGAATTCTCCTGAACCTTGTTTAAAAAAATCATGGTGTAATTCAGTATTAAGTATTTCTCACGGTCCAATAAACAAAAGGAGATGTTCTGTCAAACAAGTTCCTAAATGGTTCTGGAAAAGATACACTGCTCTGGTGTTTCAAAAGCAGTCCTAAAATACACCAGTTCTCAAAAGGCCCCCATATTTTTTTTCTATTCTAATTCAACATATGGTTTGATGGCCTGTCTGGGAGGCCTTAAAGAACCATAAGAGTCCAAAGAGTCCCTTCCAGGACACCTTAATTCATTTTAACCTGTTGATACAGAATGTAGATGTACTTCACTATGCAATTAATATGCAATTACATTTGAATAAAGTAAAGAAAGAAAACACCACAACTTCTATAGGCTAATCAAACTTTTTCCTCAGTTATTAGTTTTAAGGTTTTCCTAGTTTCATTAAACCTGCAATGAAATATATGTACATCCTTTTGAAGCAAAGAAAATATACAACAGGTCCACCTGAGAAATAATAATGAAAAGTAATAAATGGAAAGGCAGAGCTCTAGAGAGAACAGAAGCCATTAAAAAGTCTGTACCAAAGTTCATTTCAACTTTTAGCCAATACTGTTTTTCCTTTTAAATTTAATTATCTCTTTAAAAGATACAAAAGATCTTTTTAGACAAAAACAGACATCAGACTATTTCACTAAAACAATGGTTACATAACATTGTCACAGCTCATGTTGCTAACAGATGGTAATCCAAGACTTGTTATGGTCATGACATCATAGTAGTGTTGCAATATATTGCCCATATCAGTATATTCGTATAGGTACAATACTGATTTTTCAGTAGTACTGATAGATAGAAACAACAAATTTGCTGTTCTCTTAAACTATGTTGTCTGTTTTTATATCTTATAGAGGGTGAATGGAGAAAGTACACAAAGAAACAGATTGACTACTGTAACTATAGTCTGCAATTATAGAAGAACAAAATGCTCCTATAAGGAAGGTAGAGCTGAAAATGGAAAAATAGACTAGTGTAGATACAAGGAGGTGAACTTAATAAAGTGGCTGGTACACACATTACCGATCAAAAGTTTTTGCAACCGGTTAAAGGTTCAAGAACACTACCGGTCAACAGTTATAGATCACTACCAGTGTAAAGTTTTAGTACACTACCATCCAAACGGTATACGGTATATATACTATATATAGTCACTGTCCTATGAAAAACAAAAATAGAAACTGTACAGGAGAGGATAAAAACTTTTAATGTAAGTCAAGGGAATTTTTCCCAAGTGATTTTAAAGCATTTCAATTGGTCCTTGTATCATATAATACACAGTGTAAATAGTAGCTGTCATATTTCAAATAATGTATGGATATATATGTTTTTCATTGGACAGTGACAATATATATATATATATATATATATATATATATATATACACACACACACACACACATTCACATATTCACATGCTTTACATGTACAGCTTCACTACATGATAAAGGGTTCACAAGCAGCGCTACATTGTCTGGTACCATGATATTTTTAGAAAATGATTTAATTTTATGAGTACTACATCAAAAATGTCCTCCTTACCTCCAACTGTGAAAACCACAGCAGGTTCTCATGGATGGAGTAAACATACCAAGCATGGGATAGTCCTATCACCCCTGCCACCACAAAACCTGTTGCCATGACAACAGCCCGCCAACAGTGCAAAGCAGGAAGCCTCTTCTGTGGAGAGTTCCGTGAGTTTTCAGAGCACTCTTTCCAGATCCCCTTATGTCCTTTTGTTCCAAAGCTGTCCAAAGACACCGCATCCTCAGAGGTCTTCTGGGTGCTCTTCCCTCTGTGTCGAGCCTCCATTCTGAAAGTTTTCTAGTAACGCTCTGCTCTTCTTTCAGCTTTTTTTCCCCCTACTTGACCATCCGTGAACAAATCCGAGAACAAATCCGTGAACAAATCCAGACAGTCTTTCAGGTGGAGCCTTCGCTTCAAATCTGCTGCCCCCAAATACAGCCAACATTTCACAAAAGCATTTACGACGTCAGTACACATTCATTTGTAGGATAACAGAAAACAATAGCTGAAGGAATTGAGCACGAAGCAGGACAGCAGGCACTGGAGCAGCAACTGGTGACCTCTTGGTACACCCAGGAAAAAAAAAGTGGAAAAGAGAGCTGGAAAAGCCTTGGAAGATCATTTGAAAATGTTAAAAGCGTTTGTTACAGCCTCTGCCTGACCTAAAACTGGAGCACTAGCTCTGGTCTGCAGTCCACTAGGTGCTATAACAGTTGGGACATGACTTCACACACTGTGAATTCAAGAGAGCCCTGGCTGCAGCTGTTTGCCGTCACACGCTGACGTTTTACAAGAGATACCAACCAGACCTCTGTCAATACTACATATGGCCAAAATTAAGCATACGGGGCCAATGCTAAGAGGTTAAACTGGTTTAACTTAAGATTATCTTAAAAAAAATAAATAGGTGCTTTTAGAACCAAAAAATACAGAAGAACATGAAGCTTGAGCAGATGGCATAGTGGACAACACCATCCATTAACATTGTTCAGATCCCCAACCAGACAGAAGTTAAACTGCTATAGCAGTAAGCAACCTTGATCTTGACAGTAATGTCATGAAAGTTGAGCCGATCGCCGATGACATTGAGACCTAGATTCTCACAAATTTGTCCACAAGTCCACAAGATGCTTGCCCACGACAGAGGTACCAAGAGCCAGCCGCAAAGTACAAGTAACTGACTTCAAACTTTAAAGTATCATAAATATTCTCTCCAACGACGAATGACAATGATCATATTTATTGTAGCCTTCAGATAACTGGAGATGATATCATTCAATATCTGAACTAAGGGGCAAGGAAATCTTAAAACAAAGACATACTCCACAATCCTCCACCATTTCTAGAACTTAGGAAACCTGAGGTGGAGACCCCAAACTCTCCATCATCCCAACCTGTTGTCCTCATAATTATGTCACAACAAGTCGACCAGTCCGTGCGACCCCACTGCCAACTGATCACTGAATATGCAAGTCACTTTGAAACATCAACAAACATTCTTACACATGTTGCTGCCAATTTCCATCAGAGAGGTCTTCAAATCCCCTACAGTACATAGAGTTGTTTTAACTTTAACTCAACATAACTTTAACCAACCCACTCAATGCTGAGTTAAGTTGATCCCAGACTTTTCTTGCTAACTCATAAACGCAGCTTTAAGAAACACAATGGCGCTACAAAGGCTATTGTCAAAACTGCATCTGTCCTCTGGGAGAAGTTAAAAGAATATAATGTCTGTATTCCTCACTGCTCTCTGCAGCCACCCTCGATTAGCTACAACGGCTCTTCTCCTCCAACGTCTGCTCTCCTAAACAGAAGAAAACGCATTTCCAGCATGTTGCACTTTCACTGCAAATACAGCAGCCCCTGATGTAGACCTTCAGGCATCCTTCTACTGAAGACCAAGAAGAAGAAGAACATATGGAGAAGAAAAGGCTCCGATCATTTAATCCCTGTGAGCGGAGTGAAGCAGCTCCCGGCCATGTTTACAGAGCGAGAGAGCAGATGAAAGCAGAGAATGACTCGTAAGCAACTCTTAAAATACTACCCCGTGTGCTTTAGACTTGCCTGTTGTTCTTTCCGTTACAATTGTGCCTGGATTTGATTTAAAACCACAAAACGTCCTCTGCCTGAGTAACCTACCATGTGCTCCTCCTACTGTGTATGCCAGCTGAGACTGGCTTTAAAGCTACTAGTACTTATTACTGTTCTTTTCCACGTTCAGTTTTAGTGTCGTGATTAATGATTAAAGCATCTCTGATACCACAGCCGTTTTGGCTCAGGGTAAATAGCGCAGCACTTCTACTGATCTCATTTAAATATCAGGAATGAAAGTACAAAGCAGGAGCAGAAATATAGCTGGAACATTCCTGGTTCACTCGAAGATACAGAAGGTTACGTGTTACAAATTAAATCACGGGTCAATGGCATGAGCTACACTTTTGGTGTCCGAGGCCGTTACCTTCCCACTGAACATTGGAATAAATGCATTACATATACTGCTTTATTTCACAGGTCCTGCTTTATGTGAATGTGCTTTAGAAAGGGGGAGAATACTGCTTCATAAAGAAATGCATGTATAATATTTTCAGGCTGGTAAATGTAAAAATCCTGTTTAAAAAATTTCTATCATTATTTCAGCACACTGAATAAACTCATACACACATAAACACGACTTTAAATACTTTTAATGGAATTTAATTCCTGTTTAAATTATTATTTTAAAAAACCTTACTTCTCTTTGACTCATACACATAACACATGGCTACCAACATGTTAAAACAAAATACCTTATGTTCATAATGGTAACTTTATAGAAAAAAGAAAAACTTTTATTTATAGGAATGCATTTTGATTCCATGGCATTTTGGACTGTTTTTACTGAAATATACTTTAAAATTGAAACACTTAAGTAACTGTACTCTGATACAGCAGTTATAATTATTATTATTATTAGTAGTAGTAGTAGTAGTAGTATTTTATTTATTACTATTAAAATGGAACGCTTGCGCATTTACTGAATTACATTTCGAAGAGAAAAACATTTTGAAATACATTTGATTTAGATTTGCAAAGTAAGTGTTAGAAATTTCTAGACGGGTCTCTTCAATTATTTGAGTTCCTAAGCGTTCCCGAGACTCACTAAGCATTCCTGAGACTCACTAAGATTTTCTGAGACTCACTAAGCATTCCTGAGACTCATTAAGCATTCCTAAGATTCACTAAGCATTCCTGAGACTCACTAAGCATTCCTGAGACTCAATATGCATTCCTGAAACTCACTAAGCATCCCTGAGACTCACTAAGCGTTCCTGAGGCACACTAAGCATTCCTGAGACTCACTAAGCATTCCTGAGACTCACTAAGCATCCCTGAGACTCACTAAGCATTCCTGAGGCTCACTAAGCATTCCCGAGACTTACTAAGCATTCCCGAGACTTACTAAGCCATCCTGAGACTCACCACGCGTTCCTGGGAATCACTAAGCATTCCCAAGACTCAATAAGCGTTCCTGAGACTCACTAAGCATTCCTGACACTCAATAAGCATTCCTGTAACTCACTAAGCGTTCCCGAGACTCACTAAGCATTCCTTAGACTCACTAAGCTTTCCCAAGACTCATTAAGCATTCCTAAACTCACTAAGCCTTCCCGAGACTCACTAAGCATTCCCGAGATTCACTAAGCATTCCCCAGACTCACTAAGTATTCCAGAGAATCACTAAGCATTCCTGAGACTTAATAAGCATTCCTGTAACTCACTAAGCATTCCCGTGACTCATTAAGCATTCCTGAGACTCACTAAGCATTCCCCAGACTCACTAAGCATTCCCGAGACTCACTAAGCATTCCTTAGACTCACTAAGCTTTCCCAAGACTCATTAAGCATTCCTAAACTCACTAAGCCTTCCCGAGACTCACTAAGCATTCCCGAGATTCACTAAGCATTCCCCAGACTCACTAAGTATTCCAGAGAATCACTAAGCATTCCTGAGACTTAATAAGCATTCCTGTAACTCACTAAGCATTCCCGTGACTCATTAAGCATTCCTGAGACTCACTAAGCATTCCCCAGACTCACTAAGCATTCCCGAGACTCACTAAGCATTCCAGACACACAATAAGCATTCCCAAGACTCAATAAGCATTCCTGAGTTTCACTAAGCATTCCCAAGACTTACTAAGCATTCCTGAGACTCACTAAGCATTCATGAGACTCACTTAGCATTTCTGAGACTCACTAAGCGTTCCTGAGACTCACTAAGCATTTCTGAGACTCACTAAGTGTTCCAGAGACTCAATAAGTGTTCCTGAGACTCACTGAGGATTCCTGAGACTCAATAAGCATTCCTGAGACTCACTAAGAGTTCCTGAGACTCACTAAGCATTTCTGAGACTCACTAAGCGTTCCAGAGACTCATTAAGTGTTCCTGAGACTCACTGAGGATTCCTGAGACTCAATAAGCATTCCTGAGACTCAATAAGCATTCCTGAGACTCAATAAGCAATCCTAAGACTCAATAAGCATTCCTAAGACTTAATAAGCATTCCTGAGACTTAATAAGCATTCCTGAGCCTCACTAAGCATTCCTTAGTCTTACTAAGCATTCTTGAGACTCACTAAGCATTCCTGAGACTCAATAAGCAATCCTAAGACTCAATAAGCATTCCTAAGACTTAATAAGCATTCCTAAGACTCACTAAGCAATCCTAAGACTCAATAAGCATTCCTAAGACTTAATAAGCATTCCTGAGACTCACTAAGCAATGCTTATTGAGTCTTAGGATTGCTTAGTGAGTCTCAGGAATGCTTATTAAGTCTTAGGAATGCTTATTGAGTCTTACTAAGCATTCTTGAGACTCACTAAGCATTCCTGAGACTCAATAAGCAATCCTAAGACTCAATAAGCATTCCTAAGACTTAATAAGCATTCCTGAGACTCACTAAGCATTCCTGAGACTCAATAAGCAATCCTAAGACTCAATAAGCATTCCTAAGACTTAATAAGCATTCCTGAGACTCACTAAGCAATCCTAAGACTCAATAAGCATTCCTAAGACTTAATAAGCATTCCTGAGACTCACTAAGCATTCCTGAGACTCACTAAGCATTCCTTAGTCTTACTAAGCATTCTTGAGACTCACTAAGCATTCCTGAGACTCAATAAGCAATCCTAAGACTCAATAAGCATTCCTAAGACTTAATAAGCATTCCTAAGACTCACTAAGCAATCCTAAGACTCAATAAGCATTCCTAAGACTTAATAAGCATTCCTGAGACTCACTAAGCAATGCTTATTGAGTCTTAGGATTGCTTAGTGAGTCTCAGGAATGCTTATTAAGTCTTAGGAATGCTTATTGAGTCTTACTAAGCATTCTTGAGACTCACTAAGCATTCCTGAGACTCAATAAGCAATCCTAAGACTCAATAAGCATTCCTAAGACTTAATAAGCATTCCTGAGACTCACTAAGCATTCCTGAGACTCAATAAGCAATCCTAAGACTCAATAAGCATTCCTAAGACTTAATAAGCATTCCTGAGACTCACTAAGCAATCCTAAGACTCAATAAGCAATCCTAAGACTCAATAAGCATTCCTAAGACTTAATAAGCATTCCTGAGACTTACTAAGCATTCCTAAGACTCCCTAAGGTTTCCCGGGACTCACTATTTTCTACACTTGGGGGAAGCGAAAATCTAGTGAGCATGGGTGGTGTGCAACGGAGTAGTCAAGGGGTGGTCAGTTCCATGTCAGCGTGATATGAGGCTGTTATGCAAATTAGGCAGTCAGCCATCATCAGTAAAGCAAGGCGAGTTCTCCTTCCTACTATAAGTGAATGTTTACACTTTACTGTGAAGATCTGTCAGTTACCAATAAACTAGAAGTGTAAGATGATACCGCACTCTATAATCAGCCTGTCATTGCTGACGCTGGACTTCCGCAGCTAAACGTGGCTGAATGTATTTATATATCAATACAGAAAAGAGGTTTCATCTTGTTATATGTCATGCTGGATCACGTGATTTTAACCAATGACAAAGTACTCTGCACAGATATCACATAAAAATGTAAAATGAACAATCTGTTTTCACTAAACCTTGCTTGTCAATGCTTATCAATGCGATTAACATAATTTTAATGTATTTTATTTCATTTTAACTACTTCTTATTTACTGTTTTTCCACCCCCCTGAAAACACTGGTTCAAACATGGCCACCCTATTATTAACAATCTGGATATGTCCCTGCTGATGTGGCTTTGGAGAGAATGTATAGTTCAATGAACAGCTAATGTTAGCGCTGTACCCAGATGAACTTGGCCTAGTGAATTTCTCTGTGGTCTTTGAGTGAATTGGATGAGTAAATCTAACTCATGTAGAGACTGTGGTTTCAAATGTTACTGCCCACAACCATGCTTTGCATAAGAACCAGTATCGCCCATTAGTCAGTGCACCACCCACCACCTTTGATAGTATTTGACAGTATTATGACTTTAGTATGCTCTGTATTTACCAACCCTGAGTATATGGTACATAGTAAAGCAGAGGTCACTAATAGGCGGTCCGCGGTCCGGTAAAACTATTGGGAACTACTTAATTTGGGCTTAATGTTGACAGTGTTTATGTTAAGTGGAGGAGCTTTTCTTGTCTTTACGGTATACGGGCTTTGCGGCGCAATAAACTCACAGACCAATCAAGTACGTTGTAAGGTCACCAAAATCTGTGCAGATTTGGGAGTGTGGCATGCACACAGGCGAGGTATGAAGCGAGAAGCAGCAGTCGGAGACTGCTTCTCTTTTTTTAACGTAGACCTTTTTATATGGAGTTCTATAAATAATTAATTCAGTTCCTCATTTAAAACAATAAATAAATTTGAAATATACTAAATGGTATTTGTAATTTGGTTTATCTTTCAGTTGCTGATGACATAAAATGCTAATAGAACTACTAGGCTACTTAAGTATACAGGATATGACACTGAACCATCTGTGTCGGTATCGGCCGATTTTTAATCAAAATATGTGATTGGCTGATATTTCTCGAATTTAGCCGAAACCGAGAGCCGATCGATGGCGTTAAATAAATGAGCCTAATTTCTGTATTTCCAGCTAGTGTTTCATCCAGGAAGAGGAGACCTCCTAGAAACCAGCCCAAACCAACAGAGACCATCTGCACAGTCTGATGTAATAGCATGAGAAAAAGAGTAGAAAGTAACAGAAAGTCCAGAACATGTGTCTGCTTTTGTGATCACACAATTACCACCACTTTGCTGCTTCAACCCCAACCTGGACACCTGAGACATGTTAAATAAGAAAAATGTGCAGTGCATGCTAATAAAAGCTGCGAGGATATACCAGCGCGCCAGAACAAACAACTGTAAACCATCAAACCCATTATTCGATCTGGTTGAGATCCCAGCTTCAGACCTTTCCATGTTGACTTCATTTTAATCACTGCTTGAGAACACTGGCTAAGACAGGCGCCTTCGACTGAACATGACATAACTTTTTTGGCTCTCCCTCACACTTTGTTCGGTTACAGCTTTGGAAGCCACAGTCTAATCCCCAGCCCAAACTCCGCCTGACTGTTTTAAAGCACACGGATTATCTGGGAGAGGGCAAGAAAACCAATCTTTCACCACATATGGAGAATGAATCACTCTTTCCCAGCAGGAAGCTCGCGTGTAAGCCTGTGTGTATATGTGTGACAAATATTAAGTAGCAGGAACTGAACAAAATAAACTTATACCGAGTGCTTTCCCTCCATCACCTCAGTGTAGGGAAGCTCTCGCAGCTGTCTGGGAAACTGATCAAAAGGCCTTCGTGCGCGGCCGAGGTGTGGCGTCTCTTTTTTTAACATTGCTACGCGCCGTCACACCTGATTCGTCTTAACCTCCAGTACCAGAGGGAGCTCTGAGATGTTTAAACTGCAGCTTAAACTCCATTTAACGTGTGTTATAGCACTGACACCACAGCAACTACTATCATACCAAAGGTGCGTCCGAAATCTCCGACTTGTCTACTACTCAGTAGCGAAATCTGGATCATACCATTTTGCAAGGCATAGGAAGGGGGGGCTGCTGTATATTGTTTAAACATATATTCTCTATGGTTTTAACATTTCCAGCTTGTCTAAGACAAATTAACATTAAAAAGATGCTATATATACTATAATTTGCTGCTATTCAACATACTCACCCCTAATTTAGGGCTAGCTACAGCCCTGGTCTTTAGAGAAGACATCGGATGCGTCCAAAATCGCCTACTTGTCTACTACTCAGTAGTGAAATCAGTAGCCGAGCACGGCTAGTAGGTCAGAATACTTAGTAGGCATTGAGTTGTAGGCGAACGGAACCCGGATGACCTACTGAACCGGTAGCCTTTTTATGTATGTGACCACAGCACACTGTGCTATCCCATGATTCACCTGGAGCCGCAGATTAATTCAAAGTGGAAGAAAAAAGTGGTGAAAAGCAGAGCGTCGACTGTGTGTACATTAGCCTTGGCTAGTGAACTGCCGCTACAGAAGCTAGCGCTACTGCTGAGGTAAACAATGACTGAATTCCTACTTTTTAGAGCTACAGAGTACATATTCAGACAAAAACACAGATCAGTGTCACAATAAGTATCTAAATCTGTCAGTAAACAGAGCTTTTAAATGAATAGCAGGACTTTTACTGTGGTGGTCTTGCGTCACAGGACGCCAGCAATATAGCGGCTGTAGTACCTGTTTTACGACGTAGTACGTAGTTTTACAGGACGCCATAAACTTGTAATCAGTAGGCGAGCGCGGATAGTATGTCCGACTACCTAGTAGGCATTGAGTAGTAGGCGAACGATACCCGGATGACCTACTGAATTGGCAGCCATTTTTATGATTCAACTGGAGCCACGGATGAATTCAGAGCAAAGGAAATAAACAGTGAAAAGCGGTACGTCGGCTGTGTGTACGTTAGCTACGGCTAGTGAGCTGCCGCTACAGAAGTTAGCGCTACTGCTGAGGTAAACAATGACTGAATTTCTCAGAGCTACAGAGTACTTATTCAGACAAAAACGCAGATCAGTGTCACAATAAGCATCTGAATAGTGAATAGTGGGACTTTTACGGTGGTGGTCTGACGTCTTGCAGCACAGGACGTTGGTAAGTTGGCAGACGAAGTACGTCTGAGATTGTGTGGCTACTAAAACTCGCCTACTGAAATTACCTACTAGTCTACCGCTCGAGCAGTACATACTGACTCTAATCTAGTACCTACTGACTAGTAGGTGATTTCGGTTTGTGAGGCCCAACTCAATTCACATGTTTCGTTGCACATTCGAATGCATATTTTAATGCAATCACGAACTTAAAACACATAGCCTGTGCAGAAGTTATGGCACATTTTAGATTTTACTATTAATTAATTTCTAAAATAAATAACAAAAATGCAAGTTTTTGTTTGTTCCCTGTAAATGATGTGCTAACTGATATTTACATAAAACATCTA
This sequence comes from Megaleporinus macrocephalus, assembly GCA_021613375.1. Taxonomy (NCBI): domain Eukaryota; kingdom Metazoa; phylum Chordata; class Actinopteri; order Characiformes; family Anostomidae; genus Megaleporinus; species Megaleporinus macrocephalus. The sequence continues at coordinate 24,162,884 of CM038728.1, read as the reverse complement.
TGAAACATGAAATTTGAAAGTGGATGTCGACACTTTTGCATATGACTATATACCTTGTGATTTCCAAATTGAACTCATTTTTCCTTTTCATTATAGCAATGGTAACTGTGCTTTAAAGGGGGGGAATTACAGCAGTGGTTCAGTATTCCGCTTAAAGATGCAATACCTTCCTTCTCTGGTCCACACCGGATAGCAAAACAAAGAAAATATAATAAGAATGATTATTACAACATACCTTCCAATCCTTCACAAACCTTTAGATATGACTAGGGGTGTAACAATTTTGCAACTGCAATACAAACGTCCACAGTCTTGTGTCGTGGATTCTGAGGGATGGAATTGTGACAAACCCCTCCACTGACCCCAACCTGCCATCCCCACTGCCACCGCTGCATTTGGAGCTCCTTGAGCTCTGACTCCATTTATTTATGTGAAGTTAAGTCCACCATATTTGTAGCTTTCTTCTCTTTAGTGTGGCAAAATATCGCAGATTTCATAAAACCAGACATTTTTCCACTATTTCTTTACATTCAACCCCACTCTCCCACTACACTGAAAAAAGGAGGTATAAAAACATGCCTCAGAAATCAAGGCCTGAACTGAACAGTGTATTTGGAGAATCTTTAGACCTCTAGATAGAACAGTGTTAAACACTGGCCTGCATTGTTTTTGACCAAACAAGTGCTCACAACTGCTCCGCATCAAACAAAAGAGAATTCTTATTCACCTTATTTAGCAAGACAATAAGGGCGTGGCCATCTTTTTTTACTTTGTGTTAGAACTTCAGGCGTGACAGCTGATGCACTGATATAGACGAAGACCACAACAACAATGCAATATGAGTAGTATACTATGCTCAGTTAGATGGTGTCACAGTAACTGGAAGAAGGAGTATTTCGCTTGAACAGGAGTTTTATGAAGACAATACAAATCAACTGAAGCACTGTGGGGCGCCATGTAACATAAACATGCTGCCTTGTAAAAGAAGAGAACCCACGTCTTTGGTGAAAGTGCTGTCTATACATCTGGACGGTTGGGTGGAACCTCTTCACTTGGAGAAATTATTTGGTTATGAAGTTACAGTTAACTTTTCACGTCACTTCATCACACCAAAGTATGAAGCAGTGCAAGCTAACGTCATATGTAATTAACAGACAGACAGATAAACATGCAGCTTGTGTCCATGAGAGAATGACTGTCAATAAATAGTAGATACTATAGATACTGTTGCCCTGTGAGCTATAGAACCTTACCTTCAATAATAAACTGCTGCAGCTTGAAGGCAGGATTTTGTTGTACTGTAAGCTATAGAACCTTACCTTCAATAAAAACTGCTGCAGCTTGAAGGCAGGATATTGTTGTACTGTAAGCTATAGAACCTTACCTACAATAAACACTGCTGCAGCTTGAAGGTAGGATATTGTTGTACTGTAAGCTATAGAACTTTACCTACAATAAACACTGCTGCAGCTTGAATGCAGGATATTGTCGTACTGTAAGCTATAGAACCTTACCTACAATGATACTGCTGCAGCTTGAATGCAGGATATTGTTGTACTGTGAGCTATAGAACCTTACCTACAATAAACACTGCTGCAGCTTGAAGGTAGGATATTGTTGTACTGTAAGCTATAGAACCTTACCTACAATAAACACTGCTGCAGCTTGAATGCAGGATATTGTTGTACTGTAAGCTATAGAACCTTACCTACAATGATACTGCTGCAGCTTGAATGCAGGATATTGTTGTACTGTGAGCTATAGAACCTTACCTACAATGATACTGCTGCAGCTTAAAGGCAGGATATTGTTGTACTGTGAGCTATAGAACCTTACCTACAATGATACTGCTGCAGCTTAAAGGCAGGATATTGTTGTACTGTGAGCTATAGAACCTTACCTACAATGATACTGCTGCAGCTTAAAGGCAGGATATTGTTGTACTGTGAGCTATAGAACCTTACCTACAATGATACTGCTGCAGCTTAAAGGCAGGATATTGTTGTACTGTGAGCTATAGAACCTTACCTACAATGATACTGCTGCAGCTTAAAGGCAGGATATTGTTGTACTGTAAGCTATAGAACCTTACCTACAATAAAAACTGCTGCAGCTTGAATGCAGGATATTGTTGTACTGTAAGCTATAGAACCTTACCTACAATGATACTGCTGCAGCTTAAAGGCAGGATATTGTTGTACTGTAAGCTATAGAACCTTACCTACAATAAACACTGCTGCAGCTTGAATGCAGGATATTGTTGTACTGTAAGCTATAGAACCTTACCTACAATGATACTGCTGCAGCTTAAAGGCAGGATATGTATGTACATAAAGGGAGCGCAAATGAGCCTTAAGCCAGTTTACCCACAAATTAACTTTTTCCAAATCAATCGCAAATCAATCTGACCGCAAGTTCTAACACAAGGCAGAAGAAACTTGTGGCGTAACAAGGTAAACTGTGTATATTAATGGGTTGTCACAGGTCAAAAAGCAATCAAGGTCACTAATATAAGGTTGGTCCTACCCTCTTAAAGAATGAAGAGATCTGATAGGCCACATACTTATTTACTCATTAAATGTTTCTACAATATTTTGATAAGCTGTGTCAACAACAGCTTGAAGTTAAAGTGCAATTGTTCTAGTCACATCAAGAAACTGCATTACATTCTTAAGAGACCTGAACTTCTGTTTTCCTTACCCAAACTTTTGCTCAGGACTATATTGTCGCTGTCCAATGAAAACATGTATCGCTATTTTTGTTGATTTCTATTTTTCTACATCAACTAAACACAGCAGCTGTTGTTGACATTGTGGGAACATTTCATTATATATGGACACATAGAAATGCTCTGAAAGGGATTAGAAATATTTCTGGTTCCATTGACTTATATTGAAAATGAAGACAGTTTTTGTTCTGTCCTGTAAAGTTGCCATTTTGAAGATACCTGTCAGCCATTGGACAGCGACGAAAAGTAAAATGTGACCTAGAGCGTTCAAGTCTAAAGCTAGGCCTGACTGCAACAAACAGACAAAATGTTGAGGAAATACAGAATTCTTTACCAAATAAACTACATTTACACTCACTAACCTCAATTACAGTAATATAGACTACATCAGTAAATTACAATTACAATAACCCAATATTTGTTTTGACCGCATGTAATTATATTAACCAAAATCAACTACACTCATATCTAAACCCCCTAAGAGCATTTGTACAACCAAGCATTCAGTGATTGGTTATATGCTCATGAGAACTGCACACTTCTGATATATCAGCACTGCAAAGGTCAATATCACTACAACAATTATCAACTGATATACTGTGCCACCTTAGTATATATCAAACACTTTAAATGAAGCTCACTCTATGACTGCTTTAAAGGGTAGCTCAGCAGTGCAAATATGACTTATAGTCTAGGCCAGAAGATTAGTCGTGGTTTATGCCGTGACGAACATATCATGCAGAATAAGGTCATTTTAATTTCAGTAGAATGTCAGATACCAGAGACGCTTTGTTCGTCAGGGGCTTTTTGTTTGAAATATCAACTGTGAGAGTGTAATAGAATTTAAGAAAAATGTAGGCAGAGAATCAGGGACTGTTATTATTCCTCTACATGCTAGCAAATTTTGCAATTTAGGTAGAAAGTGTGACCACTTAAGAATTAACAAAGAGGTAAAATAGCAGGAACCACAAAAATGGCATTGTCTTAAAATTCCCTGAAGCAAAAGGAAAACTAGTTCAATATAAAGTGCTAGATCGATATTACTTTACTCCAACAAGAAAGGGGGTGTTGAGGGATAATGTGTGTTGGAAATGTAAACAAGAATGTGGTACATGTTTATGCATTATATATTTGGATTATTTTGCCTTTCTGGGGGATGGTGCTAAAATTCCTTGGAAATTAGTTGGGTTACAGTATTCCAGACTCACCAAGACTAAGTCCTTTAAGAGACAAAAAAATGGAAACCATAACATTAGTAAGACTTGTCTTATAACAGTAGGAATTGTCACAGCAACATGACAGATTCTCATGCATTGGAAAGCAAGATAAACCCCTACATTTAGAATATGGGTGAACTCACTACTGCACTACTGAAAGCACTTCTAACGATGGTGTGCTTTTATTTATTCATTTATTTATTTATTTTATTTATTATATTTTATTTTTAGTGTAGTAGCAGTCTGCAGTTTGGGACGTGGCCAGACAGTAATGTAACTGTGACAAAAGTTTATATAGCTAACCCAAACCGTCGTAGTCTGTTGTCATAACAAGTTGTTTTATTGAGGTATATATATATATATATATATATATATATATATATATATATATATATATATATATATATATATATATAATTGCTCTCATCACTGGCGTTTAAAGCTGGCGCGAGCTACCCGACGCTCCAACGAGGCGAGAGCAGTGAAGCTGCTGACTGCAGGATAATTCTGAACAGGCATCTCAACACAAGCCTTAACAAAGTCAAAGACCCAGAGACCACCCAACAACCAGAGCCCATTACTTACAACAAACACAGTGCATGAGTAGCGAACGCTGCCAAAAAAAAACAGTTTAAACAGTTTCCACTGTTTCTGTGGTTTAATTTTTGGGTGGGACAAATCTACCTGTTTCTGATATTGGGTGGGACACGCCATTACCATCCCCCACGGTTGCTGTGCCAATGGTTACGTTTACATGCAGACTAATAATCCATTAATAATCCGACTAATAGCCTAATCAGAACAGAATACGTCCATGTATACACCTCAGTCCGAATAGACTAGTCCGATTGAGATAATTCTGATTACAAATTCTATTCGATTAAACGAGGTGGGCATTACCGTGAATAATCAGTTTAATAGAAGAATAACAGCCGTGTAAACGCCTGTATCCAATTACATTTCCAATCGGAAAGATTAAGTACGTTCGGCACATGTGCAGTTGCGTCATAGAGGAAGCAGGAGGAAAAAACAGGTCTTCTTCAGAGACAAAGTTCATGCTTCAAACCATAAAAGATTTAAAATGAGTTAGCAGGATGGATAGCCGTGAAGCTCGCGATAACAAGCTGTTCAGACAAATATACAAGCAAATGAACGACGGGGAGAAAACATGAACTAGAGAGCAAATGAAAAACAGATGGAAGTTTCTTAAATCGGTGTATTACAAAGCTAAAAAGCAGGACGGTAGAAGTGGCTCCGATCCGTCCACCTTCCTGTATTACGAAACTATGGCTGGAATTCGTGGTAGATCAACCCCCATGCTAAAGAGGGGCGTCTTCCTCTCGGCCCCTCCTTAATAACTACATGTGAAGTATGTTGTCCTGAGTCTGCCATAAATTTAAAGCAATTAAACTCAGCTAACACACTTCTGCTGGTCTCACTCTGAACCCGCTTGATGCTCGTTGTCATGGTAACATTTACACCAAGTTGTATTTTATGCAAGCACATAATTTTGGATCCGATTACTTGTAGTGTGCACGTAAACTAAGATTTTCATCAGACTGAGTTAAATTGAGTAGAGTGAGCATATAAACACTTCAGTCTTAATCTATAATCGTAATGAATTCACTTGGATTGGAGAAGATCTCTGCATGTAAACATAGCCAATGTCTCCTGTGAAGAAATGTTAGCAAAATAAATAGGGAACCATAAACATTCAGGTGAGTGGAAAGACCTCTGTAGGAAGCTTGTTTTAGAGAAAAAAGGCCATTTTCTTGTGACCCCTTGTTATTACTGTTTTTTTTTCTTTTTCTAGAAAGTTTGTTCTTTCTAATTTCATTTTAGGGTGAAAATTAATAAAAACTTAATCACCAACAAGCCAAAAAAGTCCCTGTGTCCCTTTAAAAGCTTTAATTGTGAGCATACTTTAGTTTAAAAGGCTACATGGTGCTATTACAATATGTTTTAACTCTGACCTCTACCTCCACTAAATGTAATATGTGTAATATATTATATATGCAATATATAATGGCAATTATATTCAGCTTATTTATATATATAGTATGTCCTTTATCCATAATGGGTACCATTTAAGGATATTTATAAAACACTGCAATGAGAATTCCATTTCTCCGTTCACAAAGGCTTCTCCTGAACAACCCTGCCAAAAGGAGGTTGAAATTGACAGACAACGCTCCAATTTTTCATGAATTAAATCAAACAAATGGCCCATATCGGGCAGTGGGTCACTAACCATATTAAGAAAGCTCTCTTCTTTTGACTATTCAAGTCTAGAAGTTCTCCTCCCGGAAAACTGCACTGAATCAAGTTCTTTAACTTTTTTTTTGGATTACAGGCCTTTCCTTCATCATCTAATAATAAGAAGCACTGCTTGGCTTTACACTTGAATGCAAGGTGCATTTAAAGCTTACCTTTATATTGGAGAACCACAGGTCATTCTCGTGAAGCGTGGCCACGTAGATACAGCAAAGGAGCCCCAGACTAACTCCCACTGTAGAACCTGTGACGACACTCAGTACCATCCACCATGATGTACCTGCAGAAAAGATCGATAATGATAATCACACCAGGGTATTACAAGCATCCGTAAATGCTTAGACACTGCCTCGCTGCTTAGCATTTATAGTGCTACTTTTATGGCCTATTATTTCACACTGGCAGACTTATTATGAGTCTATAACACTGAATCACTCCTAATCGGTGACAGCCAAAGTAAAGGCTACTGACCAGAAGCTGGCTTCACAGGGGCCTCAGCCACATGGTCACACCGGAGGCTTTGAGCGTCCAGCCCCGGGTCTTTCCCTTTACTGCCCTTCCTCTGCCGCAGGGCAGTCATGTTGGATCACAGCTCCTGGAACAAAAATGAAAAAACAGATGTTTACATAAATGTTTTTACATCAGTGTTTTTTTATTTCTATCAATATTATAACTGTGTCATGTACTCACAGCAGACAGGAGGCAGTCACTAGCTGCAGGTTAGGAAAGGTTGAGGATGGTCATTGGTTTGATCTCTTAAACAGACATAACTTAAGTGCCCTTAAGCAAGACACCTAACCCCCAACCTGCTCCCCAGGTGCCATGAACAGGGCTGCCCACCGCTCCGCACAAGTGTGCTTACTGTCTCCTAGTGTGTGTGTGTATCAGTAGTGTGTACACACACCGATCAGCCAGATAATAAAACCACCACTTTGTTTATACAAGATCTGCTTATTTGTCAGCTGAAACTACGATGCAAGTAAACTTTGTAGTTCACTACAATAACAGACTGTAGTCCATCTTTTACCTAAATACTTTGTTAGCCCTCTTTTTTGACCATGTTTTTCAAGTCAAGACCCCCATAGGACCACCACTGAGCTGATATTATTTGGGTAGTGGATCATTCTCATCAATACAATGACACTGATGCGGTGGTATGAGTGGATCAGACAGAGCCGTGCTGCTGGAGTTTTCAAACACTGTGTCCACTCTGTTAGACTCGCCTACCTTGCTGTTCCACCTTGTAGATGTAGTCAGAGACGATAACTCATCTGTTGCAGCACAATTTGTGTTGGTTGTCCTTTAGTCCCTCATCAGTGATCACAGGACGCTGCCCACAGAACTGTGTCTGTGTCTGTGTCTGATCCCCTTACACCTGTACAACACACATTCACACCCCAAGTGTCACTGCAGTGCTGAGAATGATCCACCACTCAAGTACTACCTGCTCTGTGTTGGTCCTGTGGGGTTCCTGGCCACTGAAGTACAGGGTGAACAACAAAGTATGCACAGAAACAGATGGACTACAGTCAGTAACTGTAGAACTACAAATTGCTCCTGTATGATAAGTGGAACTGATGAAATGGACAATGAGTGTAGAAACAATGAGGTGGTTTTAATGTTAAAGTTTGTCAGTATATGTGGGTGTTTCACTGCACGTATGGGTTTCATGAAGATGGGTCAAAATCCTCTGTGTGCAAACACAAATGGCAAATAGTTCTATATTCTAAAGTGTTGCTATAATAGGAAACACTTTTTTTAGTTTTATATCGTTCAGTACAAGAGTTAGTAGTTTAAGTTAGTAGTATTTTTCTGCCCCATTATATTTCTTTAGTATTGTTTTTCTAGATAGTGTATAATACTGCACAATATGTGTTAAACTAATAAACTAGTATTTGTCCCAACTGACTTGAAAAAATAGACAAAATCTATAAGACTTCTATATAATCCTATTATTCCCAATGAACATCTAAATCCACCATGCAAAAAAAAAAAATCACCCATACTTTTATTATTTTTCTGTTTCATGCTGCACATACTCAATATGTCAAAATCTTTTTCTTGAAATACTGACATATTCTGGTTTTGATATATATCAAAATTATGAATTATGCTTCTTCAAAAGAACTAACTCACTACATCAAGCTTTTGAGCTATTTAGACCAAAAAAGAAGCTTACTATGGGTGACAGCATTCTAAACATTTAAAGTTTAAGTTAATCTTATGGTGGTAACAAAAAACTTGCTCAGACATTTAACTTAATTAAGACAAAATATTTATTTTACCTAAATATGTATACATACATACATACATACACACATATTTGAGTTACTATGTACAAATGTACTGCTTGAAAAGAGCGCACAAAAAGCACAAACTTTTCTGTTGATGGTTTTAAATGGTCATTTATGGTGTTTAGTGTTTGCCTGATGGGTTAATTCCACAACGTAGAGGACTGTAATGGTATAGCAGGTGTTCAGGTACTAATTCCACATGGATTCCTAATGGGATCTCAAGGTGTCCTACAGGAGCCTAATAATCTCTAGTGGTAAACATGGGGCCAATTTCCATTAGAAAGCAAAACATCTTATTTTATTTTGAGATGCTACATAAAAACCTCAAGGAAAATCATTCTCTTTTTTTGAAATACTAACTCAGACTTTCAAGAAATATTATTTAACAAACTTCTGTCATAAAATTGATAGAACCAGAGAAGGAGAGGAGGTAGAAAAAAGGTTGGGGCTACTTTTATTTCCTTCAGCCTGACAGGAATGGACGTGCCCAGCTAGCTAAATAACAGTAGTACTGTTTCATACGTGTTACGTGTCATTCAGCTACCAGGGTGTAAGAAGAAAACATCTCCATCACCGTTAGCAGAGCTTCCTGATGTTCTCGTGTTTGCAGCTGAATTATTAACGCCCTCCTGTCTGATCCAGAGTCAGCCTGCACTAGCAAACACGGAGGGCCAAGTAACCGCTCCAACTCCGCTTAATGCGGGAACTGGACATGTTGATGGGGACGAAAAGCAACTCATTCAGAAACAGAGGACGGACGGCAACGGTGAAATAGAGCACTTTAAGTTACATCTCCCTCAAACTCAGCACCGTGGGGAATAACTTCAGCGAGTTCTGTACGGACATTAATCTGCCACGACTCCGTGTTAGCAGCCGTTATCTCTGAAAGACAATAACAATGTCGGTGCTGCTCTGGCTCTCTTGCTGTCAAGCTCATTCAACAATCAGACGAGGCGTTTTTTATCCTTCCGAATAAGACGAGCAGCACAGCCTGCTTGCAGGCTGGGTAAAACCGGACAAAACTACACACGTACAGCGCCGTGTGGTGATTAAACCCGCCGTCTAATAAGCGGCTTTGTTATGTTGTCCGTTGCTCCGCAGGCCTGTTGTCATGCAGCGGCGTTTCCTGCTCCACGCCGCGGCCAGACTGGCAGCCAATCTCTGATGGCATCGCTCGTTCGTGCCGGTCGCTGCATGTACGCAGTCGGCAGCTGCTCTCACCCTAAAATCGTACCGCGTTCATCGGATTACTACACATGCACATCACCGGTCAGTCGGTTTCGTATCTCACCCTCTGCAGCTGAGCCTGGAGTTGAGGATCGGATGTCCAGTAGCCCCCTCCTCCTCCTCCTCCTCCTCCTCTCGGCAGTAGAAGTAGCCGTTCCAGCAGAATCACTGCTCCAGAGCTCTGCACCGCTCAGCTAAACGTGTAAATAAAAGATAGAGAAAGCGACATTTAGAGATAGAGAGAGAGAAACAGGCAGCAGTTCTGCAGATCTCCACCGCTTCTCTTCTCCGTTGAATGGATTGACAGTACAATAGCTTGCTGCCACGTAGGGAGGACATGGGGGGACTGAACAACGACCCCAAAGCAAACGGGAGTCTCTCTGTTTTTAAATCGCGGGGGGTAATTTAGGGGGCGATCCAGGGGGAAAGGGGAAAGTGAAAAGGACAAGGCAGACTAAGAGCCAACATCTTTTTATGCAACCTGTTGGAAACCAGTGGGGGGACACCTGAACCACCACACAAGACCCCTGTAGTCCCACTGTGATCCGGCCAAGGGAAAAGAGAACAAACAAATGAACACACATACACGTCAAAAATATTATAATCACAATTAACCAAGATGTTAAAGTAAAATTGCTCAGATTTTCCAATATTTCTATATAAGTAATTGGTTCAAAAACAGAAACTTCCAGAGTGCTTTCACATGATATCCCCCATTCAGGTCACCACAGTGTTGGTGATTGGAACCAGACATCTGAAGAGTTTAATGCCTTTAACAGCTAGAGGCAAGATAGTACCCAAAAAGTTTTATTTTTAATATGTAACACTACTACCATTATCAACATTAAATATTGGATTATAACACATTTGCTAGTGACATTGGAATGGAACCAGATATCCAAAGAGTTTAATGTCTTTAAAAGCTAGCTACCTCACAGTAAGTGGAAGATAAAAAAGATAACATGCTTTATAAATTGTGGTAAGGCAAGATATAGTCATAGAAAACTTTTATTTATAAGATTTAATACTATTTTACTATTATCAACCTTGGTAACTTTGGGAACAGTGGCTTTGGATTGAGCTATACTCAACTATTTTATATACTATGTGTTTACATCTCAACAGTTAGGTTATGCAGAAAATAAAATACTGAAAAGCTTATGTTTATACTTGTACTGGTATTGGAAGTTGGTAACATAATGAAAGATACACTTATGATTGATCCATTATTATTATTACTATTATTATTATTATTATTATTATTAGTAGTAGTAGTAGTAGTAGTAGTAGTAGTAAGCTTAGCATAGTTTCTATGCTGTTGTCATCATGATGATGATGAAAGCTGCAAAGAAAATGGCCTACATTTGCACGTATCACTCCATTCTAGTAAACACGCCACAGTACAGCTACACCTAATGCATGCAGTCAATCAGTGCAGTGCATACAATCATGCAGCCAGCAGCTTCAGGTAACGTTCACATCAGCCACAAAGAATGAGGAGGATGTGATCTCAGTGACTTTGTCAGTGGTGTGATTGTTGGTGCCAGACAGACTGGTTTGAGTATTTCTGCTGATGTGCTGTGACTTCCATGTACAGTGGTCTCTAAAGTTTACTCGATGATTCAATAAAGAAAAAACTGTAGTTCTGTAGATGGAGACATCTTGTTGATGAGAAAGGCCGTCAGATTCTGGTTTGAGCTGACGGAAAGGCTATGGTAACTCAGATAACCTCTCAGTACTGAATGTGCTGCACAAAAAAAATAATCTCAGAATGCATACACGACAAACCTGGAGGTGGATGGGCTACAATAGCAGCTTACCACGCCAGATGAATCCCAGTTTCTGCTAAGGTGGACAAATGGGATCAGAATTTGGAACCTACAACATGAATCAATGGACCCAACCTGCATGTCAGCAGTCCAGTAGGTGGGATAAAAGTGTGAGGAATGTCTTCTAGGCACACTTTGGGCCTGTTTATACCGATCAGTCTATTTTGAGTTTTATTGCTAACCACGTACATCTGTACCAGATACTCATAGCCACAGTGTACCATCTACCATACATACATACCCACGCCCATCTTGCAGGTCCACCATGTAAAGTCAGAGATGATAGCTCATCTGTTGCTGTACAGCCTGTGTTCGTCATCCTCCAGTCTTTCATTAGTGGTCACAGGATGCAGCCCACAGGCTGGATGTTGCTGGTTGGAGGACTATTCTCAGTCCAGCAGTAAAAACTCCAGCAGCACTGCTGTGTCTGATCCACCCACACCGGCGGAACACACATTAACACACCACCACCATGTCAGTGTCACTGCAGGGTTGAGAATGATCAACCTCCTTAATAATACCTGCGCTGTGGTGTTCCTGTGGGGGTCCTGATCATTACAGAACATGGTGAAAGGGGATGGACAATGTATGCAGTCTGTAATTGTAGCTCATATACAATAAGTGGAGCTGATATAAAGATAGATGTGGTTTTAATGTTTTGGCTGATGGGTGTATATACATAGACTAGCCGCATGAAAGTACACCAGACAAGCATGAAGCAGAATCTCAAAGGAATGCATTCTCTTCTGCGCTTACAATAAATATACACATCAGACCAATGTAGATAATTTATCAGCCAATACTGATATGATTCCAATCATGCATTCCAAGTATTGTGCAACATAAAAGCTCCAGAAGCTCTCAGAGTGCAGAGAGTGAGTTACTCACACACTGCCAAACACACACTGCTCCATGCCGACTGTTGCCAAGGCAAGCAAGCCAGCAATACACCATTAGTGAAGTCAGCCTTTACCTGACATGAAATAAAAGCACGCTGAGTCTTTTAATTAAAAGATTCTTCTGAAAGTATGTGTGACTCGTCCTCATCTTCTGGTGGAAGAAGCACCTCGAGCGATAGCAGCACTCGTTCTGAGGAGACTGTGACGAGAGGGGACTTAAAAAGCAAGTGACTCTTTGAAAAGAAGAAAACAAAACATATTAAATTGGCCTCAAGCGTTTTTATTTTATTATTATTTTTTAAAAACTCTAATATTTCAGCATCCCCAGCAGAAACCGGGGCACATCTTGTTGACATTTTGGATGCTGGGCTCCTGGACCGTGGACGCTGCTGAATTAGTGCGGACTGTTGATTAGCCTGTGTTTTGGGTGGCCCACCTAATGAGAAAATCTTAATAATACATAGAGGCTCAGCTACTTTTTGGTAGAGAAAGGCGGCTTAAACCCTAAGGGCAAGAGATGCGCTGCAGGCTATGCAGCGCCTTTGTTGACTGTGGGAGTGCCTTTCAACCAAAGTTCCCTTTTCTCGTTCTGTTTTTAGACCCGTCTACAACAAGCTCCCTGACGAACAAAGACACGGCGTCTCTCCCTGCAAACTGGCTCGGAGAGGAAACTGGGGATGCATATGTTTCAGGTCAAGGTAACTGTTTTTCACATTACTCATTAACATGATATACAGTGCTGCTCTGGTTATGGACCCTTTACATCGTAATACATACTGGTGTCACTGTAAAACTGACAGAATGGTAGATAAACCCTGTTTAAAGCAGAAACGTAACCACAGTAGAATGTTTTTCAGGGCTATATAGAACCATTTTCAAATAGATATATTGTGCAATGGGCTTTTTTAAGCGTTCTGTTCTATTTTTTCTATTTTATTCGATAAGGAACCCTTGAAGAACTTTTTAAGTGTGTATAATAGCCCCAAAAATGGTTCTTCTAATGTAAAAAGCTTGACATCATAACTCTTTTAGGTGTCATATAGAAACATGTTTAAGAAGGACCACATAGAATAATCTACAACTAATTTTCTATCAAAATTTAACCTTAAAATATTTAAACATGCAAAATTCTATATTCACTACAGTGCAAAAAGCATCTAAGCTCATAGTTTAAATGCCTTTATTTTAGCAATTTACACCAGTAAGAACACCAGATATCATTAGAACAGATGTAAGTAAGCATAAATACAATATAAAGTAACATGAATATCTTATTGTGAAAGAAGTAGATCATATCTTGAGCTCCAGTTTTAAGAACAAAGTTTAGTTCCAGATTTCTCCTGGACGCCCCAGACATTGTATGAATGTATTCAGTTCCTTCAGCAGCAATCTTGATTTAGCTTAATGAAGTACTGAGCAGTCAAAGCAGGTATTAGATGAGAAGCTTAGAAAGGTTTAAGTAAACATACAGACATATGTAAAACTACTATTTACTGTTTAAAAAATAAAGTACAAAGCAAATAAAAGCTTTGTACTTTGTATTGTATTTATGGTTATTTCTATCTGTTCTAATGATATTTGTTGTTCTTACTGGTAAACACTGGTAAACACTTACACATTTGCAAGACATTTGCACTGTAGTGTACATTAATAGTATATTATAAATATGTTTTTGCTTTCTCTTATAAAGGATCATTTTGGTGAATACAGAAAAAAAGAAAATTAAAGCTTTTATTTGTATTATTTTATATCATGCACATAATATTTTGTTTAACATAATAACATAATAACATAATTAGAAAGCAAATACATTTAATGGTAAGTCAGTAGAGAAAATGTGTTTAGTCTTAAGCTTAGGCTTAGTCTAGGTCTGGAAAACTGACATATAAAGCTTTTTTTTTTTTTTACATGTTTTTTATGGAACCAAAAGCGATTCCTTTAGCTTTATTGTGCTGCCTTGTATTCATTTGTGATTGTTATGTCGCTCGCTAACCATAACCTAATGTCAATGATTAAAATTGCTCTGTGGTAGAATTGACTGTTGCAAATATTATTCATAAAAATATATATAGAACACTAATGTATTGAACATTAGTGGCTTGTTGCTTTATTAAATGACACTAAACAGTGTTTATCTGTATTTCCAAAGAGATGTAGATTACTAATACACTAGTGGCTACAGCAGTCACAGGCTCATAGGATGGGTATATCTTGTCCTGAACTGCATGTAATAGAAGACCAGATGTTACTTAAATGACAGCCGATGTGAGAAGAACAGGAATCCTGTTCTGTGACCACTAACGAAAGACTAGAGGATGACCAACACAAACTGTGCTGCAACATTTTGCGCATAATTAACATAATTAGAAGGCAAACACATTTAATGGTAAGTCAGTACAGAAGATTTGTTTAGTCTTAAGCTTAGGCTTAGTCTGGGTCTAGGAAACTGACATATAAAGCTTTTATTTTTTCTTTACATAGTTGTCTCTTTTAGTTACACCATACAATGTTTTTAACTGAACAGTGCAAACCAGGTTTTAGACTAGTTTGCTTAATATCTGAATCAAATGCCAACAAAATAAAAAACTAAACATTTCTATCAGCATACGCATCTTAACAGCTCTAATGAAGCTCCTTCTGATGCAGGAGAGAGATACAGAGGAAATGACCCGGGCCACTCTATCATCAGCAGTGCAGCAGTGAGACGCAGGCCTCAGGTCAGATATAAGACTCACGCTCAGCTGATTAAGGAGAAGCTGGAGCAGATCAAGGCTGAGATGCAGAAACTTGCAGAGCAGCACCTGCGCCAGCGCCCCACAAGGTGAAGCAGTGTATACCTCTGATGTCTTTAGAGAGGTCAGCGCTAAAAAAAAAAGTGTCTTCATTTGAGGAAGAATTTAAGGTTACAGAACAGTTTCTGTAAAAGAGATGTTTAAGTGTGAACCTTTTTAGAGTTAAAACTAGTTGCCATTTGTGACCTCCGCATTTAACCCATCAGTGCAGTGATATATACATACACTAGTGAACACACACACACTAGGCCGCACTGAGCTCACATGCCCGAATCAGTGTTTATAGATCATTCTACTTTATGTTCAAAACCCATTTGGATTTTAGGCTAAAGTTCTTTATACCTTATCTTCATCTTCATTGTATTGAAAGTATTATTGAACGTTCCATTTTGTTACCCAGTGACACCGCTTTGAACAGCTGTACACACATGAAATCATGATCTTTAAAACATAAAAAACATAAAAATACAGAAATCATGCATTTCATGTGTGATGTATATAAAAGATAATGTTTGTACATATTTAGCTTACTCAATTAGTGCATTGGGTTTAAATGGATGATTTGACATAATTCTGGTAAGTATTTATTTAGTATTTATTATTATTATTTTACATTTTTTCCTTCTGTACACCTACTGTTTGTATTTCTTTGTGTTTCTTTTTATTTCTGTTGGTTATTCTGTTGGTTCCTGTAGGTCTCTGTTGGTTTATGTTGGTTCCTGTTGGTTTCTGTTGGTTCCTGTAGGTTTCTGTTTGTTCCTGCTGGTTTCTGTTGTTTCCTGTAGGTCTCTGTTGGTTCCTGTGGGTTTCTGTAGGTCTCTGTTGGTTCCTGTTGGTTTCTGTAGGTCTCTGTTGGTTCCTGTAGGTGTCTGTAGGTCTCTGTTGGTTTCTTTAGGTTCCTGTAGGTCTCTGTTGGTTCCTGTAGGTCTCTGTTGGTTTATGTTGGTTCCTGTAGGTTTCTGTAGGTCTCTGTTGGTTCCTGTAGGTCTCTGTTGGTTTATGTTGGTTCCTGTAGGTCTCTGTTGGTTTATGTTGGTTCCTGTAGGTCTCTGTTGGTTCCTGTAGGTTTCTGTAGGTCTCTATTGGTTTCTTTTGGTTCCTGTAGGTCTCTGTTGGTTCCTGTTGGTTTCTGTAGGTCTCTGTTGGTTCCTGTAGGTGTCTGTAGGTCTCTGTTGGTTTCTTTAGGTACCTGTAGGTCTCTGTTGGTTCCTGTAGGTCTCTGTTGGTTTATGTTGGTTCCTGTAGGTTTCTGTAGGTCTCTGTTGGTTCCTGTAGGTCTCTGTTGGTTTATGTTGGTTCCTGTAGGTCTCTGTTGGTTCCTGTAGGTTTCTGTAGGTCTCTGTTGGTTTCTTTTGGTTCCTGTAGGTCTCTGTTGGTTCCTGTTGGTTTCTGTAGGTCTCTGTTGGTTCCTGTTGGTTTCTGTAGGTCTCTGTTGGTTTCTGTTGATTTTTGTTTTCTGAAGGTCTTCTACAGGGAGCAAAATATCTGTAATGGTAAACGTTTTTGGCGTTCTTTAACTTTAAAAAGTTTTCCTCACACTCAAACATCTCTTATACATAAAATGTTCCTTATGTAACCAAAAGCGGTTCCTTTAGCTTTTTTTTAGCGAAGCACACAATATATGTCCACACAAATTAGTTTAGTCCTTTTTTAATGTGCCAGGTTACTACAACTGTTTGTGCTGCCTTGTATTAATCTGTGATTATTATGTCACTCGCCACCCACAGTCTAGTGTCGATGATCAAAATTGCTCTGTGGTAGAATTGATTGTTGCAAATATTATTCATATTGAACACTGATATATTGAACATTAGTGGCTTTTTACTTTATTAAATGCCACTTGACACTCAAACACAGTGTTTATGTGTAATGAAATGTAGATTACTTAGAGTAATGCACTAGTGGCTACAGCAGTCACAGACTCATAGGATGGGTATATCTTGCCCTGAAGACTAGATGCTACTTAAATGACAGCCGATGTGAGAAGAACAGGAATAATTCTACTTCTCCCATACCAGTAGACGAAGTGCCTGAAAGCGTAAGCTTAAAATAGTGCAGAGTGTTTCTTTAGATTTGTATCTCTGTCAGTGCTACACGCACAGCCAATACCTGATCTCCAGCTTCAAACAGACTGTGGATGTGTTTGTGCAGGAAAGCGTATCATCCTTTTGTGTGGAACAGCCTGAGTCCTTACAGAGACACTACGGAGATTGACTATCTGCTCGCCAGGGTGAGTGCCCGGAGCTTTGGCACCGGAGTTATCAGAATAAGAGATTATTTCTTTAACCTGGTCCCTGAGGTGCCCTTAGTGTGCTGCTATAAGCCTTTAACAGAGAATAATGTAGTGCTAATAATGTGCTAGATCTATCAATACTCATTATGTTAGTAATGAAGTGCTCTACTGATATTTTGATATTAACCAAGTAATCAGAGTTTCTAAGTACTTCGCCATCAATATTGGAGATGCACTAAAACCACTTTTGCCCTGCTGATACTGAGACAGATGTTAAATCTATGTAATCTAACTACTCAGTAGATGCCTGTAAATGCTTTTCTACTTATTGTATGTTAGTTAAAGCAGTACTCTGGGTCATAAGTAAATCACACTAAGCTTGAATGAATGGTGGTTGTTGGCACTGGTTGGCTAACTTTACATTTGAATGGTTTCAGAGCTATGAAGCTACTGTGCTTTTAGCGTGGTTTATTTTTAAATGTTCATCTTCTGGCATACAAGCATCACTCAGTATTCAATGTGTCCAACACAGATATTTTATTTAAGTGCCAGTCTTGATGCAGATATGCATATAATATACATATAATAACACTATTTAGCATACAATTCATATATACCGGTGCTTGTTACTGTGAGACCAGCAGGAAAAAAGAAATATGTAATTATAATAATTAAACAAGCCCAGCAGTCGTTCATTGAGACGTTACAACTTAATTATTTCTTTATTTATTTTCAGTCAAGTTTAATTAAGCAATTGTGTAAAGCTTTGCAGGTTTTGAATACCAACTGGTATTTCCCAACATGAAACCGAATGCTGTCAATATGTAAAAACATATATATGTAACATATACGAATATATGGCCTACTTAAACATAATTTTAAGTATGTTTATTACTGTAGATCAAAATATGTACAGTAATATGTCGTCGCTGTCCAATGAAAAAGAAGTATCTTCAAAATTGCAACTTTATAGGAGAGACCAAAAACATACTTTACTCTTACTGTAAGTCAATGGAACCAGACTTTTTTTTTCAAGCTATTTTGGAGCACTTTTATTGGTCTATTCATCATGAAATTTTCACACAATGTACACAACCATTGGCGTGTTCAAAATATGTAGAAAACTCAAAATCGACAAAAATGGAGATGCATGTTTTTCATTGGACAGCGACGATATAATGTATGCAAGCAGTACCCAAATAGGAATCCTTCTACTTTAGGGATGCAAATTTTGGTAAATCCTTTTAACCAATAAAAAACTGGCATATCTAAAGCAAAGATATGGAATTATCACTGGAAAGTCACTGCCGTCCATCACATCCTTCGCTCTGATTTTGCACACCAATGTGTGATTTCCTCACCCCGCTATGCATCACACTTCAGATGCTTTCTTATCACTTGTGGGTGTTTGCTTTTAATAAGGTACACTGTTATAGCTGCGTTATTGCTCTTTCGACAAGCGGCCCCAAACGCCACTCTGTTGGGCTATTTTTAGCTGTGTGCTCCATTTTGTATTAAATCTTCTCACACCTCACATTAACAGCCGATTTTTGGTAGTCAGATCACGTGCAGATCTCTCATGAAAAGCGTGAAAAGCCCCAGGAAGCATGGTGAGCAGATCACACGAATCAGTCAAACTACATGCGGAGGTGGAGACAGGACTTGACCACAAATGTAATTTGTTTTATCTGTAAATCACTTTATTGTTGAGTAAGAGAGTAAACAGCCAAAGGAAAGATGGTTCAACCACCACCAATAGCCTTCATGCATTCCAGGCAGGTAAAAGTATCTAAGCCAAGCTTGTCCTCTCGTATTGTTGGGGTAAAAGAGTAAAGAAAATTCAAGTGGAAACAATATGTTGACACACAATCCAATCTCTTCTGGTCGCACTGCATTTTAGTGAAAAGTTTTTAAAAAATTATATCCAGGTATGATCCAAACACGAAACCATAAATGACGAAAGGTCACTGGCTGAAATATGAAGGGGAAGGATCATAATGCATATCATGTCATCTGTTCACGGAGAAAATAAGGTTTCTCAGTAGACAGCATGTTTAAGGTATGTAAGAATTGGGACAGCCTACATGTCAGGAACGCAAACTATGACGTAAAATGCTGCCTATGTAGGCAGTTTACTAGATTTTGACATACCCTACTACTCTCATTGTGAAGATCTGTGCAAGTGCAGTAGGTAGAAGTTGACAAACCCTCCCGCTGCATTATTAAGCCAAACAGTACAAACCATTCATGAGTTACTGTCAGACTTTATCATTGATTTGAAATTTTGAAACAGCATGTCTAACTTTCAGTCTCAAATATTTTGGTCTCTTACCATTCAAAGAGATAGGATTCTGGTCTTGTATGGCTATAAATAACTGCCCGGTAGTGTTGCAAAGATAACCGCCAAGTAAAGATTTTGACAAAGCAAATGGTAATGCAAGGTGTAAACAGACTTTAGAATAACATACGATTCAATCATCCTCAGCTTGAATGACATATGTGCCTATTGTAATAATAAGAACAGCTGTTTCCTGGAATTTAAGTAAACTTATTTAATATTTTTTAACCAGCAGCAACAAATTTTCTTTGTTGGTTTTTTGACTTTCACAAATGTTATTCTTACATTCTTGCATGCTATACCAACTAGAGATGGACCGATCAGCATTTTGATGCCGATTCTGTGATGGCCCACTAAGGTCCCCA
Source organism: Megaleporinus macrocephalus (assembly GCA_021613375.1). Classification (NCBI taxonomy): domain Eukaryota; kingdom Metazoa; phylum Chordata; class Actinopteri; order Characiformes; family Anostomidae; genus Megaleporinus; species Megaleporinus macrocephalus. Next base: position 24,142,688 of record CM038728.1, on the reverse strand, counting down.
CACGTAACAACAACAACAACATGGGTATTGGAGTGTGCTGGGGAGGTCATAGTTTGATGTAGTTTTATTGTGCTCAACGTAAGGATGAAAATGTACTGTTATTTACACTATATATAGTTCTTTGGTATTCTAACATTGCTCATCTTTTGCTAATGGTCAGTAATTTAACATCTTTTAAAGGGAACTCTTTTCTATGCTAGGAGTGCACACTAGCAAGAAGAGTCAGACCATAAGTTGAGACAGTTTTACCATTTTATTAAGCTCACCGAATGTGTTTTACCGCCTTCTTTGTTCCCTAGGAGCCATGTCTGCAGCATGGGTCAGTGGGTGGTGCTTAAGAGGGAGTGCGGGCTTATGGAGCATGTTTTAATAGACATGCTTGGAATTCTGGGAAATGTAGCCTAAACTATCTGGAACCTTTATAGGGGTAAACCAGATGTATTCAGGGAGCTATTTAATAGTGTGGGACATTACTGTTTTTATATCTGATTTGAAATTTTATCCTGTGTGTTGAGAATGTGCTGTGAGATATAAGACAGCGTTGTCAAACTGGATGTAACTGTTTGCCACTGTTGGGGGGGGATGTCCCCTATGAACAGTTTATGGCGTCACCCATGGTCTTAAAAAGGGGCCATGTTGCCGTGGTTTGAATGGTTGTGTTTTGCCTGGCCAGAATTTTTTTTGCAATAAATTTTTAAAATTGACTCCTTACTGTCCTCCTGGCTTTGTTTTTGGTCACACCCTGACAGATTCCAATCGCCAATTACCTTTCAAGGGCGGGGCTAAATGCCACAGCAGGGCTACATGTAGTTATTAGCGCAAGCAAGTCGTGAAACATGGTCAAAACTAGTTTAAAATCATTTTAACAAGCTCATATGAAACAGCTTAATAGTTTTAACAAATTTTTAACAGTAAATAAACAAAGTAAATAAAACTAATATCGCCAATACTGCAATTATTTAATTTCGACCCTTAATTTAAAACTAAAAAAGCTAAATAAATATATGCAGTAAAAACTGCAGTCATTAAACGCAGACTCTGTTTTAAACGACAATCTGCAGTCATTAAATGTAGATCTTGAATTGTTGCTGCTGTTCTGTTCGTACCGGTCAGATCTGGTCTGCACGGTTCTCTAGGTTGTTTGTTTTGTGCTAGCTGTGTGTGCTAGCTCAGCTGTTTGCTGACATTCACTGTATTCAGCCGCGTGGTGTACTCCTAAGTGCCGTATCAGATTAGTAGTGTTAAATGTCTTTGTCTTGGTTCCCCCGCGAGAGACGCTGATTTTACAAATTTTAAAAACGTCCTGGATGAGTCTTTGTCACATACGGTAACACACTGCCAAACGGACAAGCGTTGAATGTCATAAACTGTTCTAGCGAGGCCGCTGCTTTGTCAGTCTGTGGAAAATAAAATGGTATGTATTTCCACCTAGTGGTTCAGATAGGAATTGCAGGGATCTGGCCGGAGGGGGTTTCTAGTAGCGCTCCTCTTCCTGTATGTGGATGAAACACTGGCTGTAAAACGCCATCGATCGGCTCTCGGGATCGACTAAATTAGAGAAATATCGCCCGATCACATATTTTGATTAAACATCGGCCGATACCTATACATAGGCAATCGATCCTTTATGTCTAATACCATCCTTTCTGCACTGAGCATGCCAGCACAATACTTACACCCCTAATTAAACATGCAAAAGTTTGTAAATGGCTAGTAAAATAATGAGTTATCAGTACATTTCCTCTGCGGAGAAGACTCTTCTGCACATTTTAATGCACAATTACTGGTTATTTGCTAAATTTAACATATGAGGAGGGGGCGGAAACTGTGGCCTGTGCAAAAGTTCAGAAAATTGGTATGTTTAAGTTACCAGAGGATGTGCTACCTGCTCACTTAGAAAATCAACAAAACAAACTGTCTACAGCTGTAAACCCTGTTCTGGATATTAGAATGCATGACAGAACTTTCAACACATAAATAAAACAGATTTTAATGCTAAATTCCAGAACAATTGCATTATTTCATGCATATCAAATCAAAGTGTGGTGCTTACCTGAGTTCATACACCATCAGCCTCTTGGTCGTGTTGTTGATGATCAGGAGTTTCATGTGTCCTTACTAAATGTTTTGTTTTTCAGTCTTTTGACCAACACGCCCATGGAGGAGGACCTTTAATGAGTCGAGAGAGCTTTTGTCCATCACACTGACCCAGCCTGCTAATAACTGCTGGCGTGATCAACAACACACATGCATGATTTTCTCTTATTAAAGAAGAATATATATCTTTAATAGGCTGAAAGGGGAAAGTAGTGCATTTACAAGCTGCATAAGCTGAACTTGTTTTGTTTTGTTTTTTTTAGTTAATGACTTCATTTTGCTGGCATTAGCTTACAAAAACTCCTCTTTCACTCTCTTCCCTCCATATAACTCAACTGCATTATTCTTCTGGAACATGTTCAATCTGCCAATTTTAATTTTTCATTGGTTAATAAAGAAAGAAGAATGAGAGATACCATTTACTGAGTCTGTCATGTAAGTCTATATCGTTTTAAAGATTGAAGTATTATTGGATGGCACAAAAAAAATTTAAGTTAATGAAATGCCCAAAAAGCATCTTTCCATAATGTTAGTGTCCAAAGAAAATCCAAGTGTCTCCAAAATAGTAACGTTATAGCAGAGGGCAAAAACCTTAACCATTAATGTAGTAATTAACTATTAATTAAAAGTTAATGTATAGCGGTTTTATTCCATGTGATTTTGAAACATTTCTATTGGCCCATTTATTATGAGACTTGCACAGGATATACAAAACAGCTGTCCTGTTCAAATGCCATAGAAAAATGAAAGGTGGACATATTTTTTATATAGGGCAGCGACAATATGCATATGTGCCATTGTGGGACCTCGGTGAATATCTTTTCGACATCCAACACTGAAAACAAAGGAGAGATTCTCTGGGCATCCGGATGGTCGGGGGGGAAAAAAAAGAGAGAAAGCAGCATCTGACATGAAAGGACTGAAGATTATCAAAGAGATTTAAGAGAATAAATTGGCAGGCAGCTCATTGGAGTGAAGGATTATGGAGGAAGAAAAGCGTAAATGTTTAATGGCTGCATCTCTTTTTTTTGTTTCTTTTTTTTTCACCTTCTTTCTTGGAAAGCGTTAGTTTGTCTGGCTTTAGTGCCCAATAAGGGGGAAAGTAGGTTGCGGCCATTCTTTTTATAAGCATCTCGCTCTTTCCTTCTTTCTCGTGAAGTTTGGTTGAGGAAGAGATTTGAGGCATGGGGCCAAAAGTTAAGCCTCCATCTGTTGAAGTGGAACGACAGCAGCGGGCTTCTTAAAGCCATGATAGAAAAACAGAATAAAAGCTTTTTTTGTATACAGTCTGTCTTTTTTTTATTTTTCCAATATTTCCCAAAAAAAAAACGACTGACTCCACTTGACTCCAGCTTGAACCTCTCTCTGTTTCAAGTGATTCGCCTTTTTTTTTCTCTCACCACTCCTTTCTTCCACCATTTTCTCCTTGATCTCCACTTTCAAGGGGCTTTTGAAAAAGGCTGATCTTGTAAACTAGTGCATCAGTGGAATGGTGCTGCTTTGTACTTCTTAGAGGCGGTCAGGGTTTCATGTAAAATGAAGGGATTATATGGAGAGGTGGAAATTCTTATTTGCCAAAGAGGAGTGGAATCCACCCCCGGCTTATCGCTGTCGCAGCAGCCCAGGGTTACCCTCTTTTACAGTACGGTAAATCCTTGTGGGAAGAGTTTCTGTCATATCCGCTGGTGACTTTAATTTGCCTTAAATTTCAATTTGCTCATTCACGAAGAAATAATACGCCGCGCCGAGATGACATGAAACCACTGCAATTGAAACAGCTTCCACTGAAAGGCTGAACCTCATTAGCTAGAAGTGCATGTGTTGTTTCATTACGGCCGTCAGGTACAGACACCCGAATGAGGTGTCGCAGAGTAATAAAGCATATGTAGTAGAAGGTTTTGTGGGACAATACAGTGAAGGAAATAAATATTTGATCCCTTGCTGATTTTGTAAGTTTGCCCACTGACAAAGATATCATCGCTGTATCGCAAGTATCCCCAAAATTGCAACTTTACAGGAGAGGCCAAAAACCTACTTCACTTTTAATGTAAGCCAATGGAACCAGAACATTTTCCAAGCAATCTTGAAGCATTTCTATTGGTCCATTCATCATAAAACTTAACATTACTTAACGTCAACGGCAGCTGTAGTGTTGAAATGATGTAGAAAACTAAAAATTGCCCAAAATGGGGATACATGTTTTTCATTGGACAGCGACGATTTGAACAGTCTATTATTTTAAGTGTAGGTTTATTTTTACAGTGAGAGATAGAATATCAAAAAGAAAATCCATAAAATTACATTGTATAAAAAATATACATTTCATCGCATTTTGCAGAGAGAAATAAGTATTTGACCCCTCTAGCAAACAAGATTTGGTGGCAAAACCCTTGTTTGGCAAGGACAGCAGTCATACGTTTTTTGTAGTTGATGATGAGGTTTGCTCATGTCAGGAGGAATTTTTGTCCACTCAAGATTTTGAGGCTGTCGCTTGGCAACTTGTAACTTCAGCTCCCTCCATAAGTTTTCTATAGAATTAAAGTCTGGAGACTGGCTAGGCCACTCCATGAGCTTAACATGCTTCTGTTTGAGCCACTCCTTTGTTGCCTTGGCTGTATGTTTTGGCCCATTTTTAATGTCCTGGCGGAGGGAAGGAGGTTGTCACTCAGGATTTTACGGTACATCGCTCTATCCATTCTCCCATTGATGCGGTGAAGTAGTCCTGTGCCCCCAAAACATCCCCAAATCATAATGTTTCCACCTCCATGCTTGACAGTGGGGACTGTGTTCTTTGGGTTATACTCAGCGAGTTGAGTTAATGCCAAGCACCTCAATTTTTGTGATATGACCACAGCATCTTCTCCCAATCACTCTCAGAATCATCCAGGTGTTCATTGGCAAACTTCAGACGGGCCTGCACGTGTCTTCTTAAGCAGGGGGAGCGTGTGGGCACTGCAGGACTTTAATCCATTATGGCATAATGCGTTACCAATGGTTTTCTTGGTGACTGTGGTCCCAGCTGCCTTAAGATCATTAACAAGTTCCCCCCGGGTAGCTTTAGGCTGATTTCTCACCTTCTTCTTGATCAAGGAGACCCCACGAGGTGAGATTTTGCATGGAGCTCCAGATCGAGGTCGATTGAGAGTCATTTTGTATTTCTTCCATTTTCTTACAATGGCACCAACAGTTGTCTCCTTCTCACAGAGCGCCTTACTTCTGGTTTTGTAGCCCAGTCCAGCCTTGTGCAGGTCTATGATCTCGTCCCTGACATCCTTAGAAAGCTCTTTGGTCTCACCCATGTTGGAGAGGCTAGAGTCTGACTGATTAATTGAGTCTGTGGACAGGTGTCTTTTATACAGGTAACAGGTTTAAAGCTGTCTTTAATGCATGTAATGAGTGGATTAAGAGCGTCTAACTCAGGGGTGTCAAACTCATTTTCACAGAGGGCCACATCGGCATAATGGCTGTCCTCAAAGGGCCAGATGTAACTTGTAATGAAATGTAACCAAATGTAATATAAAACGAATGTAACTACTCCTTAATGTTAAATAACTCTGAATGTATTACTTATTCAATTAAAACATTACAGTTGCATGGAAAAATATGTTTGCTGGTTGCTCTGTTATAACATAAATCCTTTTAATTTGTCATGTTTTGAAATCCACAAACTATCAATCAAGGATCAAACTATTCAAGTGAATAAAAAATAACATCAAACACAAGTTATAATATTACCTTTGATCAAAACGTTTGACATACTGAAATGAGGCTTAATTAGTATCAAGTCAAAAATTGTGAGCTGCTAAGACCGTGTGACAGATAAAAAAACATCAAACTAATGAGATTCTTTGATTACAATAAACAGCAACTACACATATCTGTGTTTCATCAACAGCTAATGAAAAAGCTGTGTAGCTGCGTGACTCCTCGACCAGCTGTTGCAAGATTTTCTGCTAATCAGTGGTGGTGTTTCTTGACAAACTGACATTGTTAAAAGTCTGAATCTGGTCGGGACACACCTGCTCACAGACCTTCAGCATGCACTGCTTCAAAAACGCTCCCTCTGAAAAACACTTTGAAGCACGGGCGATTTCTTCAGCCACAATAAAGCTAGCTTTCACTGTTGCATTGTTTCTGGCTTTCGTGAACAGATTCTGTTGCAACTTTAGTTTGCCTTTTAATTCTTGTGCAATCTGTTGCTTTTCTTGAAGGCTAGCTTTGCCGTACTGAGCTCCGTGCTTGGTGTGAAAAGATACAAAGATTGTATCTTTAATAACCGACATGTTGCTTCATAATATCAAAAACAGACCTTGAAGCACGAACATGTATTCACCTTGCCATCTTTGTTGAAACAGCCATCCATCTGCATCAACTTTTCTTTTTCTGGACATTATGGGATCGGCAGCGTTATCACATCAATGACTACACTGTCGTCTAGTGGCAGTAAGCCGTAACACAATCGACATGCATTGTGGGAAATGTAGTTTTTGATCAAAGCACGTTTCTAACCTATTTATTTTTAGACACTAAGACCTTCCAAGCTCTTGCAAGCCACATAAAAGGACATGGCGGGCCACATTTTGGCCTTGAGTTTGACACACATGGTCTAATTGGTCTGTAGGAGCCATAACTCTTAATGTTTGGTAGGAGATCTAATACTTATTTCTCTCTGCAAAATACAATTAAATGTATATATTTTATACAATGTAATTTTCCGGATTTTCTTTTTGATATTCTATCTCTCACTGTTAAAATAGACCTATCCTTAAAATTATAGACTGGTCATATTTGTCAGTGGGCAAACTTATAAAATGAGCAAGGGATCCAATATTTATCTCCTCCACTGTACACTCTCAGCTTTAATTTAAAGGTATTTACATCCTAATTGGAGTAAAAGCTTAGGAATGACAGCTCTTTAATATGTAGCTGCCTCTTTTTCAAGGGACCAAAAGTAATTGAACAACTATCTCAAGCTATTTCATGGGCTTTTCCCTCATTAATCCATCATCAGTTAAGCAGGTAAAAGGTCTGGAGTTGATTCCAGGTGTGGCATTTGCATTTGCAAAGAAGCTCTTAATGGAAGTGAAGTAGGCTGAATCATTAGGCTGAAAAAAGAAGAAAACCATCAGAGAGATGGCGGAAATGTTAAGATTGGCCAAATTAACAGTTTGGGGGGAAAAAGCAGTGTCTATAGAAGTCTATGGAAGACATCAGTGGTGGATGAATGCAAAAACTCCTTCACAACATTAAATCAAGTAAAGAACACTCTCCAGGAAGTAGATGTATCAGTATCTAAGTCTACCATGAAGAGAAGACTTTATGGGAGCAAACGCAGGGGTCCACCACGAGGTGCAAACCATTAATCAGCCAAAAAACATCTGAAGAAGCCAGCCCAGTTCTGGAACGGCATTTTTGGATGGATGAAACTAAGATCAACCTGTATCAGAATGATGTGAGGAAGAAAGTATGGAGAAGGCTTAGAACAGCTCATGATCCAAAGCACACCACATCATGGCATGGCATGGCTATGCATGGCTTCCAATGGCACAGTGTCACTAGTGTTTATTGATGATGTGACAGAAGCAGCTGGATGAATTCTAAAGTGTACAGGGATATATTTTCTGCTCATATATATATATTAAACATGAACTAAAGAAATGGAAACGTCTCTCTGTAGCATCTGTAAATATGTAAATGAATGCAGGAGCACTAGAGGCATACTTAAATGTAAATGTTGTGATTGGCTCAGTTCATCAACAGCCCACATCAAATCAAATGTAATGATTGTTAATAGGAGTCAGCTGTCTCATTTTCCCAATTTCTGCTTATCTTCTGCAGTCTCCCTGCTCCGTTTCCTCTCCTTGATTACTCCATGTTCGTCTGAGTAGTAGGAAGATACAGGGAGGGACAGTAACATAGCTTCTGGACTGAACATGCAAGATTTCTAAAAGATCCTAACAAAATATGATGCACTTTCAACATGAAGAAAGCCAATCACAGTAAAACTTTATTAAACCCTGGGCATTTAATTTCAAGCCCCATCCAGTTGGCTGGGGCTGTGCATGTCTGCTCTTTTCCCCTGTATTATGACCTGTGTTGTTGGGAAAGAGCTGTGAACTGGGAACAGCTCTTAAACTGGGTCATTGCTCTTCACTGGCACAAGGTCTTTCCTTATCCCTGCACTGGTCCATTATATTCGTGTGGTTTTATGTCCTCATTCATTTTTACCTCTCTTCTCATCCATTCAAATCAAACAGGCTGTTTTGTTACTGTGCTTTGAAGACCTATATCTATATCTATATCTATATAAATGACCCTGTTCTGATTGGCTCCCCTGCATCATGCCTCATTAAAAAGGTAATCTCAGTTAAAACACTGAATGTGAGTAAGCATGGCTACATTTCTGCAGGTGGCTATATAAGTAAATGTGTTGTTTGTAACATCACAAAAACATAGAATTCAAAAGGGGCTGTTTGTGCAGCTTAGATTCTATACGTTGACTCTACTGAGATGGGAGTGAACAACGTTTACAATCAACATCAAACGAGAGGAAAACTTGGCTTTCTGAGATATGGGCCCTTTAATGGCTCACGTGTTTACCTGTTTCAAAGTTCATTCACAGCCTGTATCTCAAAAATAATCCTGCACTGGCCCAGGAGCAGTGTTTCAGCATTGGCCCTACTGTCAGGAGAGGTCAGTTCCATCAATGATAATGTGGCCATGCTAGCTAACGCAGGTGTCTGTCAACAGAGTTGGCCCCAAAAGATGTGGGACCACTTCACGTGTCTCAAAGGAAGCACAAACTCAAAGCTTGGTAGTATAATTTTACAGAGAGGAACCTAGGTAGCTGGTGAAACTGGCAATGACTAGATTGGAGAGAATGTTGAGTTTGTTGATTTATTATTATTGTTATTATTATTATTAAATGACACGTCAATAAATTATTGATTTTTAATGTGTTTCAATACTTAATTGGATAGGAAAGTGAGTATTTACATACTTTTACTAAAGAGTACATCTCTACTTTCTCTCAAGTACAGGAGCTGGGCACTAATCCTGATCCTGGAGATTCTCCTTCCAGGGAGTTCCAGATTGCCTCACCTGCTATTTAGCCAATGAACTTCTCCCCAAGTCCCTGATTGGCTGGATCTGATGCATTTGTCTGTTAGGTAAGAAGGGGCAGCATGCCTACTAGATGCAACTAAAGCTTGCAGCATAGTAGAGCAGCAGGTTGATGGCCACAGTTGTACCACAGGGGTGGAAAAAGTAATGAGTACAGTACTTAAGTGAAAGTAGATCTAATTTATTAGCTTCCTTATAAAACTAGATTTTCTTTTATGTTACTGTTTGATATTCCATTGACAAAGTGATGTGCAATTTCAACCCAATCCCCAATTCCAGCATCAATCCCTCTACAAACAACTGACTAATAGGTTTAAACAGTATTTAAACCGAGCAGAATAAGGCAGCTTAGTTGTTTTATTTGGAACAGACTGAAAACAAACAATCCTTAAAAGATAAAAAATTAGTAGACAGGCCAGGACTGGATGCCAGGTCCTAAAGTAAATCCATAAAGAAAAAAGAAAAACACTAAGAAACACAAAAAAGGGTACACTTTAGAGAAGTCTGTCTTGTAGAGCCTCTATATCTTTTTTTGTTTTTGATGGACACCTCTGTGAAGATTTGGCATGGGTTAGAGGCCCATTTGATCCCCCTGCTGCTTTCTTTTTTGTTTATCAGCTTGCTGCAGGGCCAGATATAGATTGTGACCGAGGGTGTAGAACGGGCAAGACATTGCTCTCTTAAATGATAAATTACATCAAGCCGGAGAGGGATTCTGTCCCAGTGTGAGAACAGCGCAGCAGAGGCTCGTTCCGAACGGGTAGCGCTCTTCCCGATTCAGCCAATTATCCAAGCTGGATTAGTTTGGAGAGATCCCCAACTCGTGCCATGATGTGATTTGTCAGAGGGAACCTGAACGAGGACCGTCTTCCGTTTAGTCAAGTCTGACGCTGCCAGACTTCACTGTGCTGAAAGAGGCGATCATCTGGAAATGGTGCGATGAAGAACTTTTTTTTTTCTTCTTCTCTTAAGTGAAATAGAAAAGTGAAGCTCTATGGATTTCGCTCACTCATCCAGTTCTGAGGCTTCTGCTGGCCCCTCTAATTGATGACGCTCTCACAAAGTTGGGTCATAGTTCAGTCTTTATTACCAAAAATACACTGGCAAAAGTCATAATGTTTTACAGTCTATGAAGAGCAAATAAATAATTGAACGGAACACTAACTTCCAAATATGGCCGGGAGGACCACTACAAACGTGAAGAAAATAGTACTGAAAGACGTCAACCACGGAAAAGTCTAGAGTTCCTTCTCTCCTTTGGCAGCATGAGGAGCTTCTTATGCTAACCGTTCCCTTACTTATACAATAACAGCAGAAGAGGAACCCCATGCTTTTGATACTTTGGCTAGACAATACTTTTTTTTATTTTATTTTTTTATTATCCTGTAGTGTTTTACAAGTTGTCTTAAAAAATAGAAATTCTTAAAAAAGTGTCAGTTCAAAATTCTACAGTATATACACAGCCAGTGATGTACAAAGCCATACTACAGTACCAGGTGTCAGTACATGACGGAACATCATCAAGTCAAGGCCTATCGCAAAACAACCCAAAGCCACCAGTTATGGGGCAACAGTCGGCTTAGCGCTGAATCAGTACTCTAAACGTAAGTGGAAACTATGAGGCATAGAAATGGAAGGCACATAACAGGCTAAGCCCTCATCCTCCCTCACCTCTTGTGAAGTTTCAGAGAAAAGAGGCTCACATGTACAACTAGATAAGCACTATCCCATAATGTGGCGGGGCATCTAAACACTGAGGGAGGTTACTGCACTACTTTTTTTTAGACTTATTTAAATTTAGATTTCTTTTTTGTATCAAAGCAGTCAGATTTCTTGTGCATGTGTGCAAGATTTACAAGTAATCCAATTCATCTTTATCCTAGAGATCTGCCATTTGTAATTAATCTGAACTGAAATTAAGTACAAGGATAAGGAGGATAAGTCTAAAGATCACTCTCTATAGTTCACACAGAAAGTAGATGAATAGCTAGTTTTTTCCACCAATGGTCAATAGTACTGTGCAAAAGGCAGAGACCACCATTACATTTTTATTAGAATTTGTAGTCAAAGCAGGTCCAAGTTATACGGCATTCACATTTTTGCTGTAGACGAATATTCCACAGCTTTCAGTTGAGCCATAATGGACCAAGGCCAACTCAATTTTCAAATAAACTGTGTTAAAAAAAGTGTTGACCTCTTTGTTTTGAGAGTTATGGATAGATTATTGTTGTTGGATTATAGGTTACACACACATACATATATACTCTATATATATAAAATGTGTGTGTGTATATGTATATATAAATAAAAGAGTATGGCGGTCCTCCACCTTAAATAAAGAATTTACACTCATAAAGCTCTCCTCCTTTTCCACTGCTAACACTGACACCCCACCAACCTTTGCAGGGCTTCCTGCTGCAGATGATTGCGTACCGCTATGAGGTGCGAATGGGTGATGCCCCCCACACAATTGTGTGAATGCAGCATTATTCATTCCCAGAGGATATTCTTGATATTTCTGATTTCTTTAAGAAACTGAAAGTCTACTAAACAGAATGCATGTTTATCCTGACATTGAAAGATCAACAGCTTCTACTTGAACCAGAGAAAGGTGGTCTCAGACTTTTAAACAGTACTGTATATATAAAAGCCTCAACCTGCAAAGAGTACATAAACTGCAAAAGAGCAACATGAAATTAAAATACATATACACAATCCACCTCCCATCTGACTGCATCAACAGGGAAGAAAAAAAAAAGTTTGATTGGTTGCCTGCATGTCACAATATTTGATAAAAAATGGGAAAGCAATTCCGAATCTGACAAACGCTTCAGGATATTCCAGTAAAAATGCACACCGGGGTAAAGTGATTTCACGTTTCACATTCATACCGTGCCCCCATGTTCCTGACACTTGTAGTTTAAATTGTAAATCAGGTAAAGACAATAACAATTTGGTATGGTAATGAGATATTCCTAGGTAGAAAATAAAGATTTGCTTTTCCTGGTACATGGTACGGCATGAACGCAATCTCAGGATCCATGAATAATGGATTTCATTTTATCCTCTTAATTTTGCATTTCTAAATGACATGGCGGTAAGAGCATGCAAATTATCTCTTGGTAAAGGTTCTGCATTTAAAGCAGGTATGTAGAACTTGGGTTACATTTAAGGCCAACGGAATTTGGGAACATTTTGACTGGAGGTAGCCGTCAATGTTTTAAATGGTAAAGCAACTCTACAGCGGATTAGTTATATAATTTATTGTCATTTGTTGGGACTCTAACAATAGCTTTTTACTCTTAAATGTAAACACAACTGCACTAAAAGTGAAATGGAAGTATCTTCCAAGCGGGTTTCAGTCAAAAAGGTTTTCTACTAAGACAACGGCAACTTGTGAAAGTAACGGAAACTCTGAAAATTAGCTTATATTACATTACCGAAGCCCACAATATCAATTAAAGGAGAAGTTTACACGAACGTTCCTTTTACCTCTCAATACAGTCCTGTTTGAATCTGGACAGCCATTCTGCTTGGACTACAAACACCTGAGCAATATTTACTGAGCATCTCTGGGTAACCCTGCTGTTCAGATTCTCCCATTCACAGATTCTACTTAAGCACTCTTTCTAACCTTTCCCTTACAAAGTTAAGGCTTTGATTTCTGAACTAAATGCAGAGTTTTAACTGTAATTACATGAGGCCAGTCACCCTTGACATTTCTTTTTTTTCATACAATGTTTGAGGCCTTATTTAGTCATTTCAGACAGCAGCTGAACGCTAGAGGCTAGAATGGAGGTACAAGGGCTATAATAGGAGGTCTATGGGTCATAATGGTGGCCATTTTTTGCTTCAAAATACGTTCATTATAAAAGTGCCAAGATGTCAGCAGAAGCCAGCTGTTGAAAAGAAGTAAATAACCTGCTTATGGCATTACTTTTATCTGGCCAGTCACAACAAACTGTGCAGTTTTTCCCAGCATGCTAGAACTACTGTTGGATATGAAGGCCAAACCAAAGCAAGGACAGTGTTGTGTTTATAACTGACTTGTCAAGCTTAGTGCTGTGTATCTATATAGTTATCTTGAAAAACTTGAAAACTAGCATTATCATGTTAACTAGGAACAAAGCACCATAGGAATTGTTTGCTGATGTTGATATCTGGTGTTTTCCCAATGCGGATACATGAACATTTATAAAATGTAGACACAGGGTCTAAGTTCACTGGATTAGCATAACAGAGAAATGTAAAATATTTGGATAGGGTTACAAAGGCAGTAATTTGAATAACATGTAGCCATTTTAGTCTACCAGCCTATCGTTGTATAAAAGTCCTGCTCTTGTGAAGTACAATAAATATCAAAGCGGACACTACTTCAAACATGTGTTCTACAACGTACACACACATACAGGTCACTTTATTAGCTATACCTCCTTGTTTCTACACTCATTGCTTATTTTAGCTCCACTCACCATATAGGTAGCACTTCACAGCTCTACCATTACAGACTGTAGTCCATCTGTAACTCTGTATACTTTGTTATCCCCACTTTCAACAATGACCAGGACCACCAAAGAGCAGATATTATTTGGGTGTTGGGTCATTCTCAGCTCTGCAGTGACACTGACGTGGTGAAGTGTTAGTGTATGTTGTGCTGGTGTGAGTGGATCAGTCACAGCAGTGCTGCTGGAGTGTTTAAACACTCACCGTCCACTCGATTAGACACTCCTACCCTGTAGACCCTTTAGTAAAATCAAAGAAAATGGCTCATCTGCTGCTGCATAGTTCATAATCATCTAGACCTTGATCAGTGTTGTCACACAGCACTGGCTGGATACTTTTGGTTTGGCGGACTGTTCTCAGTCCAGCAGTGCCACTGAGGTATTTCAAACTCCAGCAGCACTGCTGTGTCTGACCCACTCACACCAGCACAACACACACTAACACTGAAGTAGCACACTTCAGTACTGAGAATTCTGATGATGATGATCCACCACCCAAATAATACCTGCTCTGGTCCTATAAGGGTCCTAGCCATTGAAAAACAGGTTGATGGTGGCTGACGAAGGATGCAGAGAATGGTACGTGATATCAAGATATAAAGGTGGCGTACTTGCTCAAGTGCTTGGTGTGTATTTTTAAAACCAATTATCATCCAATATTAATATGATTTCCATTCAATCCTGCATCTATAATGTAGTGTTCTGGATCATCAAGAGCAGAGAGCTGCAGAAACTATATGCTAGCATGTTTTCAGGATCACAAACTTCTTAAATGCAACTTTTACATTGTCAGCACCAGCCAGATCAGACTGGATCAAACTGAGAGAGGTCAGACTCCTACAAAACGTTTGTAGTGAACTTCCCCTTTAAACGTTATGGCGGTAAACGGTCACGGCTGGCGAATGACGGCGCACTTGGCTTTTGCTGCAGTATCAGATGAACCTTCAGTTTGTATTACCTGATTATTGGACCAGTTACCATTAGAATGTTTTAGGATTTATCTTGTGCTTTTCAACTGTAGCGGATAAACATACACTACACTTTCTACTGGCTTATCTATAGGTTTAAGATACATTCCCAAAACGACCCTTCTTTCAGTCCCAGCTGAGCTGAAACAAGGGCCAGTAGCACCAAAGAACGGCCTCTGAAAGAAACTGCCCCTTTTGCGTGGACATAATGGAAGGGTGCATGCAAAAAAAATAATATATATATAAATTAGTTGATAAATATCGACACAAACAATGACACCAGAGGGCATAAACCCCAAATCTGCCTTCTTCTTTTCAGTCCATACCGTGAAGACAACTACCCAGTAAGGTAGTGCATAAACAATATACTGATAAATAATAATAATAATAATAATAATAATAATAATAATAATAATATTACAGTGAATTAGAAGCTGCCCTGTGTACGAGTAACCCTAAGTCTTACTTTATATATACTATGTATAACAAGTTTGACTTGATGAGGTATGAAACGCCTTTCAGCAATACCCAAACCACACGTTTCACAACGTGACTTAACGTTTCCACAGCTGAAATTTTTTAAAAAATTCAGCCTGAAAACCTTCGGGATAAGCTTTTCGATCTTCCTAAATTAAAAACTGATGCCAGCAACTTTAGAAAACTGAACTGTTGTATTGTGAAATTGATACAGAAAGAAAGAAAAGAAAAAAAAAAAGAAAAAAACTTTGTGAATCTTTTCTGTAGCGGTGCTTGTCACCTGTGTAAGCAAATATTGCTGTTTTTGTGTTCACAAACAAGCTAAAAATAAAACAAACAAACAAACTTGTGCAAAAAAATAAAAAGTTACTGGCTCTAACTTTAAGAAACTGGGAGTGAAGGTATACGTGTTGGCGCACTCCTTTTGCTCACTGCACTGTGCTAGCCTCTGCCGGCTGGCTTCCCTGCTGTTCCTTGCTCAGTATGATGCTGATGATGTCTCCCTCATGCTCCTTCATGTGCTCCATCAGTTGCTCTTTGCTGGTGGATTCAAAGCCGCAGATGCAGCAGCAGAAGAGCAGCATGCAGTACTCCATACCTGCCCGTACCTGCCCCATGCCCGCCTTCCGCCCAGCAGTGCCCAGGGCCTGTTCTCTCGGTCTGGCTCCCAGAGCCTCTCTGACAGTACCTGCTGCAGCAGCGGGCAAACTGGGTGGAGTTTTCTCCTTCCTACCCAGGACGATGTTAGGAGGCACAATAGGAGACCTGGACAGGAGAGAGAAGAGATAAGACATACAAGAATGGAACTATAGCAGAGAGCAAGGCCTGAGAGTCCTTAACCAATATTTTAAATATTTATAGGAACGTTGATAAAAGCTACATTTACAATAGTACATCACAAAAGCGGTACAAACTAATGTTTGAAAGACTATTATTGAAGGAGACATATTAGTAGGGGGGTGCCATATCGTATCATACACAATAATATCACCAACATTTTTGAATATGGTGAACGATATTATACCCTGAAATATCCCGCCATATCACCCATACCTAATTATCACATCAGGTACTACCTTTACTGTTTTTAGCAAAAGAAAAATTTACACTTCTCATTTCTCATTATATATCTACTAGAGATATTTGGAGTGCATTATTTAGTATCGTGCCATTCACATTCATTGACTGATGAAAATTCTTGTATTTTTTTATCTTTCAGTTAGGGGTGTGCCATATATCGTATGCAATAATAAAATTTAATTTTCATTTTGTTGTAGTAATGTATTCTTGATTTTTTTTTTAATTCAATGTTTTGTCATATCGCTATATCATTATTGCAAAAATACCATGAAATATCGTGATATTATTGTAGGGCTATAATCGCCCACCCCTACATATTAGGCTTTTCTAATTTTTCCTTTTACTTCAGGGAGTTTTGGGTTTTTACAAAGTTACAAAGCCCAACGTACACGCTCCAGCGAGCAAATAACCACTTTTCTCAGCCCGGAATGCCTCACTGGAATTCCACGTGTTGTGATCTTGTTATACAGTGCTTATTGCCCACCTACCTGTAAGCTAGACACACATTCACAATGCACAGAGACAACACAAAATTAAACTTACCACTCTGATACTGCTCTGGCAGAACAGAGTTGGCAAGCAGGCCAATCTAAGCTCATTAGGAACTCTAAGCGAGCTTCAGACAGAGGGTGAATACTACGTATAGCATGAGAACTGAAGCATGTAGATCTATTCCAGCAGACCCCATAAATTAAATGATAAACACTGAAAATGAGCGTAAGACGTCTCCTTTAAAACACTGTGTCTCTGACTGGATGTGTGTAGAAGAAAACTTGAGAACCCCTCCCCACCTTTTTTAGCTTATGTTAGCAGTCAGGCTACAATATGTATGATTTTTCATTTTTAATTAAAAACCACAGCAATGAATAAACATATTTAATTTTCCTAAAAATGCTGTTTATGATGCAGACTGGACGTAACAGTGGCCAATACTACATCATACATTTTGCTCATATTGTGAGATTTTTGTTTTAAGCATTCAGCAGGCTGCTAGTTCCGAGTAGGACAGAGTAGCTTTTGAGCTGTGCATATGGGTGATTTGTAATCGGCTGTTTAGTCGAGTGGTTAAGGGTCTTCAGCCTACCAATGGAATAGAATCACCTTGTACATCTTATTTATAAAAAACAACAACAACAACAACAACAACAGCATAAACACTCACATAATACATAACATAAACCAAACAAATAGACATTAATAACCTCTAGAATTGTAGGGATCAAGTTACATTATTAACCTTCTGATAAACAGAGGACGACAGCTGTGGAGAAGCTGCCACCTCACAGGCTGTTGAAGGTTGTGGAAGGGGTGCTCTTACCGGCTGCTCTGGGAGATGGCCTCGTTGATGGCCTTGTTCACTTGTTCATAGTTGTAGTTCTGATCTCCGGCATGCTTCCACATGTGGGACTTGAGGGAAGGAGGATGACTGCACACGTAGCCACACAGCGAGCACCTGATTGAGCCACACAAGAAGAAATAAGATCAGCTGGAGGCTTTGATATCCTGCATCTATAGGATATTTCTGAAAACAGATTTTCCTTTCCTTTCTACTTAAAAAAATAAATAAATAAAATTGTCCTCCACATCAAGTGCATTTTTGAAAAGCTCTCCACCCGCACAAGAACACTGCTAATGATAACTATGAAATAATTATGACATATCAAAGTGGCTTGAAAGGAACGTATTAAATGTGGAGCACAAAAGATGCAAAGAAGTAGTTATAGCATTCAAATAGGAGTGTTCATTCAATAAGAATTCATATACATAAGCTGACGGTGTAATGATAAATTAAATTTAATTAAATAAATGTCAACACCATTGACCATGTACAAGTTGATGCTGTGAAAAGGGTGGGGGGTGGGATATCTGCCTATACAAACAGCTAGAGATGGAAGGATCGTTCGGCTATGTATCGGTATCAGCCGATTTTTAATCAAAATATGTGATCGGCTGATATTCCTCCAATGTAGCCGATCGATGGCGTTAAACAAATGAGCCTAATTTCTGTATTTCCAGCTAGCGTTTCATCCAGAGAGAGGAGAACCCCCTCCGGCCAACTCCCTGCAATTCCTATCTGAACTGCTAGGTGGAACCCTTTCATTTTCCACAGACTGACTAAAGCAGCGGCGTGGCAAGAAAAGCATGTGCTGATAGAAAGCATGTCGTCCGTCTGGCAGTGTTTTACCGTATATGTGTAAAATCTGCGTGTCTCGTGGGGGAACAAAAGAAATTGAACACTACTAATCTGATACAGCACTGCATGCGGCTGAAAACAGTGAGTATCAGCAAACAGCAGAGCTAGCACGCACAGCTAGCACTAAACAAATTACCCAGAACACCATACAGACCAGATCTGACCGGTACGAACAGAACAGCAGCAACAATTCAAGATCTACATTTAATGATTACAGATTGTCGTTTAATGACTGCAGTTTTTACTGAATTAATTTAATTTGCTTTTTTAAATTAAGGGTCTAAATTTTAATGATTGCAGTATTGGGGATACTTGTTTGATTTACTTTGTTTATTTACTGTTAATTTTGTTTAAAATGTTATGCTGTTTTTATATGAGCTTGTTAAAAATGGTAATAAACCAGTTTACACCATGTTTCATTACTTGCTTGCGCTAATAACTACATTTAGCCCTGCCGTGGTATATAACCCCGCCCTCTATCGGTATCGGCTATCGGTCGATCACGCTGTAATGTGATCAGCAATCGGAATCAGCCTCTAAAACGCTGATTGGACCATCTCTACAAACAGCATACTTTAAAAATGGACTGGAGGCAACAAAATGATATTACATTTCCAAATGAACAGGAAAAGGAAACCTATAAAAAACAGATATGAGTTGGGGACTAGGCTAAATCTGTGCAGCAAACTGGACCTAAAAGGAGCCGGTAATAGTTTTTCTCATTTCTGTGGCTCTGCAGCCCTAACACAGACTATCATTCTCTTTGCTCCAACACACCCGACTGCCTCATTTATAAATATCAAGGTCTACAGAATCTAAATCAGCTGTGTGGGAGCAGGGAAAACAGCAAGTTTTGTAATCTTGCAGGGCTACAAGGGAAGGACTAGAACTTGGCACTAATTAACTTGTTTTCCTGCACTCTTGTTGTCACCCTTCTTAATTCCTTCCCCTGAGTGTCACTTGGCCGCAAAACAATGTTTCCACCTGCTAATTGTTTAAAAACAGCTTATCTCAACAGCCTTGGTGCTGCGATCCTCACCTGTACTGCTCCAGCAGCTGCACGGCCTGGTGCTCCTGCGGGTGCCGCTTCATGTGGCTCTTCAGGCTGTTCATGTTTGTGGTGGCAAAGTCACAGCTGCAGCACCTGAATCACAAAGCATGGAGAGGTGATAGCAGAGCTTTACAGTCGTTGTAAAAGCCCGAAAGGTGAGTACAATATTATTGCGGTAATAGCGTCTATCCTAAAAGATAACAATTTTTCTTACATGTAGAAAAATCTTCATGAAAGAAGGAGAGAAAAGTTTTATAAATACATTAAAATAATTACAATACTAATGTTACAATGTAATAACGAAGCACCTTTCACTGGCAATTTCACTGTGGACCACTGGAACTACATGTAAAAATAATCAGTGAATTTTGGCTCAATTAATAATGTCAATTAATAATCAACAGGTCTGAAATCAGACACGTCCAAAGAGAAAGAAATGACTGTACTAGGACACTGATAAATATAGCATTAACAAGATTCAAAAACTGGAACTACATGTAAAAATAATCAGTGAATTTTGGCTCAATTAATAATGTCAATTAATAATCAACAGGTCTGAAATCAGACACGTCCAAAGAGAAAGAAATGACTGTACTAGGACACTGATAAATATAGCATTAACAAGATTCAAAAACTGGAACTACATGTAAAAATAATCAGTGAATTTTGGCTCAATTAATAATGTCAATTAATAATCAACAGGTCTGAAATCAGACACGTCCAAAGAGAAAGAAATGACTGTACTAGGACACTGATAAATATAGCATTAACAAGATTCAAAAACTGGAACTACATGTAAATATATACTGTGAATTTTGGCTCAAGTTCAATAAATAATCAACAGGTCTGAAATCACAGACACATCCAAAGAGAAAGAAATGACTGTACTAGGACATTGATAAATATAGCATTAACAAGATTGAGAAACTGGAACTACATGTAAAAATATACAGTGAATTTTGGCTCAAGTTCGATAAATAATCAACAGGTCTGAAATCAGACACATCCGAAGAGAAAGTAAGTCACTGTACTAAAACTGTACTAGGACTGTACATTGATAGATATAGCATTAACAAGATTCAAAAACTGGAACTACATGTAAATATATACTGTGAATTTTGGCTCAAGTTCAATAAATAATCAACAGGTCTGAAATCACAGACACGGCCAAAGAGAAAGAAATGACTGTACTAGGACACTGATAGATATAGCATTAACAAGATTCAAAAACTGGAACTACATGTAAATATATACTGTGAATTTTGGCTCAAGTGCAATAAATAATCAACAGGTCTGAAATCACAGACACGGCCAAAGAGAAAGAAATGACTGTACTAGGACATTGATAGATATAGCATTAACAAGATTCAGAAACTGGAAATACATGTAAATATATACTGTGAATTTTGGCTCAAGTTTTATAAATAATCAACAGGTCTGAAATCACAGACACATCCAAAGAGAAAGAAATGACTGTACTAGGACACTGATAGATATAGCATTAACAAGATTCAGAAACTGGAACTACATGTAAAAATATACAGTGAATTTTGGCTCAAGTTCGATAAATAATCAACAGGTCTGAAATCACAGACACATCCGAAGAGAAAGTAAGTCACTGTACTAAAACTGTACTACGGCATTGATAGATACAGCATTAACAAACAAGTTGAAATCAACAGATGTGGCAGTAATATAGCCTTCATACCATTACCAGTTATTATTAAGAACCCAAACTGAAGTACAACATAAATGTCCTGATGGGATTGCAAGTCATTCAGAAAGCAATTTTAAGCAACAGTCGAAAAGTAATTTTAACACATTATTCTATAGACAGCAGCAAACCACTGTGACCATTAAACTATGGTTTTGCATTTGCAGGCAAATCAGATTTGTTTCTCAAATTATTCACAAGCGATCAGATCTAGTTTGTGAATTCAGACATCACCAAACTACCTGCATGAAATGCTGTGGTATGTAGGTATGTAGCCATACTGGTGACGCAGACGGAGGAGAGATAGAGGGGTGTCAGTTTTGCCCTCGAAACAGTCGTTCCGTCAAGCTGTGGTTCACAACTCTTTGACACTCTTTTAGAATCCCAGCATCTCCATCACACTGGATTTGCCATCTTTGCTATTTGTCACATTGCAAGTGACACAAAAGGCATTTTAAACCCGATCTGAATGGCCAAGACGTCCGATTGGAAATCAGATAGGAATCACATTAACAGCCCCTTAAAACCTGGCTGTGATGAGATTTGCTGTTTTCAGAATTATTTTGCTGTCCAGACAGTCTAACATCAATCTGGGTATGTCCAAAATCAGATTTGGGCTGGCAATCAGAACAGAGCCTTGGAGTGAGGCGTAAGTTCTGCTCATAAAACTCTACACCTCCACAATAATGCTAAATTTTGCTAGGGCTTTTATAAGAAACTATGTTAATGCAAAGCTAATAATGCTTCATATTAAACTTTTTTTGGCTGTTCTAAATAGAACCACGATAACAGACAAGTTTCATACATTTACCCTGAACATTTTACAGTTCAGTAAAGATTCCAGAGTCTATCATTCCTAATGAAGGACTGAAATGCCATAATCAATTCCTGAAGGTGAAGATGGTTTCTCTCATCCAAAATTCTACCAGCCATTGAAAATCAAAACTTGGTTGATTCCACTGTCACATCCTAATTATGTTAGTGGTAAATCTGACCTTGAGTTGAGTCCCTGAAGACCAAACCAATGGAAGAGTCTGCTACTTAATTAGATCATTTACTGTTGGTTGATTTAAAGAACTTGTTTTCCCAGCCAAGACTTAACAACAAAATAAACTAGACTCTGAAAGTAAACTCTTTAAAAAGAAGATGGTTCTTCAAGAGTTCTTTAGTAAAAACACTGAAGGAAACCATTTCATGTATTCAAATAACACCAAAAACTACTACAGGCCTGAGAGCGTGACAACAGAGGATCCAATTTTGGTGCTAAATAAAACAATACACACTGCATTCTCCTTTTATAGGAGTGCTACAAAAAAGTGTGAGTTTAAACACAAAAAAGAAAACTGTAATAAATATAAATGAACTAACATTACAGACAGACATTCTGTGCATTTCAGAGAAATCATTAGGCTTCCTCTGAAGGTCTAAGCAGGTCCTGAGGGTTCCCCACTGCTTATATACAGCTTAAAGCCATTCCAGACAATAACAACATCTAGCTTATAATAACAGTCAGTGGAACCTTAGCACTGTCATGTGGCTAAACATCATTTTAGCTGAGAAACACCAACATATCTGATGTGCAATGGTCAGCCTACTACACAGTATGTTGACAGGCAGACCAAGTGCTAAGAATACAGATGTGCTGGTACACACAAATAGCATCTGGCCAAAGCTGCTAACCTTGGGCGTCACGTGCTGCTTAATTTTCACTACTGAAGAGAATTTAAGGTCAGTGCTGGAGGAGTATAGCTGAAATAGCTGTCTCTCTTTCTCTTTTTCAGAGTTATCAACTTAGAGTTTCCCAATAAATATATCATTACTATTTTGTAGGCTTAGTCTCTCTGGCACTCTCACCAAACTCTATGATGGTTATTATTTTGCAGACTACCGTTTCACTGGTATTAACATATATCTGTTTGATGTTTTGAGTATCCATTTTGATTCAACTGCGAATTATTGCTTACACGGTCATTTGTTGGTTTAAATGTAATTGGTTAAGCATTAACATACCTGGGTGTTTGGTGTTTAGAGACAACAGTCTCTAAATACGCCAGTAATTGGATAATAACCTGAGGTGCTAGTATTTGAATACTGAAATCACTATCTAGTAGAGATGGACCGATCGGCGTTTTTGAGGCTGAGTCCGATCGCTGATCACCTTTCAGCACGATCGGCCGATAGTGATCGAGAGCGGGGCTATAGGCCGCAGTGGGGCTACAGGCTGCGGTGGGGCTACATGTAGTTATTAGCGCAAGCAAGTCATAAAACATGGTCGAAACTGGTTTATTACCATTTTTAACGAACTCAAGTGAAACAGCATTATATTTTAAACAAAATTATCACGGAATAAACAAACTAAATCAAACAAATATCCCCAATACTGCAATCATTCAATTTAAAACGAAAAAAGCTAATTAAATTCATACAGTGGAAACTGCAGTCATTAAACGCAGACTCTTATTTTAAATAAAAAACTGCAATCATTAAATGTAGATCTTGAATTTCTTTTGTCAGTCTGTGGAAAACGAAAGGGTGTGTATTTCCACCTAGTGATTCAGATAGGAATTGCAGGGAGCTGGCCGGAGGGGGTTTCACGGAGGGCTCCTCTTCCTGGATGATACGCTAGCTGTAAAAACAAAAATTATGCTCATTTGTTTAACGCCATCGATAGGCTCTCAGTCTCGGCTAAATGAGCTCTTGCTAGGACGGGGATTACTGTATTTATTGTGTGTATTCTGTGTTAAGGGAAGGATACCCAACTGTATAATCACATCTACATATCATTATTACTTTCTTTCTTTCTTTCTTAGCATTTTTTCTGTGAATGTATATATTATATTGTATATTATTAAATATTATAATATTTTCTTCTGAGTATTGTCACAGATGCAATTCTCTGTGAATTTAGTAATTTAGCAACACACCCTGGGAGGGATGGGGGAGGAAGGGTTGGATTGGGGACGTTCTATGTTGTCTTGTTTAATATTGTTGAAATAACATATAATCCAAAAGCTATATAAAAAAAAACAAAAAAAAAAAATGATGCTGGAGAAAATGTACAGACCAACAACTCACTGAAATGCCAGTTTTATATTTCAGCTGATTTGTCAAATGTGAAAGTGTTACACGTATTTGCAAGTGAGTATGTTATGTGCACACATTGGTACATTTCCAAGGACACATTGGCAGAGAAGGCAGATATAAATGTGGCTTTTATTGCCAAATGGGGCTAGGCAGATTTCAGGTCCAAACAAAACACATTGCTGTGAAGAGAACAGAGGGGGGAGAAAAAAAATAATAATAATAATAATATTATTAATAATAGAAACTGCCAGCAGAATAAAACAACTTTCCATCAACTCACAGGGTTACCAGTTAGCCCCAGTTTTAGCTCATTAGCTTATCTGAGGCACATCTGCTCAAAACGTACCATTAATTCTCCAGTCTTTAGAGTCTGTATAAGAAAACCAAGTTGCACAAACAGTCTATTCTAAATACAATGCTTCATGTGAAACTTTTTTTGGCTGTTCTAAACTGAACCTGAAGTTTGTAAAAATTCATATTTTATTTTAAAGTAACAGATAGTATCCCACATTTATGCTGAATATTTCACAGTTCAGTAAAGATTTCAGGGTCTATAATTTCTAACTGAAATGCAATGGTCAATGCATATTGACCAGTCAGTGGAGGTTCTGAGTGATTGTTTCTCTCATCCAAAATTCTCCCAGCCGTTGTAAATCAAAACTTGGTTGATTCCACTGTCAGTTCCTAATTATGTTAGTGGTTAATCTGACCTTGAGTCAAGTCCCTGAAGACCAAACCAATGGAAGAGTCTACTACTTAATTAGATCATTTACTGTTGGTTGATTTAAAGAAGTTGTTTTCCCAGCCAAGACTTAACAACAAAATAAGAGTAAACTCTTTAAAAGAAAAGCAAAAATAAGATGCTGGAGAAAATGTACAGATCAACAATTCATGAAAACGCCAATTTGATGTTTTAGAAGAATTGTTACTTTTATGATGCCACAAAAAACACCTCCCTTATATTAATTTGCCTATTTAGCCCACAGTAATTAAACTTTTTGTAACTTTTTTACTATTCTCAGTATTGCATAAGGTCGAGAGGTGACATATAATGCAGCCTTTGATTTATATAAGTTCAAAAATCCCAAACCTCATAGTGAATGTTAAAAATATAGACCCACAGGCCACTTCATTTGGTCCACCTGCTTTTATTTACACTGACTGTCCAGTTTATCAGCTCTGCTTACCATATAGGAGCACTATGTAGTTCTACAGTTACAGACAGTAGTCCATCCGTTTCTCTGTATATATTGTCAACCCCTTTTCACTCTGTTCTTCAATGATCAGGACCCTCCGCAGGACCACTATGGAACAGGTGTTATTTATATGTGATACGCTTCTGTTAGATTTCTATGATTTTTAACATGGCAAATCAAAAGCAGGACCCCCAGGGGAACCTTTTTTATATGTGGTGGAGGTATGAATGTATGCCCTCGGGTGAAGTGAAGTTGTTGGTAATAATCGGGTATATACACATACCTTCGCACGAGCACCCGAACACAGCACAACTGGAATGAGCTTAGCAGCTGCATGTGTCGTATCACAAGACATTAAACAATTCTGGGACGTATCACCTGCCGAGAAGCATCACCTGCTTGGTTTGGTGAAGAACGACAGCAGAGGCTGCTGGGTTGTGGCTGGCTCTGCACTCTAACTAGCTTTAGTTTAGCCAGCATTGTCAGCTTCTTCAAATTGTATATACTCAGAGTGACAGCGCTTCAAGTGTCTTATTCCAAAGGTTTTTAGACATGTTCTGCGATCTTTATCATTCACTGCGAATTTCCGAATTTTTTATGTAGTATTCACATAATTAAATAATTTTTCCAATTATATCACAGTATCAGATAATGCAGAACTGCTGGTGGACCCTTTATCACATAGTGAAGTTGTATATGGGAAGACATATAGTTGCTATCCAATGAAAAACATACATTTTTATACATCAATTGAACATGAGAGCTGCCACTTTCATGATGAAAGGACCAATAGAAATGCTTTTGTTCTCTCTTCTGTAAAGTTCCTATTTTGGAGACACTTGTTTTTTCATTGGACAGTGATTTTATATATATATATATATATATATATATATATATATATATATATATATATATATATACATACACACACACACACACACACACACACACTACTGCTAAAAAGTTTAGGAACACTTTAGAATTTCCATGCAATTTCCAGGCTTAATTTAAGTGTATGAAATGTTATTTAAAGAAATGTTTGTATTAAAGCCTATTTTTGTATATAGTCTTATTTTGCATATAGTCCTATTATCATCAATTCTCAGTCCTCTGCCTAAATCTCCTGGTACGGCCACCAATCCAAGTTAAGGATGTTATTGGGCTAATTGGTTGTTAGGACACTCTTGCTCAATTGTGATGCACAGCTGAAAATCATTCTATTAATAAGTGAGTATAAAAGGGAACAACATTCTAGGTTAGTTTAGTATCTGAAGCATCAGCAGTTGATGGCTTGCTGACCGACTCAAAATGACCAGAAAGAAACAACTTTCTTTAGAGACCCATCAGTCCATTGTTGTATTAAGGAAGGAAGGCTACTCAATATATATCTCAGATCACCGGTCATGGCCAATCAATCTGAAAACTGGCCGATTGATATTGGTGCATCTTTAGTTACAAACAAGGCATTTTAGCCCAGACTGCTATTTAAAGAAAGCACAGTATAAAAGCACTGTACATCAATGACGCCGACACGACACACATCTCAGTACAACGGATCAGATACATTAAAAGATACACACAAAGCAACCATTCCAGCCATCGTGATGCAGTGCTATTTGATCCAAGTCATTTTTTCTTAGTCTGTTTGTTTCTCTAGTACTGCAACTCAGCACGCACCTCATTAACACTTTTTGACTTTGGCCCTTTCACAAACAGGCCCTTTCACAACTCCTTTGTAGTGCCAAAAGCAGTTCAAGAGATCAAATAAAAGACGCAACACTCTCAAATAAATAAGGCGACGGTGTCGGCTATTGCCTTTAAATAAGCAGAGCTTTTAGCAAGCAAGGTCTGGGGGGGAAAAAACACTGCAGTAGCTTGAACGCCAGTCTCCCTGCTAGCGGTATCACTGGGGCTTGCGAGAGCTAAAAAAAAAAATCTTGCACTCAAACCTGGTTGCCACGTGCTGCCTGTGTACTTTGAAGCAGCAGCATGAGTCTTATCAGACTGTCGCCTGGACATGCGTCCAACTCGTGCGAGAACTGACGGAGTGGCTCAATGAGTTGTGGAGATGAGTAGAGCTGCAGCTATCGATTATTTTAGCAATCGAGTATTCTGTCGATAATTCCATCTATCAATCAGATAAACATATTTGTGCTTTATTAAAGAGCAATAGTAAATATATAAGATGAAATAAGACAGGTTTATTAAAATTGTATCGCTAAAATTTCATATAGTACGGTTTTAAAGAAAACATTTAAATTATTACTATTATTGAAATTTATAACTAGACCAATATATCATACTGTAAGTTCACAAGACTGGCTACTGTACACTCAGTTACTAAGCTGAAGCTTGTCCTACACTTGCTGACCCACTTACTGAAAACAAACTAAACTAAATATTCTTGCTGTATTGGATTTGGTGTATTTTAGGCTCCAAATTGCTACAAACACCACCTGATGTTTCATTTGCTGTGTATTTTATGCATCACTGTGAGGGAAGAGGGTGTGTGCTCTTGTGCTTATATCATATACGGACATAACTTGCCATGGCACTGACTTACTTTCTTTAACTAGCTGTTACATAAAACCATAACTAACATACACGCTTTACTTGCCTTCATCTCAACTCACCATCACACTGATTTAAGCTAAATGTTATGGTTACTGTGTGTTGCTCTGCTCTGTGGACTGTAGACTGATTGTTTCTGCTCAGATGCTTAGACACTGGTGTGGTGCTCGGCTAGGGGTAACCATAAGACTCACTATCAGTTTGCTGGGGAAGCTCAGTTGCTTGCTTTCTGAAGTTAGCTACTTATTAGAATTCCCTGTTCCACCTTAAATGGTGCAAAAGGTACATTCTGGCGCCTGTAAGAATTTGCATCAATGATTTTTTGTAATAGAGTTACTCGAGGAATCGTTTCAGGCCTAGAGAGGAGTATAAAAATAATGCTCACAAATTACTGGTCACATATCTACATAATAAAGCCACATGGCCGCTAGTAATAATTTAATATAAATAAATCAGAGCAAAGAAGCATCCAAAGTTATATGTGATGCACAGTCTTTGAAATTCAGGCATTTGCATAGTGAAATTTCACGCTGATGCAAATCAGCCAATCTTTCCATCCCTACTAGCCAGAGCGGCCAGTCAGAGCAGAGCTTAACTACATACAGACATATAAAGAGCAGCAACAATTAACCATACCTCCACACATGAACTCCACACGGAAATAATAGTGGGAATGCAGATCCCTACTGGTAGTAAAGATGTCTGCATTAGGAATGTGTTTGAGCACTAATCAGGCCGACGCTTATAAAGCCGCAAAACTGACAGCCCACACAAGGCCTTCCCCGGAGGTGCCCGACTCCTGGTAGTGAGGATAAATCTTTATTTTGGTCGTCTGTTGGGCATCACAAGTGGGCTTGTTTGTTTGGGCGCTAATTTGCGAGCCTGGTTGTGATGCGCGCGAGTGCCTGCAGGCGAGCGTCTGAAGTCCTGTAAGAGGCCATTTGCGCGGAGGCCGAGCACAAAGTGCGGCCGGCAGGCGCGTGTTAGTTGAAAGAGTCTCGCGTCTCTGAGGGGCTGTTTGAAGTAGGCGTGGGTTAGCGGAGCAGAACGGCTGAGAGATGTCTCCACACACACAAAGAAGCCCCGCTGAGAGTCAGAAAGCGAGATCTGGGGTATATCTGAGTGTGTGAGTGAACAAGATCCTTTGGACTCACACCTAACACCATATCGTGTTTGTACATATAGCACAAGCCCTATTCCTGCTGTACCGAGCGAATGAGGGCAGTGGTGGTGATGGGTAAACTAAACTTAGGTTTTACTGCCCTCGTGTGGTCGAAAACTGCTATGATGTTTGCAAAGCTGCATCACTATGTCAAAAAAACAAATAACTAAAAATAAATAAATAAATAAATAAATAAAAGAAGGATTTGACATTTATCAGCTGCATCACGGTCAAAAAAAATTAAATAAATAAATGTGATATTTATTAGCTGCATCACCATGTCAAAAATAACAAATAAATAAATAAAATAAGGATTTGATATTTATTAGCCTTGATATTTCATTGTGTCTGCTATACTGTGGTCATGGCTTATAGATGTTTATGTTTTGCTGTACTAGGTTTACGGAATATGAGAAGGACTGAACATACAAACCTGTAGGGCTTGTCAGAATTGTGAATCCTGCGATGGTTCCGCACTCCCACGTAGGTGGAGCTGGTATAGTCACACACGTCACATTTGTACACTTTCTGATCGCTGGCCGAGTCTGCAGAAAGGCACACCCGTAAACGTTAGCATCTACACATGCACTACATATTAATAAGGTGTCATGGACTCATGAGGTGTCATTGGAAATCCACTAATTTTCAAATTGTCTGCATCAATTATTTACTGTAAACAGTCATTCAGAGTGGATTTGGTGTGAAACTCTCCACTGTAAAAAATAAATAAATAAATAAATAATTTTTTTTAAAAGAAAATAGTGATAAGAACCACACGTCCAAACATTTAATGTCTGTTGAACCTACCTCTCAAAAAAAAGAAGATCAATGCACTGCATGATGCCCAAGACATTGTTTTATGGTTTTGGCTTAACATATATATATATATATATATATATATATATATATATATATATATATATATATATATATATATATATATATATATATATATATATATATATATATACACACATACATACATGTTTTAAATCCATTCATGACAGACAGTTACATTCAGGGTGTTATAGGGCTGAAGATCTGTTTTCTTTTTTAATAGATAACTTTTGGACTGGTGTCTGCAGAACCACATCCAGATAAATGCGGAGAAGACCAAAGAACTAGTGGTGGATTTCGGCAAGTGCAGACATCCCCCTCCATCAGAGAACATTGAGAGAGTGGACTCTTATAAGTATCTGGGTGTTCACCTAAACAACAAGCTGGACTGGTCACTTAACACCACTGCACTTTACAGACAAAAGGCCAGAGCAGACTCTACCTACTGAGGAGACTGAGGTCATTTGGAGTGCAGGGAAAACTCCTGAGGACCTTCTTTGACTCAGTGGTGGTCTGCTGGGGCGGCGGCATCTTGACGGCAGACAAGAAGAGACTGGACAAACTCATTAAGAGGGCCAGCTCTGTCCTGGGAAGCCCCTTAGACCCAGTGCAGGTGGTGGGAGACAGGAGGATGTTAGCCAAGTTGGCATCCATACTGGAGAATGACTCCCACCCCATGCATAAGACTTTGACAGCACTGGGCAGCTCCTTCAGCGACAGGCTGCTTCACCCCAAGTGTGTGAAGGAGCGGGATCACAGGTCCTTTCTGTCCTGCTGCTGTTAGACTCTATAACCAGCACTGCTCCCAGTAGACCACATATACACAGTGGACTACATACACACACACACACACACACACTTAAACACTACACACTTGGAGGAAATAGAATTCTTTTTTCACTGTAACATAATGTGCATATATATTCCCCCTGTGCAATTAAGAGGCAACGTGCAATTATTTGTAAATATATTCTTAAGAGTTCTTGATTTTTATTATTTATATTGTATATACTGTACTGATTTATTTATCTATTTTTTGTACTGCATGCCTTGCTCTCCCTTTGCTGCTGTAACACTGAATTCCCCCACTGTAGGACTAATAAAAGTTTATCTTATCTTTTTGTGGTGGTGGTAGTGTGTAGGAGGGGATGTTGTTATCTTACCATTACCAGTATTACATACAAATCAGTACCTATACAGACATCATTTCACATCAAACCATTCTTAATAACTGTTTTTTATCAACAGCTGAATTCTGGAAACTGAATAACCCTATAAGTTTGTGACAAAGGAACAGGCTCTTGTACTAGATAAAATTTTTTACAGAATATATATATATATATATATATATATATATATATATATATATATATATATATATATATATATATATATATATATATATATATATATATATATAAGAGATGGACCGATCAGCTTTTTTGAGGTCGATTCTGATCGCCGGTCACCTTTCAGTACAATCGGCCAATATCCTATACCGATCGAGGGCGGGGTTTTATGCCACGGCAGGGCTACATGTAGTTTTTAGCGTAAGCAAGTAATGAAACATGGTCGAAAACTGGTTTATTACCATTTTTAACGAGCTCATGTAAAACAGCATAATATTTTAAACAAAATTAACAGTAAATAAACAAAGTAAATCAAACAAATATCCCCAATACTGCAATCATTACATCTAGACCCTTAATTTAAAACTAAAAAAGCGAATTAAATAAATGCAGTAAAAACACTGGTTATTATAAAAGACAATCTGTAATCATTAAATGTAGATCTTGAATTGTTGTTGCTGTTCTGTTCATACCGGTCAGATCTGGTCTGCAGGGTGTTCTGGGTTGTTTGTTTTGTGCTTGCTGCGCGTGCTAGCTCTGCTGTTTGCTGATACTCACTGTATTCAGCCGCGTGCAGTGCTGTATCAGATTAGTAGTGTTAAATGTCTTTGTCGTTGATTTTACAAATTTTAAAAGACGTCCTGAATTAGTCTGTGTCACATACGGTAAACACTGCCAGACGGACAACATTTTTTCTATCATCATGATACAGAGGTGTCAGTCTGTCGAAAATGAAAGGGTATGTATTTCCACCTAGTGGTTCAGATAGGAATTGCAGGGAGCTGGCAGGAGGGCTCCTCTTTCTGGATGAAACGCTAGCTGGAAATACAGAAATTGGGCTCATTTGTTTAACGCCGTCGATCAGCTCTCGGGATCGGCTAAATTGGAAAAACATTCATATATGTAAAAGAATTTTTATATATAAAAAGAATAAGTTCTGTATAATTTAAGTGCTGAGACGTAAACAGCAATCATTCAGAGTGGTCTGATGCAAAGTTGCAAAGGTGACAGGAATCAGGATTAACAATGTCTACAAAGCGAACACAGACATTATATTTACAATACAAAACAAACAAGTCTTCTGAGTTTATATATGTAATGTTAGTAACTGTATTTTGGATTATAAAGCCCAGCAGGCACCGCTATGCCCTGGATGAATTTTACAATGATGTTTTAGAGCCGAAGCTCAAATCTACTGGGGAAAACAATGCATAAAGCAATGTATTCATTACTATTTTCCATACTAAGAGACATTAAAGGAGCCAGACCACTCTGAATGACAGTGTTTACATCTGAACTGTTTTAATTATAGACAACATGTGAATCATCTTCTACCTAAAATTAAGAATGAGGGTGAAAAACACGCATGGTGCAAATCTAGAGGCATATATATGCTTTTTTCCCTCTTTCTCTCGAGATGTGGATGAAGCAACAATCAGCAATGCTTGTTTGGGCCATAGAGTGAAATGACGTGCCTTCAGAAACAACATCCATTCTCACCTTCTTCTGTCATCTTTTCAGGCTCGTCCGTGCTTGCCACAGTTTCGCTGACAGCCGTCAGGGCTGCTGAACTGTCACCCATCCCGTGCTGTTCCCTCTCGTGGTTCCTCAGCTGACTCTGAGAGAGAGAGGTATTAATAAAACCCGTCAGCGGTTCGTCATAAGCAGCTACTTTATTAATATATACAAGGCAGACGGGAGAGGAGGAGAGGAGCGCCGGCCAGCAGCTCCACAATTAGAAACTCTGAACTCCTGAGCCCGCTCAATGATGTGCTTAATGATCCCGACTGCTGTGCTGAGGGTCTGCCTGAGGAAGCGGGGTGATCAATACATCCTCCAGCTTCAGAGCAGCCTTGCCCTCTACAGCAATGTAGAACCCCAGCCAACCCGGTCAAGTGTAAACCAGGGCCGAGCTGGCATAAGGACAGTTGTACTGGGTTTGTACTGGGTACATAATATAAATATCGGAGCATCAGTGATGGAGCTTTCCAGCATTCTTAACAGCTTTGATGTTGTTTATTTATCTATTTTTTTAAAAATCCTAAACGACTAAACTTATATTATATATTAATAATCTGTGGAAATGTAACATCATCTGATCTCATCAGCCTATATGCTGCGCTGGTGTAAAATACTTTGATATGAAGCGATGGCTGAATACAGAAAGTTTTCAGTCTCAGCACTGCAGTGACACTGACATGGTGGTGGTGTCAGTGTGTGTTGCGCTGGTATGAGTGGATCTAAAACAGTTTGTGTTGGTCATTCTCTAGTCAGGACTCTGGACACAGGACTGTTGGCTGGACAGTTGGTTGTGGACTACATTCAGTCCACCAGTGACGCTGAGGTGAGGTGTATAAACACTCCAGCAGCACTGCTGTATCTGATCCACTCGTACCAGCACTAACCACACACCATCACCACCACCATGTCAGTGTCACTGCAGTGATGAGAAGGATCCACCACCCTACTAGAACCTGCTCTGTGGTGGTCCTGTGGGAACCATGAACAACAAGGAAAAGCAGGTATGCAGGGAAACAGATGTACTACAGTCTGTCTTTGTAGAACTACATAGTAACTAGAGCTGATAAAATTGATGTAATATTGAATGTAGATACAAAAAGATAGTTTTAAATTTAGGGATCAAGGTTGTGTGTGTGTGTATTGTGCAAAAGTGAACACCTTTATGAAAAACCATGGACTGAGGCTGCCTAACAGAACTCCTAACCACAGTACTGTTGATTCTGAGGTCCTGAAAAGTTGCACGGTTGCCTGCGTCACTGGGCCTGTAGCCGTGCCATGAGTTTGGAAGACATACAGCACCTTCTTTTCAAGCGTGCGGCTTTGTTTAGCTCTTTTGTGGGGTGCTGCTTAAGGGCCTCCTGAGACCAAAACTGGACAATGTTACATTATACCTGACCTAAAAAAATATTTCATAGAAGTGGTTTACAGTCCTGGTTCTGAAACACACCTGCCCAGTGTATTTGATTACACCTGTTCTAACATATCTGATTCAACTCAACAGCTGATCCACGATCCCTTCTTAAATGGAAGTGGAGATGCTGAGCATTATTCTAACTGGATCCATAAAAGCAGAGAAGGTACTGTTATGCAATTTGTGGGATATGAGAGGTTGAGTTTAACTGAATTGGCTTAGTACTTAGGCCTAGATCAAACCTGACGTAAACATCTGCTTGTGTGACAGATAAGAAACTTCCTACTGGATTAAAACAACATCATCTTGTTGATAACCCTTTTCATTGCTGTACTTGTGGAGCGAGGATAACAATGTCTGTGGACAGAGGTACTCCAGGACCAGCATTGAAAACAACAGTTTCATTAAAAAATAACTCGTGAGACCTCACCTTATAATGGAACGTCTCGCTACAGTGCTTGCATGGGTACATTCGGGTCTTGCAGTGGTGAATCATGTGACTCTCCAGGTCCTTGCTGTCGCTGGCGATGTGTTCGCAAATTGGACACTGGTAGGGTTGCCTTTGCCTGTGAACACGAAGGTGCTGCTTGATGTAGCCCTTGTTCCCACTGCTATAGAGGCACAGTCGACAGCGGTACGGCCTTTCGCTCCCGGCGATGTACTCTACCAGACTGCCCTCTGGAACAGAGGGGTCTCCTGGCCCCACCACAACCCCTGCACCGCCACTGCCGTGCTGACTCTGTGCATTGTCCTGCAGCTCCTTCAGGATGTCCTCATCTGTGGCGTTCTGGTCCGACCTCTCGCGTAGCCGCTCAATGACAGTCAGCAGAGATGTACTAATTCCAGCTTTGGAAGGTCCCTCAACTAGGACTTCTTCCTTGGAACTTTGTGAAACCCCACCTAGGCTAAGATTCAGCAGGGTGGCGGAATCCGGGATGGGTGTGGAAGGAGTCTTTGAGGGGACAGTGGCTGCGGAAGCCGCGGACAAATCGATGATTCTTTGGCCTGTGTCAGGGATTTGGGTGCCAAGACCCAGCATTCCCTTAACAGCGGACTTGCTGAGCTCCGGAGCTCTCGTGGGCATGGCCACAAGGGCTTCTGCCGCCAAAGAGTGGAGTCTCAAACACTCTGAGTGCGTCCTCCGTCGGGCCGGCGGCATGTTCTCATCTGGGGGCAGATCATCAGTAGTGTCTTTCTCCATTTCCTGCGGTGTGTTCCCGCCACTCCAACCGATCACAACCTCCTCTTGATCCTCATAGTAGATGGTAGGGTGCTGGTTCTCTAACCCTGGCTCCTTGGAAGCAAGCAGGGTCTTGTCTCCGGCTACCTCTGGGCTCAGGAGAAGAGACTTGCTTGCCACTGGGTCCTCCGCACAGGGCAGCCTCTCTACAATGACATTGACGTGCCCGGCGCCATTGCCGCTGCAGCTGATTATCTTCTGTGCTGAGGACAGAAGGCTGTCTGAGCTCATCTGCTGGTTCTCCGTCTCCAGTTCCAGCTCCATCTGTGCTTCCGGTGTCACCTGAACTTCCACCATTGGCTCCTCAGAACCAGGTTCTTTAACGGAAAAAGCATTGCTGATAGGGGTCCCGAGGTCCTCAGCACCTCTTGCCATAACTTCCTCACATTTCACTCCTTCTGGTGCACAAAGTTCCAGCTGAATGGAAGGGCTGCTGTGCAGAACCTGGCTTTTGTTTTCTACAGGTGTGAGGACGACTATAGCCTCCTCTTCCTTACTGTGAGCCAAGGAAGGGCTGCTGCTGCTGCTAAGGGTGGGTACAGGATTAGCCCCACGCTGGCTATCCTCATCTTCAAATATAGGATATGAGCAGTCCACTAAGCCAGCGTGTTTCCAGGCGTGAGTTTTCAGATTTCGCTGCTGCCTGCACTCATAGCTGCAGATCAGACAGCAATACCTTCCTAGAGGTGGGCAACATGAACAAGCACTTCAAATCAAGGACAACTAGAACATAACATCATGATTATTAAATTAGTAGACAGATCCATAATATCAGATAAGCCATAGCAATGTCATAACAGTACTTACCATGTTCGTAACTGTACCACTTTTTAGGCGCAGCTGGTATTTTCTCAGATCTACATTCAGTCTGCCCCTGCAAGCTTCCCCTTGACCCCACCCCTTGCTCAAAGTGGAGCCTGACGTGCGCTTCCAGTTCCTCCTGCCGGCTCGAGGTGAAACGGCACTCAGAGCACATAAGGATGAGGTCGCTGTGCTGCTCGTCATGCTGCTTGAGGTGCTCTTTCAAGGCGCTCAATGTCGGGGACAAGAAGCGACAGAGGCTGCACTGGTAGCAGGTAACTGTCCGGTGGCCTCCAGCATTGGCCTCTACAACAGGCCTCGTGTTGCAGCTGCGAGTCTGGCCCTCCTCACCCTGCTCCCTGGACATCTTGCAGGGTGATGCCCCTCCGCTCCCCTCTCTGCTGTCGGCCACAGTCACTGAGGCGCAGGTCAACGAGGGCC
Organism: Megaleporinus macrocephalus; assembly: GCA_021613375.1. Taxonomy (NCBI): domain Eukaryota; kingdom Metazoa; phylum Chordata; class Actinopteri; order Characiformes; family Anostomidae; genus Megaleporinus; species Megaleporinus macrocephalus. The sequence continues at coordinate 24,105,870 of CM038728.1, read as the reverse complement.
TCTTCCTCCCAGCTAGAACGTATCGCCTCGGCCGCTGCTCCACGATCTTACTGAGCTTCTCGATCACCTGGATGAGCGAGTCTGCGGCTTGCTTGTGCTGATTCTGCTTGTCATCATGAAGGTGAGGCTCAGGGACGAATACCGTCTCCTGCTGACCTCTGGGGTGAGGGACCAGGACTGCAACACCGCTGCTGTCCTCCATACCTGAGTAGATCAAAACCAATAAAAATGAATGAAGGAAATGAACTTCATTAACGTTCATCCTGGTGTTTTCTAAACAGGCTCGACAGCAATCAAAAAAACCACCAATGTTGACATACCAGTAGCTTCTCTTTGCACTGTCCTGCTATTATCACAGCCATCTCTGGTTCTCACACTAAACACTTTTCATGTATATAATTCTTATGTTTGACTTCTACAATAACTCCACAATCTGGTTGCCATGGAGCTGCTATTTTTATCTCTTGGGTTTGTACACACATACTTGGGACCGAGCTGTGTCTTCTATTCTGTTTATATTCTGACTGCATTGCATTCTACAGTACCTGAAAGGCCAACATACAATATTACACAATCTTTGGTTTGATGAATTTTTATTTAATTAATCTGGATATTCATTTTTCAGCATCAGAAATAAGACAGAAAGATCACATTTACCAAGTACACAATCTCTCTATATATAGTTTGCCCACTTTACTTTTTTAATCCTTCTAATCTTATAACCAACAAGTTAGACGTGTCCACCCAACGAAAAGGTGTCAGTGACCGCGTTTATATTTTTATATGCACTTAATAATGCAATAACTGCAAAATATTAGACATTCTCAGTAATCTGATCCACACATTTAACAGATCTTTATCTTGTGTAATCAGATAACGGGAAAAAACTCCTGGGTCAAAACGAATCAGGCAGTAATCACAGTAATAAAGTAATAAAGACTTCTGACTTGTAACTGGCCAATAAATACACAAGATTACATGTAAACTTAATGTAAAAAAAATGTTTGTAATGTCAATGCAAATGTCAAAGATTTTATATATTTTTTAATGATAACTGACTTTATCTGAAAATATGAACACACACCATTTAGACGAAGAAGAATAAAATATTAAAAGGTTTTCCTGCTTGTGCTGGTTTAATTCTTGCACTGTATACATACACTACCGCTCAAAATTGGGATCACAGTGAAATTTTCTTGTTTTCAATGGAGTATCTTCCTTCCTTAACACAACAATGGACTGACGGGTCTCTAAAGAAAGTTATTTCTTTCTGGTCATTTTGAGACGGTCAGCAAGCCATCAACTGCTGATGCTTCAGATACTAAACTAACCTAGAATGCTGTGCCCCCTTTTATGCTCACTTATTAGTAGAATGTTTTTCCGCTGTGCATCACAATTGAGTGTCCCAACAACCAATTAGTCCAATAATATCCTTAACTTGGATTGGCGGCCGTACCAGGAGATTTAGACAGAGGACTGAGAATTGCTGATAATAGGACTATATGCAAAATAAGCCTCTATACAAAAATAGGCTTTAATACAAACATTTTTATTCTTTAAAAATTATCTGATACACTTACATTAATTGTGAAATGGACAATATTGTTTGTGAATTGCATGAAAATTGCATGAACTGCATGAAAATTGCATGAAATGAAATTCTAAAGTGATCCTAAACTTTCGAGTGGTAGTGTATATACACATACACATGGTGTTTACAGGTCTTAATCTTGTCAATGAAATTGAAGAATGATGTTTTTTTTGACCACTTGAACAATCAGACTGCAGCAATCCAATTTTGATCAAATTATTAAGCACACGTAAACAAACTCACTGACATCATGTTACTGTGTTGTGTTACGTAAGTTGTCAAGAAGTCATTACTGAGAAAAAGGAAATTTGCACTTGAACAATGGACCTCTGTGGAGCAAGGTTTAACAGACAGATTAGTTTAAATTCATATTGGGAGACTTAATAAATAAATTAACTGCAGCCAATTTCCAAGTCACAACTTTGAAGTTGTGGGAAAATATCCCTGCAGATTTCTCTGAAGCACTGAGAGTGAGGCTCCTGACTAAAACAGAAGCTGCAATACAGAGTAAACACACAAAACACTGAAAATGTTGATACTATATTTAGTTCTTGAGGCTTTTTCATATGCTTACTCTATTTACGAAACTGAAAACTGAATGAACAGCTGCTGGACCGCTCTCTGACTTAGTGCTGTACATCCAGAATACTGCAAATGTAACCTCAACAAATAAAATAGCTTGTTCTCTTTCGTATTACTGTAAATGCCAAATGAATCTAATTCTGATCATGATTTTACACCTCCTGCCTGATTCATCTACTGCCTTTAGAAGTCATTGATTAGGTGGATGAGGCTTGTGCTCAGATTTATGTCTGCACTAAGACATAAAAGTTTCATTCCTGTAGATGTTCATTACTGTAAAACTAAGTGCTCGTCCAGCGAGGAGCCCCTGACTGTAACCAGAATAGCTGAGGCTATTACTTCACAGCCCTATAAATACCACTCATTAGGAACTGTGGAGGAAGTCAGCTGTTCGCCCTTTTTTTATGACACCTTGGGAGGTATAACCCCGCTCTGGTCAGTCTGAGCCTTGTTTAAAATAAAACACAATGCTGTTATAGCATGTTCGCATCACATTTACCACACGGCTTGAGCACGATTGCCATCGCCACCCAAAAAGCATTTGGACACCAAAGTTCTGTAAGCTTATCATAAGCTCAACAGCTGATTGCACACGCTTATGTGGAGAAAGCCTGGAGCAGAGCTTTTCACACACATCTACTGCATGGTATAATTAGTGCAATGAGAAAAATGATACTTCATAATACTTCAAGATGTTTTAACAGATCACTTTTCCAGCAGCTCAGGCCCAGAGAAGTTGACAGCGGCATTGCTGGATCTGCTTATATGTGGTTTCTTCTAGGGATGCACCGATACCACTTTTCTTTACCGATACCAATACCGATACCAGCTTTTTTTTAAAGGTATCTGATACCAACTCTGATTTAAATGCTCAATATATGGCTATAAATCCTGATATTTATAGTGTTCCATATTTTATATGTTGTATTTTTTTGTCTTATCCTGAATATGATATAATAATCTTAAAAGAACACCGTTTACTGGTTGAGTAACTGCACATTAAAAAGTTTCAGAGCTATGAAAAAATTTAAAAATGCCACAATGCAGAAACACGTGCAGCCATTTAGTCAATAAGCTTCATAGTATCGGCGCTCTCTATTGCCGATATCGATACTGTGTGTATATACGGTACTGCATTGGTGCAACACTAGTTTCTTCTTTGCATGGCAGAGTTTTAACTTGCACTTTGTGGACATAGTGATGAACGGTTTTCACAGACCATGCTTCTCAGAAGTGTTCCTGATTTCCACTTTTAAGGCAGCATTGCCCGAGGGCCCGAAGATCAAGGCCATCCAGTATTTGTTTTGGGCCTTGTCCCTTGCGTACAGAGATTGCTCCAGATGATATTATGTAATGTAGATGACGAAGGTTCTTTGCTATTCTGTGTTGAGAAACATTATTAACTGTTGCACCATTTGTCTGCAAATTCTTTCATGGAGCGGTGACCTCTCTGCATCTTAACTTCTGAAACACTCCAGCTCTCTTTTTATACCCAGTTATGTTACTGATTAGGGGTGGGCGATATGGCCCTACAATAATATCACAATATTTCATGGTATTTTTGCCATAACAATACTCTTGGCGATATGACAAAACATTGAATAAAAAAAAATTAAAATTAAAATTTAATTTTATTATTGCATACAATATATTATGGCACACCCCTAGCTGAGACATTAAAAAATACAAGAATTTATCAGATTGTAACAGAAGTCAATGATCCAGAATGCTAAGATACTAAATAATGCACTCCTAATATCTCCATATATCCAGGTCTGAAGTAAAATAAATGATACTGGTCTCTGGTAGATATATAATGGGAAATGAGAAAAGTGTAAATTTTTCTTTTGCTAAAAACAGTATAAAAAAATAGTAAAAAAAGTAGTACCCTGATGTGATAAATAGGGATGGGTGATACGGCACAATATTTCAGGCTATAATGTCGTTTACCATATTCAAAAATGTTGGTGATATTATTGTATATGATACGATGTGGCACACCCCTATTACTGACCTCTAGCTAATTAATTTAATAGATGTTCCACTTATTAGATTCCACCTATTACATTATTAGATACACACACACACACACACACACACACACACACACACACACACATATATATATATATATATATGAAAATACACTTCAAACTTTTTTTTAATAGAAAATACTTTCTGGGACCCCAGTAGATCAGAACCTTATTCCTCACACAAAAGCGACCTGGCTTTTCTTTTCTTCACTTACTATCGTAAAGCTTACACCGCTATCACAGAGTTGGTTATTAGACTCTGTTTGCACAGATAAACCTTTTGGAGCTCTTATCTACCAGGTGATTACAGTCGGGAGGGAACACGTTCCTTCACATTGAGTGAATAAGAGAGTGAGTGAGGAAAAAAAACAAAAAAAACATGTGGTTTTCTACTAAATTACTTTCCCTCTCTGACCACAAGTGCTTAGAGCTTCTGCTTTCTTAACCTTACTCACTGGAGGAAGTCAAACACGCTCGCCGCGGCATGAGGACACGACTTCCCTTCCTACCACCGCACACGTGTAGCATGAGCACATGGGTGACCTTAGCTAGACCGCACTCGCAGAACAGCTTTACCTAAAAGGAATCTTGAGCAGACAAATGCATTGATCACTTTACAACCTATGGGTTTGTGTTTATGGCACTTACAGAAACGGCTCATGATGAATTTTCAACACAGCTGTTGTTGTATGTAAACACAGCTAAAGTTTCAAACCATGCCACGAGAGGGCTGCGCGGGAAGATCTGTCCCGTTCCCGCCATGTACACGTTTCAGCCCGCTCCCGCCCGCAGTCCCCTACGAGGGTAAATCACACCCAAGACTTTACTATTCACACATATATGACTTTCTCCTGAAATGATCAGGACTGTAAATGACTGCCATGCTCACACTTGCCTTCAGTCAGTCACGGATTAGCCTTTTTATTTGACCACTTTCCACAGCTGAGGCTGAATGACCACCTAAAGGGTCTGTCCTTTCTGTGGCGCAGTACATTTGGTCCACGTATGTAAACAAATCCACATTTTTTACATGTATTATTTTAGTGATGCCATTAAAAGGCATGTCAGCCCATAGCAACCATCCATTCACACTGAAGTTATAAGACACGCTTCAGACTGGACTGTTTTGTAAATGAGGCAGAATACAGAGCAGCCAATCACAACTGAGGTCATTTACATACATCAGTCTTAAAGGTGCCAACATGTTTATTTCTAGGGGAAGAAAAAAGAAAGAAAGAAAGGAAAACGGTCAGGTTAAATAAACTATGACAGTTTTCTGGTACATAAACTCAAAGAAATGCTATAAGTGGCTCCCAGACAGAGAAAATAACATGAAACTTGCATATGGGCCCTTTAAGTTTTATGGTCGACCTGCACAGCTTAGCTACTCATTCGTGCTGAGGGCTGATTCTTAAGTGCTGAAAATAAAACACCTCTATGTGACTAAACGAAGTCAGACGCGTTTGTACAGGGTTTAAGGGGGCAGAACGACTTTCTGTAAAGACTGTCAAACAGTTCGTGAACTATTCCGATAACACGGTGTCCATGTCTGTGAGAAAAAGTGAGAAAAAGAAGAGCTAGACGTGTCTGACTCGCACATGTTACACACGTATAACTTATAACTAGAGAGAGAGAGAGAGAGAGAGAGAGAGAGAGAGAGAGAGAACACACGAACACACACACATACACACACATACACACACCTAAAGTGCTCGCACGCGCGTGCACGTACACACACGTAGGTGTGTACACACACACACACACACACACACACACACACACACACACACACACACACACACACACACACACACAGACAGCATGGCGAGCAGAGGAGCACTGAGGGGCAAAAGCCCCACTAAAACACTCAGCCTGTGTAATAAACAGCTCCGAGTCATGCGGCTCTTCTACGCGTGTGAGAGCTACTTACTGATGCAGCAGCCTGGCGTGATCTTTGTCCCTGAGCGCGTGTTGGTCTCTGTCTGTAATAAAGTGAGCTCACTTTTCTTCCCCCCTCAAACTGCTGCGCTCAAAATGGCGAGAATGGAGCCCAGATCACGTGACCCAGGTTGGGGTTGGTCAGGTGACCACAGAAGAATGTGAGCCCATGCAGCAGCGGCATATAACCAGAGCCATGGCTTTGCATATAACTGTTTTCTGCAGAAATTGTGTTTTTAATCCATTTAATACATTTCTAGCCCAACACAGTTATCATTTTATTGTTTTTGTTGTATTTTATTATTTTATTTTATTTTTTTATTTATTATTATAGTTATTTTAGTGAGGTTTCCCCCCTGACTTTCTATAGTTTGTGTGTGTGAAAGTGGGTGGTGGTACTGGCTTTGGGGAGGAGCTGGGTGTGCGTTTAAATAAGGACTTTTATTTTGGCTCTCCATGGCCGCGTGGCACCAGACTCGAGGCGCAGTGGTAAGCTGTGAACGAATTTCAAAGTAAAAGGCCGTCAGCTACGCACAGCCTGTTGAAAGAAGCCCGGTTTATTTTCTTGTCTGCGTTCTCTCAACGAATGAAAGGTGAGGGCTGGAAATGAGTTAAGCCCTGTAGATCCAGAATATACAATTTATGACAATGTAGGCTCCAGATAAAGCCGTATTGTTTTTTCTTATAATTTTACCCCTTCACTGCTTTTGTTAATGTTCCAGACCGCCATCTAGCGGCAGTCTCGTTAGTATACACTGAATGTCTGCCTTTTAGAGGCTATAAGCCAATGTATGCAAAGACATTAATTCTCTCTCTCTCTCTCTCTCTCTCTCTCTCTCCCTCTCTCTCTCTCTCTCTCTCTCTCTCTCTCTATATATATATATATATATATATATATATATATATATATATATATATATATATATATATATATATAGCAGTGGACATTGACAATGTCTGTTGTATAAGATTTCTGAAATAAAAATTGGAGACATTTCCAGTTTGGCCATCAGTATATCATTAAAATGCAATGCTTTTATCTATAAAATAAAAAAAGGGACACACAATTCCAGTATCATGTATTTTGACCATGGTAACGTTGTACTGTAATAAATTGTGGTGAATTCTGATTGATACAGTTGGTACTAACTAGTAACATTATAAACACTGTCAGAAAATTATTCAGTACCACAGTGAGTAAAGCAATTGTAAACTTTATTATGGCAGTAAAAAGCAACCTGCTGTTATATCCAATACCCAGGGCCAAAACACTAGCTCCAGTCCTGGAGAGAGGGACATGACTGCTAACAATATATGATGTTGCTATCAGTACAAGCTGTATGTCATATATCATTGGCTGAATAAGTGAGGCAGTTTAAAAAAATGATGGACTATTTGTAGCTGTTACATTTAAGTATATAAACGAATCAGATAGCCTACCTGGTAGTTGGTAGACCTGCAACCCACCTCTTGAGAAGACATTTGTGGTGATGTTGCAGACTCTTGGTAGTCTCTTCTTGGTAGACTCTACTGGTCGAGTTATACACAGCATTATTCTTTAAAACTATAGGCAAACAAGTGGTAGAAGTGGTTAGTAGACAGCAGAAGCCCCCTCTGTTTGCCAAAACAAGCACAATGCTGGATATTCAACCATCTACTCTGCTGCCAGATCTTTCATACAACATTTTGTTTTTAATTCACATTTAAAAACAGGGATAACTCTGGCCAGGGACAGGCCACAAGAACAGACACTGTCCCTGGAAAATGGGGACATCTTTTCACCATACTGCAGTAAACTGGTGCTATTTACTATAAACTATCCATCAGAGGACAGACTGGCAGTGTGTGCACATTTAGGGAAGGAATTGAAGGAAAACGCTAATCATTTGTCTGTCTGGGAAGTAAGAACGGACAGCTTATTTACAGGCAGCTGAATGTCTATAAAGGGATGTCCTGTTGGAAACATAGCGCTCTTGTATATCCTCTGGCTTTTGTATGTCCTTGCAATGTGTGGCTGTTGAAAGTATGTTAATCAAGAAACAGGTAATGAGAGTTTCCCCATTGGACACATTATTAGAAGCCCCATCCTTGTAGGCCCAATAATGTACAGTGATGTAGCCCTCCTGTTGAGACATGCTTCATGTTAGCCATCCTCCAAATAATATCTGGTCATCAGCAGTTCTGTGGTCAGAGGCTGATCTGTGATGAATGATGTGGTAGGTATTGTATTTCTAGCTTCTTACGGTCCAAGCAATCCTGAACTTATTCAGCGATACTGAGGTCTGGATTGTCTGCCCATAGCTCTGAAAGCACCAGCTGACTTATAAATGTTCTTTTCATCTGTTTCCTTTTCTCAGTAACATCTTCTTAAGAGCTACACATCCTTTCATACCCAGAGTGTTGAGTTGTTTTCCCTCATGTGGATTTTTCAGACCTCAAGCCAAAGCTTAGCTTGATGATCACTTCTATTGTACAAAGATAAACACAGTTTTAGTCTAGCAGGTCCTCTGTGATTCTTAGAAGCTCCATTTCTCTCCATTGTTTAATCATTGTTAGAAGAGTTCTTAAACTTTGACTTTGTCCTTTAAGAATCTTCAGAAATATCTCTTGAAAACAGCACAAGTGCTTCAGGATGCGGCCCACCCAACATCTCAGCGACATGCCGTCAGGAGGTTTATCGGTGTGCTGGTGTCATGTGCTGTACTTTACAGTGTTTACACATGCATTGTAAGCTGCAATCCTGAGTTCCTGTGGAAACATCTGTCTTCCTTTGAGACTTAAGCCCTACTGAAGCGGGATTAGTTTCACCTGGGAAAGTGGTGTAATTTGAGTGATTACCGACGACCTCCTTGATTTTAATCCAGTATGAATCTGCCATGTCTATAAAGCAGATACTTATAAGTAGTAATTACAGAGTGAATTACCTCTACAATTCACTGAACACAGAGCTCCCCCATCATACTTCTGCTTAAATCCACATCTCAGTAATGTAATGACAAAACCAGGGAGGAGGAAATGGATGAGGCTGAAGCTGGCTTCCTATTGTTCAGCTACTTGTTCTCATTATTTTATTATTCCACCTTAAATGTTGCAGCAGCTATACTCCAAGCCCTGAAACGTTCTGCTGCACCATTTAAGGTGGAATGAGAAAATCTGAATAAGAAGCAGGCAAATAAGATATTGACTTTAGCCTTGTAGAAAACAGTGCCTCCCTTTATCTTCTTTTTGTGAAGACAAGGCTGTCAGGTGAAATGTCCCCAAATGAATCCCAAAGTTGACAGGAAGTTCACAGCATTCTTGTTGATGGCTGAATTAGAAGGGGGGAGTGCATTTTCCATCTTGTTGTACAGCATTTGGGAAACCAGCTTACTAGCCTAATGCTAGCCTACATGGCAGTTAGCTTGTACTACTGTTCAGTCGTGTGCTGTCCGTGACCTAATGCTGATGTAAAGGTGATGATGTTTTGATCCAAGTTATTTGGGATTATTTGGAAAAGTACATCAAACCTTCATCCCATACGCACTGACCAGTCAAATTAGGCACTTGTTACATTACAGGCTCACCTGTGGCAAAACGAATCCTGTTTGAATGGGGCTTCAGATGTTGACTTTAAGATTTATCCAGGCTAGTTATGTAACTACTGAGACGTAGGTTTAACTCACTTGAGAACAAAGGGCTCCTTACCATGCGTCATGATCGTCTAGCTTGTGTTGCTTTAGGTTTACAAGCTGCATATGACCAGGAGTCAATGCGTAGAGGGTAGAAGGTAGAGGGTGGACCACAGTGACCACAGTAGTCCATGGATTTGCTACCTCAAACACTTAAGCACACTAGAAAAAAGGAGGAATTCTTGAAAAACTGTTAATGCTGCTGATAGGATATATTAGTGACGGGGAACTGACTCCATCAGGTATGGGAGCTGGTAACGACTCTTGGATAATGACTCTAAGAGTCAGGTGTTGACTCAGTGACTTGGTGTTTTTTCATCATATCTTCCATACCTCCTGTACGGCAGCTGTTTACTTTCATCATGATTAGGACTGCAATAAACAATGATTAGCCATCATTGACCAGAAACAAACATATCTTTCACAGAGCATCATGGAAGATCTTTTTTTGCTAGATTCTTCTTCAGATTTCCTTCACACGTTTTTATAATGGTGCTGTTTCTGGCACTGACAAAGCATCAGTTTAATATAAAGCCTTAATATCAAACTTAAAGAGGAACAAGATTACAGCCAATGAAAAAGAACTCCTCAAAGAAGTTTGACTGCAGTAATGATGTTCTCAGTATACTTTTCCTTTTACCCCTCAGTAAAATAAGATTCATTTGAGCTATGGTTTAATCTCTGCTCTCCCTTTATCATCACTTAGGGGATGTCTTGGTTAAAATAATGTGGAGTCGATTCCAGAAATCTGGTGCAGTGCATCACTAGAATACATGCAAATATCTTATTGCAGCTGAAACTGTTTTCAAATCATCACTACTTACAGGAGTGACATATCAGATGAGAAGTACAGCAAGGTCTTTAACCACTGTAACATTTGCTTCTTTATTCTGCATTGTCTTCCCTATTAAAGATTTCCTTTAATTAATTCATTTATTTATTTAATTTAAGTCTATAGGTCTTTTTTGAATGAAATCCATTTGGAAGAGTATGTTTTACCTTCTTCTGAAAAATTCTCATTTCGAAGGTTTTGTTCACCAACAATTTATTAACAAATAGCTTAGTCACTAAGCTAGGTCAGGATTGGTTGGCGTCACATGGAGTCCTAATGTGTAATGCATGTTGGGTATTGTAGTGAAGAAGCACTTATGAACAAATACATGAAACCTTGTTAAATATTATACAGGATATTATACAGTATACAGCATAGTATATTTTATACAGGATATTAGATGCAATCATATTATACAGGATACTATACAGAATCCAGTGTAGGAACCATTCTATTCAATTAGTTTAAACTGCGGTCCCACAGTAAAATACAATAAAAATAAAATTCTATTAACTTTTTTATACCATAGATATTTACAATAATTCAGACCCATATATTTTTTTGCAATGATTATGTTGTGATCTATTTCTGTACAAGGCATTAATTGAGAAAACAATAAGCTAAATATATACAACATCCTCATTTATATGGTACTCTCTGTTGAGATGTCTGTTCCAAACACCAACCACAAAATTTAGGCTGGTGAAAATATTTTTTTTTGCATTTTCTTAAAAGTTGTGTTTAGCTGTAGTTGAAAGAGTGATATTGAAGACAAATGACAATAACAACAAAAAACCCTCAGGTTTTTATGTCACTACCAAAACACAAAGAATTTTAGCTCACAAGATGAAGCCTCACATTAACAACACATCCCTCATGCCCATGTGGTGAGCAGTTCCGTCCCAAAATCAGAAAACCAGAAAAATAACATTAGCAACTGTTTTTGAGTTTTAATAAAGTTATTATTAATTATTATGTACTTTTAATTGTTTACATGTTTTTGTTAGCCATGTACAGGATTCTGTTCAAAATGAACTAAAATTGTCACTACCCAAACAGTCACCAGTGAAAATTTGTTTATTTGTTTATTTCAATAAAATACACATAATTAAGGTATAGTGTAACTAAAAGCAAATTAATTTCATTTAATTAGAACTGTTGGTTTAATGATGACTATTAGAAACCACAGGTTTCTTAAAGGACCCATTTAAAATCAACCCATCAGGATAATACACAGTACCATTAGTGACCACTGGGAGCCCCAGGAACCAACAGTTTGTTTCAGTAGAGGTTTAAAAGACAGCGATGTGTTTTCTATACTGACTACTAACTAATTTTGAAGAATGATCTATAACAAGGTAAAGAACTTATTCAATTGTAGTTTAAAGCTAGGAAACCTCTTTGTATGTAAATGACCTGAAAGGGAATTACACTGATTTTCTAAAATTTCAACATGAATCAGGTGTAAATAAAGCCATTTGCAGTGGTATGGTGTAAAATAGTTTAGCTTGGTTGGAGTCTTTACAGTGGTGGTGATGGGATCCCGGGGTCACGATGTCCACAGTACAAATACAGCCATTTTATTTACTATGCAAAACCACCAGTGAACCTACTCGTGTGTTCTAAGTTTATAGGTAATGTTGTTGATGGGGACTACTTTTCTGTACAATGTCATGCATGTACCCCTTTGCCAAGAATACCTTTCTGTATACGTTTATGTATAAAAATATGTAAATTATATGTTATATATACTATAAGGAGACAATGTGTTAGCCCACAGGAAGCATACTCATAACCATTTCATGTTACACATTTATTTAAAGTACCCTCAAGGGGCATTAAACATCTTAGACATCTGGTTGCTATCACCCCCAAAGTGAACAATTCTGACTCTGTAGATTACTGTTTTATGTCAGACCAGTCCGAATTGCTTTTTTTGTATCATAACCATTTAATTATGTTAAGATTTTGAAATTTTAGTGAAATTTTACTTTAAAGAGTTCTAAATTGTCATTGTGTTGGATGTTCGGTTCTAGGAGAAACACTTGGAATAGAAGCTTTACTTCCTCTTGAGGGTTCCTCAAACTTCAGAGGAGGGTTTTTTCATACATCTACCGAGTCTTTTTAATAAAGGAGAATAATATTGAAGTCTTTTGAATTTTTAGAGTGAAGGACTTTGTGGGAGAGCTTTTTCTGTAGGTTAAGCTATACGCCCAGTGTAATGTCATGGGCAACGAGTCACATACAATCTGGGAGCTCCAGTGCAGCCCCTGAGGACCTGTGTGTATGTGTGTGCATGTGTGTGTGTGTGTGCGCATGTGTGTTTGTGTGTATGATTAGGCTTTTGTCAACCCCCCCAACTCGCACACCCTGCTACAAGTGAAATATGAATGAAATTATCCCACTATGTGATTTGTGCAATTTGTGTGTGTGTGTGAGAGAGAGAGAGAGAGAGAGAGAGAGAGAGAGAGAGGGAAAGTAAGACAGAGAGAGAGAGAGCGAGTAAGAGGGAGGGAGTAATAAGAGCACATTCACACTGTCATCTCTCTGAACACGAGGTCCAGTCTCTTAGCGCGGCCTGAGTGGAGGTCGAGAGACGAGTGGAGGATGGGGAGGAGAGAGAGAGAGAGAGAGAGAGAGAGTGCTAACATCCCTAATGCACAGCTTGGATTTATTGTTTTAATTAAGTGCTACGGCAGTTCATCATAAACTGTTTATGGACGTGAGTCCGCTGGTGCAAGCTTGTGGTATATGGAAAAAAAAAAAAAAGAGCCCACCTTGTTTTGTTTGAGCACCATTTCTGTTCACTGCGTTGTTCTCCATGGTGAGCTGTTCAGCTCCTGTCAGAACTCTTTCATATCTTTGATACATTAAGGATATTTTGGCATGAATCACTGTACATCTTTTCTTTTTTTCTTTTTTTTCCCCAGCGCCACAGGTTAGATACGGCATCACTCAACTTCAGCCGTCACCGGGCCATTCCCCCAACCACCAATTTTTAAAATGACTCCGGGCTGCGCTGTTTATTTGTCTGGCTCCTCTGTATATTTGCTTCATGACACGCGAGGTGTGCGGACGCTGATGGAAACCCGAAGGTGACAGTTGTGTTTCCTTGGATGACAAGCTAGAAATGCTCTCTCCTCTCTCAATACGCTTGTGGCAAATTTGCAGAATGACCATGATAGAAAGAAGCACTAACATGATGTACGGTTTAATGCATCAAGATGATGAGGAGCTAAGAGGAAAGAGGTTATATATATGTGTGTGTGTGTGTGTGTGTGTGTCTTGGTTGGGGTTGTTAGGGACAGCATATAGCCTAAATCCCTGACCCCTGCTCTGAGTCTCGATAAAAGTCTGCATCACAATATTTCCCATCACAATATTTGATGATATTTATTTTGCATTAATAATATAAACTCATGCTGTCTGAAGGCCGCAGTCGAAATATTTTAAGGCACTGTTGTTAATAGAGACGCGCACATCAGTGCCAACTCAGAACATTGAAGTCGCTCTCAATGACTCTGAGTGCATTTCGATTCCTTAGCACGTCACAGTGCAACATGTTACAGTTAATGGTACAGTGCTACATTGCATTAAAGCCATTGAGAGCACAGAAAGCCTCAGTGGATCTCATGTGTTTTGAAATGTAAGGAAGGGAGTAAGTAAACAGATAAACGCTGATATGGATCACATTTTTTTTTTAGATCATATGTTTCAGCTTGAGAACAACCAGTAATCAGACGCCAAACACTCGGAGTGATGTGGACAGCTTTATTTCATTCAGTTTGTATGAGTGTAAACGTGAACTTACCTTCATGTCAGCATTCAACGTCGCTCAGTTATGTTATACTTTGATACATGATGCAGTGCAGCGTGACATATATATGCGATGGACTGGCGAACTGTCCATGGTCTACCCCGCCCAATATATATATATAAGTATATTTTCACCAGTAGGAACACCAGACATCATTAGAGCAGATGTAAATACACACACACACACACACACACACACACACACACACACACACACATATACTTTGGATATATATAATACAAAGTAACATGAATATCTTATTTAAAAAGAAGTAGATCATATCTTGTGCATCAGTTTAAAGAACAAAGTGTAGTTCCAGTTTTCTCCTGGACGCCCCAGACATTGTATAAATGTATTCAGTTCCTTCAGCAGCAATCTTGATTTAGCTTAATGATGTACTGAGCAGTCAAAGCAGGTATTAGATGAGAACTGTAAATAATACTGGGTTGTTTCCACAAGGAGAAGCTTAGAAAGGGTAAAACTAACACACTGACATGTGTAAAAATACAACATACTGTATTAATACTGTTTGAATGTTTAAAAAATAAAGTGTTTTGCTGAGCAAATAAAAGATATATCAATTTTAAATATCATTTTAATATGTGTATTGTATAAATATACAAAACCTGCAACGCACTACATTTTAACACTGCATAAATTTGCTTTTTAAAGTTTAAATTCTACATACTTTTTACAGTTTGTGAGCATGACAGCTAGGGTGGTCTTATATATACTGTATATATAGAATATAATGTTAATCATGAGTATAATACATGATGTTTATGGACACTGCTAATCTTTCCTTACCCATTTAGGGAATGGAGTTTTATTAAAGGCGTGTTTCACATTGTCATGGGAAACAAAACCAAAAACAAAACCAAACATATATTTAAGAGAAAACGAAATAATGAACAAATAAATCAGTGGCTACCAACACTCATCCTCATGGCCCCCCAGACGGTTCACATTTTCTCTTCGTTCCTGTGTGTTGCAAGTTGGGTTGTCAAATATGTGGACCATCTGGGAAGGGCCTGAAGAACCACTCTGCCAAATAAATCAATTTTTCAGTGTTTACCGTGTCCACCCTTTGCCTTTATTGCAGCTCTCATTCCGTTCGGGAGACTTGCGTACAGTTTTTTAAAGAAATCTGCGGGAATATATTTCAGTCAGTGAGTCGCTTGCATTTTCTGCTTCTCACGACCCAGATAATCCCAAACACATGCTGCGATGCTGAGGTCGAGTTTTGGGGTGGTCAGAGCAATGTTTTGAGAAATCCAGCTTCTTTGTGTAAATCCTTTTCTCAGCTACAGAATCAGACAGGTTCGCATCCTTTCAGACCCATAGCACTGAGGTGTCTTCTCACAGTGGAAGGATGGACAGAAACACCTGTGGATGTTTTCAGATCTGAAAACCCAGCTCTCCTGTCCATTTGTGTCGACTGCTACACCCTCCATTACATCACTGTGCCATCCAGATGCATCCGCATTGAGATAGGCTGGGACTGTTTCAGCTCACGCCCACTTTACATAAAGACTCAGTCATACATTGCCTCAGTCAGAGACTGCCTCAGTCAGAGACTGCCTCTATCTGTGCAGCTTCTAAAGCTTTGCTATCCAGATTTAAACTGTAAATAATGTTTGACCAGAGGAGGATGGGTCTCCACTTGTGAGACCTGGTTCCTCCCAAGGTTTCTTCCTCCAGTCAAGGGAATTTTTTCCTCACCACTGTTGTCTCTGGCTTGCTCACTGGGGGATATATGTTGTAACTGTCTATGTGCTTTGTGACAACATCATTGTAAAAAGAACTATACAAACAAACTTGAATTAAATTGAAGCAAGAGTAGCCTTAGGTGTTGTCTATCTGATTGCGACACCTTTCGTGGTCTACAAGGCAGGCAGTGAGAAGTTTGGCTGCCTTCACATTAATTACATAGATTTTCTAGCTGAGCATGCAGTTCCAATATTTCTATGACTTGCTGGTTTAGTCTGATATTTTCTCTTAGCAAATCAAAGCTAGTCACCTCAAATTGATTTAGTTAAGTATAGCTTTTTTGGTCCACATAGCTAGCATTAACTTTATCGGAAATAGCCGAGGCCAAATTTACTTTTACTAAACAGATTCGCTCAACAAAATGACTGATGTGGCTAAACATTGACAACTCAGAGCATCAAAGCCTACTGAACAGACAGCAATGTTTATTTTTCAACAAAATTTAAATGCAGCAGCTGCTGTTTACATTGTGTGAAAATTCCACAATGAGTGGACCAATAGAAATGCTCCAAAGTAACTTGGAAAAAATTCTGGTTCCATTGACTTACATTAAAAGTAAAGATTGTTTTTGTTGATATTTTGGAGATACTGGTTTTCTTTGGACAGCAATGATATAGAGCAAGCACAACCATGTGTGAAAGCTAATTTTTAAAACTGGGGGAGGCTTCAGCAAGCAGGGAAGGAGTATGTTGCACACCAAGATGGCACAGTTAATTCATTTGCATATATGAACTAGAACCAAAATTCCCCCACAGGAAACAGAGAAACTGCTTAGGAGATTCAAAGTTACATGAGGACGACTGAAGCTCTTTTGAGTTAAGGTAGAGTAAAAATGTGTTTATTTTTTTGGCTGTGTGCTTCACAGTAAAGGAGCAAAGAGCCATAGCACTCAGGTTACATTTAAACATGGAATAACTCCTACATATTAGAGGTGATGTGTAAGATTGGCAATTCACATCAACAGCACCACGTGTGAGTTTATCACTTTTAGGTTCATTCTGGGTAAAGTACAGTTTACAGTACAGGTTTGCTTTGGTTCCCATGTGAGCTGGTGTTGGTACGCTTCTGTTATTAGGGTTAATATTTTTATTTTAATATTTGGTTAGACATTACATTTCTAATTCTACTGTGTGGTGGTGTTATGATAATGCTGAAGATAATTGTGTGTTGACAGCTGTTACAAACAGAGAAACTCTTTCAATAGTAATCTTAAAAATCATTTCACCAAAAAAGCTGAACATTTGAAGTTTGACTTTAGAAATTCTTAATATCTCTTGTAAGAAGATAGCTATACTCATGTGAACCAATTGTTTTGGTGCTTGAGTTGGACTTTACAAAAGTCTTAGCTTTCCAAAAATAATATAAAGCATAAATAAAATGCATAATGTGTTCTCTTATCACTACTTACCAAGGGCTCAGCATCAACCCTAGTAGCTGTAAACTTCTTACTCACAATTAGACTGTAAGTTGACTAAAAGAAGGATGATGGGTTCCTGATGTGATGAGTAAGTCCTTCAGAATTTCCTGAGTGCGTCAGTTACACAACTCCACTAACTACAAGCGGAAGGCAGATAATGGACACTGAAATTTCAAAAGTTACACACATTGACAGGCAGAAGACATCCATCTTATCCCCTCTTCATAGGCTCCTAACTCTGGATGTGGGTCACATGAAATTTTTAACTGTATTTCTATGCCGTATTATGCAATGACATTAATAGAAACATTAAACATCAAATTTGATGCATGGATAAACTGGTCAGCCCCAGAGGGTTAATCCAGCTGCCAGGCCAGCTGCCAGGTCCTACATGGTTGTTTTCTCTATAACTTTTAATGATTTTTAACTCTTTATGTTTTTGTATCTAATCTTTTTAGAAAAATGACTAGCTCCTTGACCCTGGCCTCACTGCACCATCCGCACTGTAAAGCCTTGCCAAGCTGTCCTCTAGCTGGGCTTCACTGACTAGCCTTGTTCTGCTGGCTCGACTGCTATCCTCACGTCTATCTTTGGCCAAACTCGGTTGCTCCTGAAGTTCTCCACTGAGTTCGCTATTTTCTTGCAGTACGCTAGAGAGCAATCCCACTTCTGACACCAAATCTGCATCAGCATAAAATTGATGCAAGAAGAAGATATAGGAATTGTAACACTTTATACAAAAGCTCTTTTATTGAACACGGCAGCAGTGGAGACCCCTGCCTAGTGCTACTAAATAGCTAGAACAGCAGGCAGGCCATCTTTAGCCACAATAGCCACACAACTCTCCCTGATGGAAGAATGCACTGCAACACAGCCCCACAATCCAGCTCATCACAGCCCGATGTATACAGCTTTAATCTATCAGCCCCAACTACTTAAATGATTGGTAGGTCTGCATGTTGATAATTGGATGCCATGTCATGCATATATCTCTATTTAATAACCTGAAAAATATTTTTCAATATTTTCTTTTTATATATTGTATTTTTTTTGTTATTACAACAAAAAAATCTGTATTATTGCATAAAACTGTTACCAATAAACTGATATAGATGCCATTTTGCCCAACACTAGGCCCAGCCAATGACGGCTTTGCTGTTAGGGGCTTGCTGTTGCCCCTTTGTAGGAGAAAGCCTGCTGCAGTCTAATATAATGCACCCCCCCTCATCTTGGTACTTGGTCAAGTTGCATATCTGTCTTCTTCCATGTGATTTTATTAACTCTAATATCCGCACTTCCTATTACCCCGGCTGCCTCTCATTCAACGGCACACCGGCTCGCCTCTCTAATTCAGAGTGACACCAGATATACTTTCACTCACATTACGCACTGGCCTCGAGCAAAGGCAGCCTGTTCCTTTGAAAATGTTGGAATTAGGTTATTTCTATTGAAGTATTAAAGTAATACTTCAGTTTAAGCTATTATTTTAGGATTTTTTTTCCCTTCTCCCTCACTATGTTTTTTTCTTCCCGGCTGAGGGAGTGAGTGATAGAGTGAGAAACAGCTTCGGCTCGGGTTGCCACAACCTCCTTATTCAACTCCTCACTTCAGAAATGAGGTGACGGAGAGACCAAGCTTTTCTGTGCTATACATTGTTAATGTTTTTATTGTGGTCTGTCAATTGTGGTATACCAAATCAGACACTGTCTGTAGTGCTTTATGTAACTCTATTAAAGAAGTGACGCGGCGGGCAATGTTCTTTTGCTGGTTGTGATTTGAAATTTGAGTTATTGTTTAAATGTGTGCATGCATGAGAAAGGTAGGTAGTTATATTTCACATTTGTTCATCAGTCATAGTTTCCTTTTTTTGTATTTGAATGCAAGCACCAAATAAACATCCAGGTAAACCCATATTTAAACCCGTATACAGCTGCATGCAAAAGTTTGAACACCCCTGATCAAATAGCCTGTTTTGGCCACACATCCTCTACAGGGAGCACACATACATATTCAATTTCTCCATAGACGTTAGTTCACAGTTTCTATTTACATTGATCACCTCCGTGTCCATTTGTCTCTCTGTATACTGTGTAAGCCCCTTTCACCCTGTTTGTCAATGGTCAGGGCTCCCACAGTACCACTACAGAGCAGGTGTTATTTGGGTGGTAGGTCATTCTCAGCACTACAGTGACACTGAAGTGGTGGTGCTGTGTTAATGTGTGTTGTGCTGGAATGAGTGGATTAGACACAACAGTGCTGCTGGAGTTTTAAAATCCATTCACTGTCCACTCTGTTAGACACTCCTACCTTGTTGTTCCACCGTGTAGATATCAAGTCAAATCAGCTTTATTGTCAGTTCTTTCACATGTACCAGACATCACGTTCCTCACCATCTCTTGGTGTTGACAAGACAAACAAGACAGGCCATTCCTGGCCAAACATTCCCGACATTGACAGTAACAGTGAAAGCACAGTGACTAACACTTACTTTAATACTAAGTGACATTTTAACAATAAAGTGCACAAGCGACAAGAGTTACATTACCTAAACTACAATAACTTAGTCTAAACTCACTTCTAAACATCTAAACTAAGAGACTGAACATAGAGACTGAGTGCGCTTAAGGAATTGAAAAAGGGTTGGTCATTCACAGTATGATAAAAGTCTGAGGTAGTTGCAAGGGTAGTGCAAGGCATCCAGTGATTGTATTAGCAGGTAGTTCAAGTAGTGCATATAGTGCAGAAAGTATTGGCAGGTAGTGCAAGTAGTGTAGATAGTGCAAAGTAGAGCATTTGGTCTACTGGGTAAAGTCAAAGCCGACAGCTCAGTTTGTGATAGTCATCCTGCAGTCCTTCATCAGTGGTCGCAGGACGCTGTTGGCTGGATAGTTTTGGTTGGTGGACTATTCTCAGTGCCAGTCTACTGTATAGTAGTCATTGAAAAAGCTGAAACACCCTTTATAACTTCAATATAAATGGGTAGATTTACACTGCTGTGAGCTGAATAACTGAATGTAAGTAAATGTGATACATTCTGTGACGAACCCCCTTCCAAAAAAACAAAAATTTAATTCAACACAGGCTGTTTCTTTCTTGTTTATCATATCATGTCCAGCAAGAAGCAAGGATCTAAATTTGTTTTTATTCTTAGTTTTCTGCATAAGTTGCATAACACAGCTCAGCGGCTGTTTAAAATTTGGACCAATAGAAATACTCCAAAAATGCTTAAATAAATAAACGTTTTTGCCATCTCATGTACATTTTCCATTTTCTTTGGAGAGTGAAGTTATGTTGTCACAAAACTTATTAATAATAAAATATAAATTGAAATTTATATTTGCCGCTTGTGTTTGCACACAGCGAAATTCGACCTCCTCATTTAACCCATTCGTACAGTGAAACACCCACATATACACACTAAGGGACAGTGACCACACTTGCCCGGAGAGGTGGGCAGCCCTATCAACAGTGCCCGGGGAGCAGTTGGGGGTTAGGTGTCTTGCTCATATGTATTTTGTTCATGTGCTGCTGGTCCAGGGGGTCGACCTTCTAACCTTCAGCCCACGACTGCCCCTTATATTAAATTGTAGCACTGTGGGCTCACAGCAAGACGATCCAGGGTTGGATTCCCGGTCTGGGCCCGTGTGTGCATGTTCTCCCTGTGCTTGAGTGGGTTTCCCACAGTCCAAACACATGCATGTTATCTTGATCGGCCACTATAATTGCCCATAGAGTTTGTGCGTGAGTAAGTGTTGGCCATGCGATGGACTGGTGTCCTGTCCATGGTGTACAGGATTGGCTCCAGCACCCCCATGACCCCGACCAGTGGGATAAAGTGGAAGATAATGGATGGATGGATATAAATTGTAACTTTATAGGAGAAGGCATGGTGCAGCTTCTAAAGGCATTAAAGGCATTTCAGACGGCTGGTTCCTATCACCACCATTGTGTGTGGTACGTTTCTATGGAAGTGTTTCCCATCAGGCTATTCTGGATAAGTTTGTTTAATCATTTCATGCAGCATTTTAGATGAAAATCAGTGGAACTCCCATTTCAGCTTCATATAATGGTACCACTGTGGCATCATGGTAAGCAACATTTTTCTAAGTGTCTTACTCCAGCAACTATTTAAGCTGATTTTTGTTCGTATAACTGGTGTAACGGGCCTCATGCACTCTTGGCTAACAGATCTAGAAAGGGTTCTTTGGGGTGATGCAGTAGAAGAACCTCTTTTGGTTCCAAAAACAACCTTTTAATCAATGTTTTGTTGATTATTTTTCTTTACACAGCATTCATTGGAGGTTCTTCAGGTAACCCAAATAGGTTCTTGCGTAGCAGAAACTCTTTTTATTTTTCTCAGACTGAGTGGAAGAGAACTGTGTTTGTGTATGTGTGTCTAATGGCTGTGTCAGCAGAGATACGGCAAAGTGACTTGGATAGGCCCCAGAGGAGCCTGTGATCCAAACCCTGTCTGATGATGTCACTTTGTGGCACCGGCGCGCTCACTCTAAACGCCACTGACATCAACATTGCATCACTCAAACCGGCGCTCGAATCACCTTCAGAACTCATATCACTTCTCTCCCTTTCCCTGTCACCCCGCCTTCACCGCCCCACGTCCCAAACCCAGAACGGCGTCGCCTTTTGACTGAGCTCTGCTGCTCTGATTTCTCCTTCTCCGCCGCTCCACCAACCTCAGGTGACTCAGCTGTCAGTTTCAGCCGTGACTAGGCCTGTCCTCATGATTAGAAAAGAAGAGCTTTGGTCAGAAGAGCTGTATCTTGTCATGGAAATGGCTTTCAAGCAAGTCAAACGAATGGGCTGGGACAGTGAACAGAAAGAACTGTTTAGGTTGAGCTTCTGTGGGCTTTTTTCTTCCCCCTCCAGGCAGGTGCTAAATCAGCCAGTGGGTGGCGATATAGGTCCACGCGTGGAGCGCTTTGGTGGTTCATGCTTGGCCGAGCCATAATGAGCACACACCACAATTCATTTATCACGCTTGGAACCAAAACAAGAACAGTAGCGTATTTAGCCGGCCCTTATTCGTATCATAACGTACTACAGAGTACGATGTGAAAGCACACAACGGTAGAAAGAAAGGATTTTGTCTTATTTTTTTTTTCCCTACATGCAGTAAATTGATGTGATCCATCTGACCATGTGACTCCTGGAGCACACTCCCCGAGTGACCACTGAAGGGCTGGAATTGCATTGTGGGTCTTTAGGCAATAAGGGACAATGTATGTCTTCCATTTTGCCTGCAAGAACAAACAAAATGTCAAACCGCAGACCCCCTCCACTCCCTCATTCTTTTCACATTCCCGCACCCTAAAATATGTCCTCTCAGTGGGGGAAATCGCCGCCGCGTGCCTGGCCCGGCTCTCACAACATTTTCCGCTCGCTCCCAGTCCCGGCGCTTTGATTTCTGTGGGTGTACCTGGTGCGAGTTCTTATTGCAACAAATGTGAATCGAATGCTAAAGCTCTCGTTCAGGTGTTTGCCTTTAATGACCCACAGTGTGGTTTCCTTAGAAAGGGGAATGACAACAAACTTTCAGAATTTTCTGTAGAATTAAATTATTACGATTAATTCAGAGTGGTTTGATGTGAGATGCACTGTTCTAGAGGAAAACAATGAGTCTGTTCACAGTGGTTGTGATAGGAACCAGATGTCTGAAGCGTATAATGGCTCTAAAGGCTCCTAAAATAAAAAGTTATTACATTAATTAGTTGTGGATAAGTTTCCTGAGACTCAGTGTTACAGCAGTTTTAGGATAACGCTTTAAATGAACAGTACATGCAGGGCATTGTAAGGCAAAAAAAAAAAAAACCCACAAGAAAAAAATTCCCTGCTCTACTGCTTTGGACAGTAGATTTAGATAATTGAAACTAAATTTGTGATGCAATACTGTAACCTCTGGTTGGTATATTTTGACAAAACTCTAAAAATTGGTGGATTTCCTCTTCAGCAACAGGGTGCCTAATATATTATATGATTTATCTGTTGTTGCTATCTTGTCAAAACATTTATTTATTTGTTTGTTTGTTTTGACTCAGTTTGAATATACCTGCCAACCTTCTTTGACATGATATTTAATATGTATTTATAATTTTATATATAATTATTGTGCTTCTAAAAAATCATGAAAACAAAAACATGGCATTTATTTCTGTTTATGTTTAAGTTCTACATCCATCATTTCTTTTTATTATTATTTATTGTTTAACCAAACAGACATTACAAATAAGGGCAGTTTATATTGTCATTTATTTTTTATTAATGTCATAAATTGTATTAAGCCGTGATTCATTAGGAAATAAAATGAATTAACTAACAATAAAATAGGTCCCTCTTATGCTCAGAAACGGCTCTAAATAATCTTTTTACTCAAACCTAAAGGTGAAGAATGTTTTCCTTTGCCTGTAAAGTTGTCTTTACGCAGATATAGAGTTTTTACTATATACCCAGTAACTCTTTCTACCACTCTCACTGCAGCGAGGCATAACTATACTGAAGTGCTTCTATTTTGCAGCATTAAAGAAAACATGATGCACATCATTCCTCTTTTTTGACCACTGTAGAAGCAGAACAACCTGGTTACATTGCTCTTAAATTGGTGGGCCATAAAACTATTTTGCTTTTAGGCAGCGAAATTAATTACTTATTGATCAGTGACTTGTTGGACAAAATGAAATGAATAAATAAATGAAAAAATAAATAGTGCAGAGTCCTGCTCAGGTGCTTGTGATAATGCCTGCATTTGTGGACGTTATGCTTAGCAGCTCTCATTTCTCACTGATCATTAAGGTAATGCGGAGGTTAAGGGAGTGTGGGGCCACTGGGACCGCTGCTTGACCCAAGGTT
Source organism: Megaleporinus macrocephalus (assembly GCA_021613375.1). NCBI lineage: Eukaryota > Metazoa > Chordata > Actinopteri > Characiformes > Anostomidae > Megaleporinus > Megaleporinus macrocephalus. The sequence continues at coordinate 24,081,358 of CM038728.1, read as the reverse complement.
GGTTTTAACTTGGAACCTGTTCAGTAACTAATGATAAGCGCATGCTCTGGTCAATGTAATCATAAGTGAAATAATGGGATTGACCAACCTGAATCCAGCTGCCAGGAACATGAACAGAAAAAGCTGATGTGTGATTGAGGATGGTTTTAAAAACTCGTCTACAAATGGAAAAGAAACAGCATTCTCATATTTGGACCAATTTTATGAAATCATTTATCATTAAACATTCACATAATGATTTATATATATGTATATATATATATATATATATATATATATATATATATATATATGTAGATGACATATTACATCTCTAATCAATTATATATATATAGCTGTAAAACACCCTGGATATAGTGTCTGTGGAAGTAAAATTGGAACTCACTGGCTTTACACTAAGGAACTCACTGGCCATAGGATGCCACATCTGCCACAAGCCAGTTTAAATTTATGCCAAGTATCGGATGGAATGGTGTATAGCACACTACCACTGGACTCACTGGTCATATTCTTTGAAATGATGGAACATGCTTCACCACCAGGACAGTGCTGGGATGCCAGGAGAATGCTACCAACCGGGATGCACAGTACTGACAGTAAAGTCTGGTGGATAGGGAATAATAGTCAGGGTTCGGACCCTCAGTTCCAGTAAAGGTTGATGTTAATGCTGAAGCATACAAAATTATTTTAGACAACTCTAACTTCATAGCAACTGTGAAGCATGACTGTACCCCTGGGTACAAAACCAGCTCCATAATGATTTAAGAAAGTTGATGTGGAGGAACTTCCACATGCATGTTAGGTTGATCGGTTACTGTAATTGCCAGTAGGTGTGAGTTTGTGCATGCGTGTGTGTTTGGCCATGTGATGGACTGGAAACCTGTCCATGGTGTACCCCGCCCCAACACCCCCATGACCCCGACTAGTGGGATAAAGTGGAAGATAATGTATGGATGGATATAAATTGTAACTTTACAAGAGAAGGCATGGTGCATCTTTTAAAGGCATTAAAGGCATTTCAGACGTCTGGTTCCTATCACCACCATTGTGTGTGGTACGTTTCTATGGAAGTATTTCCCATCAGGCTATTTTGGATAACTTTGTTTACACCTTAATCATTTCATGCAGCATTTTACATGAAAATCAGTGGAACTCTCATTTTTAGCTTTTTATAATGGAACCCTGACCTCAACCCCACTGAACACCTTCGGGAGCCGGGCTTCTGTGTCCCACAGCAGTGTCTGACCTCACGAATGTTCTTTTGTCTGAAGGTTTTCACTCTAAAGCCTTGCAGAAACCCCTTTCAGCAGAGTGGAGGCTGTTACAGCTGCAAAGGGGGAGCCAACTCCACATAAGGGTCCATGGGTTTGGAATAGAATGTTTTAACAAGCTCATATACGTGTGATGGTTCTGTGTCCACATACTTCTGACCATGTAAAAGGCGTTCATTTAAAGAAGGACCAGGCTTTGTTATGATAACTCTAGTGGTAATAAATTGAAGTCTCAGCTGCAGATTAAAAAAGCCTGTGTTTAGTGGCTGACCGTGATGCTGGTGAGGAAAAGTTAAGTGCACTAATTGAAATTTTCCAGAGGATCTCCTTAAATACATGTCATTAGCACATGGGGACGGACCCAGCTAGCTAATAAACATTTATTTATAGCAAATGATTGCCTAATGTATCAAATTAACAACATGCAGCAACTAAGATTTATACGGAACGTTCGCCACATTTATTACGTTTACTTAAGCTACCCGGCCGAGAACATTTCCGTATAAAACATATCTTTTTTATAGATTACACTTTGTGATAAAATCTGTTAGATTAACAGCATTCTGTGTGTTTTTGTTTTCGTGATATACGGTCCCCATAAAACCTGTTTATTGGACTGATGGATGAAATTAAATGGTAGAGTTTTAAGTGCAACGTTCACCTAATGTTAGGAAATAATCTGTGGAAATATGGCCTTGTAAAGTTGGAATTATCACACGAGTCAAAGAGTCAAAGTATTTACGGCCATAAATCTGCCTTTTAAAGAGGCGGTGGCTGGGGGGGGAGCTGAGTGGACGTCCCGAACGCTGCTCCCTTTGTGCTCGACAACATGAATTACAAAGGCTTCCGCTGTTTAGGATCTCTGCTCTTAACCTCAGAACGTAGATGATTATCACTGTGAGAAAGTTTAAAGTGAAATAAAAACTAAACTGGCTGAATTGCAATGAGGGATCCAGGTTTCATCAGCTTGTGCATAAAACTGCTCTGAAAGACAGAATGGACATCTTTAGAACTGCACATGTTCATTACAATAATAATAATAATAATAATAATATAATAGTCAAAGTGTTTTAATGGTACTTGGCTTGCATTCTTAGAAAGAAACTTTTAATTTGGTGTGCAAACTTGAGGAGGTTCAGAAAGGTTCCTCACACTCACACATCCCTTGATAAACCAACAAAAGTTTATTAAAGTACTGAAAGGGTTTTTAAGGGATTCAGAAGTGGTTTCAAAGTTTGGCACCTTAATGTTAAAGGTGCTGTAGAACGGATTTTGTTTGGAGAGATGAGGAGGCAGGATGCAAGTGCTAATGCTGGATGGCAGTTCGTTAAGAAACAAAAATATACTAAGAGAAACTAAAGAAAACAAGAAACTAGAAACACTGAAATACTGGCAAAGTAAGAAGAGAAAACAAAGACAAGTTTAACAATAATCCAATATCAAAAAACAGGAAACATGGTACTCTCTAACATAGAACAAGACAAAACACCAAGCAAAGACTAAGCATACAAGCAGGGAGATATATATATATATATATATATATATATATATATATATATATATATATATATATATATATATATATATATATATATATATATACACTAAAAGTTACATTTGCAGTGCATCTTGGTTAGTGGGTTTGATGTTTTTTAAAAGAATAGAACATTCAAAAAAAAAATTCAGGCAGCTGGTTCTGCACCCAAAGAGGCGCTCAGAAGTGACAAAGTGACCCATGAGCACAAGGAGAGGCTGAACTGGTTTGGATGTTGATCATTTGAAAATAATTATGATACATGCTGAACTAGAGAGCTAGTGTATAAGGGCAAACATGCAGCGGTTCATCTGAAGGTTCCTTTCACAGAAAGTTATTTCACAGAGTCATTGTGATGACCGAGTTTTGGTTTTAAAGGGACACTCTGTACATCTGTTACTAATGTGCCCACTCAGATCTTATAGTGGCACCTTAAGACTCCCTGAGTTAAACAAATGAAAACCCTCTCCTTGATGATCAATGCAGGAGAATTCCCGGTGGGTCTGCAGCATTTTGGGCTGCTTACTGTGAGCAAATGAATAAACTCCTAAATATAAGCTTCTAAAAGAACACTCACCAGCGGCCTTCACGTCGAGTTGCACAGCCCTGATTTGCTTGTTGTAACTGGTAGAGTGGATAGAGACTAGATCAAGGGGCGTTGAATTATAATGGACGGAAGTGATGCGTCCCCACCAATATCCAGCGATTACTGAATTGTCCCCACCAGTAATTTGATCCCCTCAAAAAGAAGATCTGTCAACATCTCATTAACCTAGAGGTGCAGAAAGGGTTAAATCACATTCTCTAACACATACGGCCAGTGTGATTGGCTGTGCCGTTCCCTGCTGTCACGTGAGACTCTGTAGCTACGTTCCCCAAAACTGGAAGAACTTTCCAGTCAGAGAGACTCACTGTACAAGACTTAAGTGCAAGGTGGGTCACACATGGGTGTCCAAAGTGAGTAAGGATGGCAGCAAAAAAGAAGAGGGTGGACACAAAGAGCTATTTTTCAAAGAAACGTGTAAGTCCAACGAAATGAGTCCATCATAATAACGTTAGCGGCAATGCTAGGCTTTGCCACACAGCATACAGTAGGCTAACATTGTCTGTAGCTCTGAATAACATGGTTTGGAAATGAACTGCACAACCAACTGCCAACTGTAGCTCCCAGAGTAGCAGGTCTGACTTCGGTTGCTGGGGGTCGTGGGGGGCTGGTGGGCGGTGCTTGGGGTAGATTCACAGGTCCCCACCAATGTCAAGAGCAAAACTACGCCTAGATGAAGCTGAAGTTAACTTCTGATTCTCATTTTCTTGAAATATCCACCTTAAAATATGAAGTACTTACATTCAGACGCCTGTTCAGACACTAGCTTGTAACTACTGCGCCGTTTAGGGCGGGACAGGGTTAGGAGGTAACATCAGCCTTAATTACCAACATCAACCATGCTTAATTACCAAATTAAGTGTGACCGTGTGGTGCTGGCTAACACATTTATTACTGTTTATCCAGTTTTTATATGTGAATTATGTGAAGAGTATGAAAAAGCTGCTTAAGGAGAATGAGAAAAAAGACAGCAGTGTTTTGGTCTCCTCACTCATATGTAGAGCATATACATAATAAGTAAGAGATAAGAATAAGACAATAAAAGATATGCGCAGATGCATACTTTTCTGAAGTCAATGCTGTGTGTATTGCAGGAGAAATACAGAGTTGTTCAGTAACTCCTGGTACAAAAACATGAAATTTGTGCATCCAGTTAGGATTTAAATGCAACTTTAAGATTAAAATGTGGCCTAAAACTTTTAATCCATTGATGGTGGAGCTGAACACCCACCAACCATGAGGTACACCTCCTTGTTTTTACATTCATTGTCCACTTCATCTGCTCCACAAACTATATAGGTGCACTTTGTAGTTCTACACTTTCAGACTGTAGTCCATCTGTTTCTCTGAATACTTTGTTACCCTGTTTTTCCAATGGTCAGGCCCCCACAGACCACCACACAGCAGGTATGATTTGTGTGATGGATCAAATTTTAGCACTGTAGTCACACTGACCTTGAGGTGTGTGCAAGTGTGTGGTGCTTGTACAAGTAGATCAGACACAGCAGTGCTACTGGTGTTTTTAAACTCTGTGTCCACTCCCTGTCCACTCTATTAGACATGCCTACCTTGCTGGTCCACTTTGTAAATGTAAAGTCAGAATACATAGCTCATCTGTTGCTGCACAGTTTGTGTTGGTCATCCTCTAGTCCTTCATCAGCGGTCACAGGATGCTGCCCACAGGATGCAGCTGGCAGCATAGTTTAGGTTGGTGGACTATTCTCCAGTATTGTCCAGCAGTGACACAAAGGTGTTTAAAAACTTCCACAGCACTGCTGAGAATAATCCACCTCCATTATAATACTTGCTCTATGGTGGTCATCTGGGGTCACCTGACCGTTGTAGACCAGGGTAACAAAGTATAATGAGAAATAGATGAACTACAGTCTGTAAGTGTAGAACTATGTGGTAAGTAGAGCTAATAAAATGAACAATGGGTATAGATACAAAGATGTGTACCTAATACAGTGCCCCCCAAAGATAAAGATAAAGTAGTGCCCCCCAAAAAGGATATACTTTTAGGATTTTATATTGGTTTATCATTCAACATTAAATATAAGTATAAAGCTGAGAAGGTCAGAATAAACTAGATATACTTGTGCTGTAAACATTGCAACGTCTGGTTCCTATCATAACCACTGCTAAAGGAAAACGAGGGAATGTGCTCTCAGCATCGTTTTGTGATGCGCCAAGAAAATAATGATTGATCACTAGAAAGTGTGATTTGTGCTAATTTCCATTACATTTTAAATTGAATAAAATGGGTATGTGCAGATCCTCTGTATGTTTTTCTCTTTTTTGGTTCTTTCTTTCTTTCTTTCTCCATTTCTCCCTTTCTTTCTTTATTTATCCGTTTATTTAATTTTATTTTGAAAAAAGTGTCATAAAAAATTAATGCAATTAACTTGCCCTGAGGCGGAGAGTTGCGCTTGAAGTTTGTCACCCTGAAATTCTGTTATCTCCGAATGAAGGAAAAACAAAAACCCACCCCCACACAGCATCCCCCCCCCCCCCACCGCAACATACAATTCCCTTTCCCCTGCGCTTCTTTTTTCCCTCATATTGGATTTTGGCTGTGCGCTTGACTGGCTGGAAAAGGCAGCAATGTTTGCTGTCATTGCTTCCTCTTTCATTTGGGCCGAGGATGGCGAGGCGTGTGTGTCAGCTCGCCTGAAATCACCGCTAATGTGTCTTAATGAGTAACGCACACTGCCGTTCACCATCACCATAAATATTTCTGTTTTTTTCCTGGGCAACTTTGGGCCTCGCCTCACGTCTCCTCCTGCAGAAACAAACAAAGCAGGGCAATCATCGGCGCACGCTCACAACATACCTCGCCTGTCTAATGAGAGTAAGAGAGAGAGAGAAATAGAAAGAGAGAGACGCTCTACATGTCCTCATACCATAATCTGAGGCATCAGGCGTATACAGTACTATAACTTAAAGTGCACATCCATCTACCTGCAACTACTGACAAGATAGGCTGAAACAGGGCACAGCAACCAAATATGAAGGAAACACCAGGTGATTTATAAATATATATATGCAGTCAGGTAGTAAGGATGTCTGTTTATCTCAGCTTCTGCCTAAATTTTGAAAGATTTTTAGTAATAAACTGAAGGATTTTTCAAAAAGAACAGAACATGTGAGCTTGCAGTGCTCTCTTGATCGTTTCTTTGGCTTTTTATAATAAAAAATCAATATTATATAACTGACGAGACAAAATCTTTTTTGTTGTACATCTACACCATCTGTTTTTATATCTTCACAGTCCAATGAAAATAATATATCTCCATTTTTGCCGATTTTTATTTTTCTAATTAATTAAATGCAGCAACTGATGTTTACATTGTGGAACAATTTCATGATGTATGGACCACTAAAAATGCTCCAATATAGCTTGGAAAAAATTCTGGTTCCATTGACTTCTATTGACAGTGAAGAAGTTTTTGGCCTCTCCTGTAAAGTTGCCATTTTGGTTTTCATTGGACAGAGATGATATAAAAGATCAATATTACTTAGCAAACATTTACACTCCCCTCAATTAAAAGTTTAGTAGGAGAAGAATTTTAGATTTGTTTCCCATCCTCTGGAAAGTTGCCATGTTGTAGAAGGTTTAGCTCTGTCAGTAATGATATACAGCCCAGGTTTCTAAATTAAATAACAGGAACATCCTTTTAGGTCACACACCTTTTCTGTAGAGGATAACTTCTTATCTATTTAGAACATCAAAAAACATATACTATGGCCAGGTGTGTCTAAAGTTTTACATGCACAACTCTATATCTAAAGATATAAAGAAGAAAAAAGTAACCTTTTTACATAGCTATGCTTTTTTTGCACTCATCACTCACTCACTCACATTAAGCAGGCTGAATATTCTTCACAAGGGGGCACTGAAATAAAAATGAATACATAACATAACATGACACAGTGTTTTCTTGGTTTTCGTTACAGCCAGTGCTTTGATAAGGTTTAACATTTGAACATAATGGGTTGGTTTTGCCAACCAAGCCTAAACTAAATAGGATTTTACTGGCAAAATACATTAACTTAATCCATGTCTATATATGATTAGATACTGCTCATATTATACATTCATTTTAAAAACATTAATTAGTGTTGTAAGCCAGAACAGATTGGACTAATAATAACTATGATGCTATTTTAATACTGGACATCAAATTGCAGCCTTAAAAAGTATGGATCTCTTTCATATACTGGAATATTTTTGTGTTTTATGATTTGCATCGACGCTTGAACACCAAAAAAAAAAAGGAATGTAAACTGGAAGGCTTGGGTAACTTTTGGTGGACAAATATCTGTTTGTGAAATCTAAAAGCAGATTATAATGTTGCTAGATTTCAAATTTATTTCATTATTTTATCTACATCTAACTATGTTTGTCATTTGCATGTGTTTAACCTGGTCTTAGCAAGAATTACACACTAAACTTAGTATACAAGTACTATTTCAATATTATCATTATTAGCACTTTCTTCTCGATGAACATTGAACATTACTTTAAACTATGATTGGAAGCTGGTTGGGAAGCCCTACACTAAGCTAGGCAGAAGGGTCGGCTCCGGGCTGACTAAAGGTATATGTACACTGTTCTGTATGTTGCAGGTCAGACCACATTCACCCTCTTTATGATACCTGGGTACATGCACAGTAACAGCCATTAGCTCAGGCTGCTAGCACACAGCAATGACATTCTCTCTATACCCCGGCTCATAATGCACAGGACCAGAGCCGAGCTCACAATTACTATGGAGCAGGACAACACTGAAATGGCCTCTAGCTGAACTAGTGACCATCTTGTCCAGCATTCATGGGCTATAATCTCATTGTTCTTGTCAGCTACGTTATATATAGGCCTACAATATAAGTGCATATCTTCATTCTCAGATTCTCAAACAATTTCTTTGTTGCTTTCTTATTTATATACTTAGTATATATATATATATATATATATATATATATATATATATATATATATATATATATATATATATATATATATATATAAAAACAAGATCTAATTCTTGTATTTGAAAATGTGAGTGCACTCCTTTGCACAAGTTTCCAAGTTTCCAATGTCTATGAGTTTCGGACATTTACTGTAAGAAATATGTGCCCGTTCTTCCGGGCAGATTGCAGAATTGTTCACAACTGTGAAATATCTGATGTACAGCCCAAATCTCAAAACTACCCCATTCTGTAACCTTCTTCCTTTTGAGTCCTTCCTTGGTGGATTTACTGGTTTGGGATCCTTATTATGTTTGGGATCATTATCCTGTTAGAAAGTCTACTTCTTCAGCTTCAACTTTTTGATAGATGGCCTCATATTCTCCTCAAGCACTTTCTGCTGAAAAAAAAGAAATGAATAGTCTATTCTATGATTCTGTGTTTGGCCGAGGCCCTGAGGCAGCGAACCACAATATTTCCACAAGCATGCTGTTCGGCTGGTGTGAAGTTCTTCTGATCAAATGATGTCTTTCGTTTTCGTCAAACACTGCTTATGGTAGTGTGGCCGAAGAGCTCAGCCCTTCACTTTTTTATTCATGGCACATTGTCCTTGGTTCTTGCCTGATTATTCATTAGCTAATTCTAGTCTTGCCCTGATGTCCTTTTTAGAGAACGAGGGCTTTCTGCTGGCACACCATGTAGGTCAAATTTGTGCAGTCTCTTGCTAATGCTAGATACATGTACTATTTTTTTTTTATTTTGGGTTTTTTAGAGCTCTACTCTTGTGTTAAATTTGCTAGGGTGGGCCTGGACAAGTTGTCAGAGGTTTTAAATCTTTTCAACTGGTAGATTATGTTCCGGACAGTGAAATGACTGATTATCTATATTTCTAAAAGCTTCTTAAACCCCCTTCCAAGCTTATAGGTATCCTAAAAAAAAATAGGTATCCATGTATCTTATAGGCATCTACAACCTATAGGTACCTTATAGGTGTCCTACGTGTATCTTATAGGCATCTACAACCCAACCTTATAGGTACCTTATAGGTACCTTATGGGTATCTACAACCTTGTAGGTATGAGTAGATATAGGTATCTACAAGGTTGTTGGTATCTTTTGGGTATCTACAACCTTATAGGTATCTTCTGGGTATCTACAACCTTATAGGTATCTTAAAGGTATCTACAAACGTATAGGTATGTTGTAGGTATCTAAGGGGTATCTACAATGTTATAGGTATGTTTTAGGTATCTACAAGCTTATAGGTATGTTATAGGTATCTACAAGCTTATAGGTATCTTATAGGTATCTACAACCTTGTAGGTATCTTATGGGTATTTACAACCTTGTAGTTATCTTATGGGTATCTACAACCTTATAGGTATGTTTTAGGTATCTACAAATCTTATAGGTATGTTGTAGGTATCTTATGGGTATCTACAACCTTATAGGTATGTTTTAGGTATCTTATGGGTATTTACAACCTTGTAGGTATCTTATGGGTTTCTACAACCTTATATGTATGTTTTATGTATCTACAAATTATATAGGTATGTTGTAGGTATCTTATGGGTATCTACAACCTTGTAGGTATCTTATGGGTATCTACAACCTTATAGGTATGTTTTAGATATCTACAAGCTTATAGGTATGTTATAGGTATCTACAAGCTAATAGGTATCTTATAGGTATCTAAAACCTTGTAGGTATCTTAAAGGTATCTACAACCGTATATGTATGTTGTAGGTATCTTATGGCTATCTACAACCTTGTAGGTATCTTATAGGTATCTACAACCTTGTAGGTATCTTATAGGTATCTACAACCTTGTAGGTATATTATAGGTCTCTACAAATCTTATAGGTATGTTGTAGGTATCTACAAACTTATAGGTATCTTATAGATATCTACAACCTTATAGGTATCTTATAGATATCTACAACCTTATAGGTATCTTATAGATATCTACAATTTTATAGGTATCTTATAGGTATCCTATAGGTAACTTATAAGTAACTATAACCTTATAAGATGATTAAGACATGGTGTTGGTTATCCCAGAGAAGATATCTACAGTTTAAACAAGATTGATTCTAAAGGAACTGCATTTCTGTTTATTTTTAATTCATTTAAACGATGTTCATTTTAGGCATTACTTGCTAAACTATAACTCTTTTCCAGCAGCATTTTTTAGAGGTAGACCAGATGTCCAACTATATCCTGAAAAAGTCTAAACTGCTTCTGGAGTGTACTTACTTTTTCATGGGACTCTATTAAAGAGCAGTGGTTAATGTTAACAGATTCTTATCCATAATTTATTTATTTATTTATTTATTTTGATGTAAAATGTGAGATTTCTATTGATCGTCTAACTGGTAGGAATATGCTGACAAAAGGCCAATACATCACAGCAGTGGAGGAGTACACAGAGCTTGTAAAAGGACTACAAACCACAGAGGCTCATTTGAGGCTGACCTTATTCTAACCTTTGACCCCTGAGGCTGTGCGGCCTAACCACACTGCCTGACCCCCCGCCTCCTCGTTTCTCCCTCTAGCGCGGCCGCAGGTTGAGCGCGGCCTCCGGTGGGCTTTAAAAAATCGCTGGCTATGTAATTACACCGCGGCAAGTGCAATATGTAGGCCACGGCCTAACTACGGGCTTTAAGTTTAATTAGAGCTTAATTACCAGCATCGCTTAACAGGTTATCCAGTGGTAAGTATTAGTGAAGGACTAGCAGGGCTTTGGCGATGGGCAGATAGGATGGAACAGCGAGAGAGAACGAAGCCTGATGCAAGGTTGCAATCACAGGAGAAGCTGCGGAGAGCTGGCGAAAGGCTGATTGCATGTGTGTGTGGTGTGATTTAATGAATTTAATAACTGTGTGTCGAGTGGGCCTGTGTGTGTGTGTGTATGTGTGTGTTAGCTGGAAGAATGTCCAAAGGCAATGCCATATACCTATGAAGTAATATGTTTAGGTCAGGGTCAATTTTATGTTTCCAACCTAAATAGAAGCTGTGGATGTACAGCACTGTGTTAAAGTCAGAGACCACCAGTCAGTAAAAAACAGCTGTTATGTACATTTAGTGTTAGATAAAGGAGCAGAGAACATTTATTTGACAGAACATTATAGCAACACCTCAACAACTATGACATATAATGTCCATTTGCTTTTATTATTATTTTATTTTCAGGACCTATGTTCAGTTTTAGATTGTAGATTGCAGATTGTTACAGACCACGTAATCCATTAACAAGTTTAGGCTCATCAGTCCATATAAATGTTACATCGCTGCTCAGATGTGTTGTTTTGGTGTTCTCATGGAGAGGTCGGCATTTCCGCTTGACTCTGTGGGACTCGTAGGTCCCACCACAGTGTTTTGTGGTATGGGACTATATTTTAGTGTCCTGCACAGGAGTGGGCAGTTCACCAATTTAGTGCATGTGGGGGGAGGAAAACATGTTCATGTAGAAAAATAGCCTGTATAAAATAATAATAATAATCCCACAGTAATTAACATGCAGAATTAACATAATGCAAAAACAGCTAAATAACCAGTAATAGAAAAAAAAAGAAATAAACTCGAAATAGTTGTAAAGCAACTAATCACATAAACAACACATGAACTGTATTACTGTGTCACAGAAATCTGTAAGTCTGACACATGCCATTCATTTTCATTTTCAATGATTATTTCAGAATAATCGAAACAGATCTGCAGACGGGAGATGAACAAAATGACTATGTTGCATGCGGGGGTGGGACAAACATTGCTTATTTTTGATGGGAGCGGTCAGGAGTGGGACATACCACGATGAGAGGGAGGTGGGAAACATGAGTAACTTGGACTGGACAGTCATTTTGACTGGAAATTGAGTAAATAAAGAAAAGCAGCCCCAAACTTTTTTACACATCACATCATATCTATGTACTTGTTTTACGTGTACATGCATGTATATATGGCATAAAAGGCTGCGAAGAAAGCAAATAAAGAAAGCGAGGCGCTTGTGTGAGCGCGTGTGAAAGGTGTGCGATACTAGAGGCTGAAGAGTACAAAATGAGCGTGTGGGTGTGAGCGGCAAAAGAGAGACAAAGGGGAGCAGGAGTGAATGTCATCCTGGAAATAATATAAATTAATTGGCTGGAGCAAATCAGAGTGGAAAATCTGCACTGCTAGTAATTAGGTTTCAGATTACAGCTGACTGGAATCAGGCAGGAGGGAAAAAAAAAAACTTTTCCCCCTATTTAATTTTTTATCTTTTTTGGTGAGACTTAATTTGTCGTGAAAATTGTATTTTTAAAAGGGCACCTAAACCTTGGCTTTAATTGGGGTGAGCTGAAAGGCTACCGCGCATTGTCACAGTCTGCCTGGTACTGAAGCTGTAGTTGACGCTTTCACCAAGAATCGTCGTTTTCCGTGAAAAGAGAATGCTTTGGTGAGGCTTCTTGAAGTAATGCTATTTAAATAGTATCAGGATTGGCCTGTCTGTGCTCCACCCACAAACATGAATACTGGCAAAAGTCTTATATGACCTAGAGAGAGCAACTGCAGTGTACGAGTCGAGTTGTTTTGTAAAAGTACCTGCATCTGAAGTGCATTATTAAATTACAATGTTATTTGTTATGCAGGTGTACAAAACCTCACACTGTTTGGATAACCTGGATGTAGTTTTCTGTTATCGAGTTGGTGTAGGCGTGTGAAAAAATAAAAAATAACTAGAAATGTTTAAACTGCAGTGTTTTAAACCGCAGTGTTATTGTAGCAACTTATTAGTTCAAATAGGATTTTCTCCAACGTTCTGTAGGCAAGCTTGTACAGCCTTGCAGTAGCTGCACGAGAGCACATTTGTAGGCGGAGCATGGACAGGTCAGTTACCCGATGATTGAGAATATTGTCACAAATTTGAAACGCTGTTAGAAATATAAAGTTAATAATTTAATACTGGGGAACAGTTATTGTGCAGATTCAGGGGAATAAACTCCCTGTCGTTACACTCACCGCCCTTCATATGACATTTGATAAACTACCCTGCATTGTGTATGGACCAGGGAGTAGTGTGTGTGTGTGTGTGTGTGTGTGTGTGAGGTGGAGGGGGCTTCAAATGTGTTTATGGTGTACTTGGATGTATAGAACATAACAGGGGGGCAATGCCTGACCCTAGGCTACATGTCTGAGTATATGTGTGTGTGTGTGTGTGTGTCAGTGGTTAATGCACAGTTCAGTCTGCACTCAGGCTGATGTGCTCTAATGCTATATGTATCAATGTTACAGAGACAGGATCTGAGGTGATGTCTATATTTCCAAACAAAGGATGTATGGCAGGACATAAGGTCACACATATGTCTTATTACTGTAAGCCTTTCATGTAAATAGATGTAAGAAAAAATGTGTCCTATGTATATTTTATAAATGTAAACTTATATATTGGGGCCGATGGAACAGGATATATCTAACAAAGTATCTTACAGAAGAGAAAAGCATACTTTAATTGTAAGTGATTGTAAAATTTTATCAAGGCTATTGATCCTTGATATCCAACTGGAAAAGATAAAATTCACTATAAGAGGTTCTAAAGCTAAGTTTTTTGACACTTGCTTATCCTTTGTATCGTACTTTGAAGGTTTGCAAATATCCGATTGGATTGAAACTATATTTCTGTATTATTTATTTCATATATTAAACTTTCCCAGAAGAGTATCTTAGTATCTTATCATCTTATTTTATTTAGTTATGTATTTTTGTTTATTTATATATTACTTTTTTTAATTTCTTTTTTATTACATTTTTTAATTACCTTATTTTTCCTTTTCTTTATGTAGTTAACAATGTTATGCTTCAAATGAATAGGAAAGGCACATGTATGCCTTGGGGTAGAGGGTATGGAAAGATGAGAAATTGTATGGTGTCATGGTATAATGTTGATGTCTGAGCTTGTAAAAGCAATAAACAGAATATACATAAGGCTTTAGATCCTTTCATCATAAACTCTTCACAAAATGAAAAAAAGAAAATTTAGATACTTTTTTTATTGGACAGAAACAATATGTAACTACAGTATAGTAACTATATATAGTTAGCCAGTATATAAGTAGTTGTTCTATAATCAATATGTTATGTTACATACTGTCCCAGTGATTACATATGATGCTGGTGGAACAATTTTGTATCTACATGTTTTGTCTTTTTTCAGATTTTGACATAATTTGAAAGCATCTGTTTTCATTTACATTGTATGTAATGGTGAATGGTGGTGACCCAAAATGACTTGGTTCCATTGATTCCAATCAGTTATATATGTGTTGCAAGATTCAAACAGTCTGTAAGAACCTGTAAAAGTGAAGAAATTTTAGCTGTAACGGAGCTGTAAGTGATTTCATGATGACTGACAAAGCTGTACATCATTGAGAATGAAAGCTGATGTTTCAACAATGCCTTATAATACGAACCTCCAAAACTTAATAAAAAAAATAAATTTGTGTTAATAAATTCCAGAAAACAGAAAGTTATAGCATGTTCCCACTTTATGTTGTTCCCCACATACAAACTGTGAATATAGAATTGGTTAAAGCTTTTTATGTCTTGTTTATAGCTTTTCAATTTGAGTTATTATGAAAGATGGCCCCAAACTTTTGAGCAATAGTTCAGAGGTATAAATGCACTATATTATATGTAATACAATAATTATGTAATATCCCTTGTTGTGTGTAATAAGATGCTTCTACACCTAAATGTAATCTTAACCTCATTTCAGGATATTTTTGTCCCAAAAATGTACAAAAACAAGAGAACATGAACACGGAAAGACACCTTCTACCCCATATTGCGATGTTCTTGTATTACAGCCAACAAGATAATGAGACACAAGACAAGGCCAGGGGGAAGTGGGGTGACTGTGTCTATGTGGAGGTGACAGTGTTTGTGTTTACGAGGGAGAGAAAAAGAAGGGCTGGAGTGAGAGAGAGAGAGCATACTGTGTTCGTGATTTCACTCCGAGAAGTCACATTGAGCGAAAGAGAGTTCTGGAAGTGAAGGTGAAAATAGTTGAGTGTGTGAAAATACATGGTGCTGTACATCCTGTCTAGCTGTAATCCTTTCCTACAGTTTTCCAACAACCCTGCATTACAGAGTTCCATTAAATCCCCAGCGAGCAAGTTTTAGGGCTTGCTCCTCACTTGGCCTACAGATGGCGCTGCACACCATAATCTTCTCTTTCCCGCCACACGCTCCCAACAAACATGCTGTTGCCATATGATGGCTGGTTTCCGCTCTGTAAGTCTTTGTTCCTTCTCCTTCTCTCTCAGTGTAGCCAGAATCCTGCTGTGCAGACAACAGTTCGGCATTGCCATTAAAAGAAAATGTAAGGAAACTGTCGCATTACATGACAAACCCAATTTGGAAAATTCCTTAAAGCCCGCCTGCACGTGACCCTTTGAATTAGGGTTGTAAATCCATTTTTTTCTTTTGCGGCGTAGCATTTGTCGAATAAAAATAAACAAGACTCCTGTGCAAGTCCGTATGCTTCTCTCTCATCAAGGCCTACGCGCACATACACATGTGGAGCATACGGCTGCCGCCCCTCCCGCACGCCCGTGATCAAAACCAAACCAAAAAATAACACATGTACCATTATTCCTGTTCAAATGAAAGCCCTGTAAGACATTTCATTGCATTTGTCCCCACTGTGATGATGATTTGGACTGACGCCCACTGCGTTTTGCTGTGACAGTAAATCAGATCCTATTAAAGTCATCAGGGTGATGCTCAGTTCCACCAAAAAGAAGACGGAGAGTGACTCGCCATCCCCGCTCCCTCACTTTCTTTCTTGCTTTCTTTCTTTCTTTTCTTTTTTTCCTTCTTTTCTCCCTCTGCGTCCTCATCTTCTAGCCATTGAAACATTAGTGTACGTGGATGTGCTCCATTTGCCGTCCCTGCGTCAGTGTAAATAGAGGCCTGCTGGCAGCCAGGTGATTCTTAATGACTTTAATCACACACTCCATAGTAGGGCTCAGAGAGAGAGAGAGAGGGGGGGGAGAGAGAGAGAGAGATAGAGAGAGAGAGAGAGAATAGCGGAGAAGATAAGCAAAAAGAGGAAGAAAAGTAATATAAAAATAGTACAAATAGTAATAGAAGAGATGGAAAAAGCCAGAAGTAATGACAAATAATAACATGAAGATGCAAAGAGAGAGAGAAAAAAAGGCAGGAAAGGATAGATAGATAGATAGATAGATAGATAGATAGATAGATAGATAGATAGATAGATAGATAGATAGATAGATAGATAGATAGATAGATACCAAAAGACAGAAGACAAGAAAGAGAAAGAGAATTAAATAGAAAGAATAAGAAAGAAAAAAGAAAGAAAGAAAGAAAAAAAGAAAGAAAGAAAGAAAGAAAAAAGAGAGAAATAAAGGCAGGAAATGATAGATAGATGGATAGCAAAAAGACAGAACACAAGAAAGAAAGAGAAAGAGAAAGAAATAGATAGAAAGAATAGGAAAGAAAAAAGAAAGAAAGACAAAGAGAATGGAAAAAAGAAAGAAAGAAAGAAAGAAGGAGAATGAAAAGAGGCGAAAGAGAGTGAGTGAAACAACAGAGGACAGAAGAAAAGGAAAAACGTGAAAGTAGTATTAGTGATAATTGTAAAAAGAAAGATCTAGAAGAAGAGAAAGAGGGTCGATAAGAAAAACAAAGAAACAGACATAGACAAACCAATAGATAGATAGATAGATAGATAGATAGATAGATAGATAGATAGATAGATAGATAGATAGATAGATAGATAATTGT
Source organism: Megaleporinus macrocephalus (assembly GCA_021613375.1). NCBI lineage: Eukaryota > Metazoa > Chordata > Actinopteri > Characiformes > Anostomidae > Megaleporinus > Megaleporinus macrocephalus. The sequence continues at coordinate 24,064,191 of CM038728.1, read as the reverse complement.
GAGATAGATAATTGTGAGATAGATACTTGTGAGAGAGAAGTAGAGAGAGAGTGTGAGAGAGGCAGAAAGAGTGAGGATGAGTGTGTGAGGGAAAAAGGCTGAGAGTAAAAGACTGAGGGAGTGTGAGAGTGAGTATAAAAGAGAGAAGGTGAAAGAGAGCAAGATTGAGAAAGTGTGTAAGAGAAGGAGTCTTTTTGAGGTAGAGAGCGAGACATTGAGAGGAGGAGAATCTGAGAGGAGGAGAATCAGAAAGGGATAGAGTGAAACGAAAAGACTGAGAAAGAAATAGAGAGTGTGTGTGAGAGAGTCTCCAGTGGCGTAAAGAGAAACAGAGGAAAAGCTTCTGATGCAGCACTTGAAAGTGATGGTAAACATTTGACACCCTGCATTGTGTCTGCCAATGAAAAGGCTGCTCGTTTGATGTCTGGCTGCAGATCATAAATGGTTAAAGTTGCGTTTCTGGCTCAGTTGCAGGTTTGAGCTTGTCAATCCTCCCTGACTGCAGACCCAGCTCCTCAGGAAACCCAGCTAATGACACTGTGTTGTGACAGCGAAGTGTGAACTCGAAAACTTTCAGTGAGAATCTGGCTTTGACTGTTAGCTTTTCACTGTGATGGATCGCAGGACTCATATCCGACCACATCTTAATGTGAGAACACGATTTGTCAGTGATGTGAAACTCTGTTCAGCTTAGTTTGACTGTTTTGGTATTTGACAGGAGCTTATTTGTCTCTTTTGTCTTATTTGCTCATATTAGACAGTAAAGAAAAATTTTATTTCTTGAGAGCACAGGAGCAGTCATGGACAACCAATAAGTATATCGTCACTGTCTCATCTCCAAAATGGGAACAGGAGAGCCCAACAACCATCTTCACTTTTAATGTAAGTAAATGGAACCAGATTTTTCTATGAGCTATTTTCGAGCATTTCTATTGGTTTATTAATCATGAAAATGAAGCTGTAGACGACAGCTGTTGAGTTCAATAGATAGAGTGGTAGAGAACAAAAAGACAGAAAGTGACAGAAATAAAGACAGAGAAAACAAGAAAGAAAGAGAAGGACAGAAGTAAAAGAAGAAAGAATGAAATAGATAGAAAGAATAAGAAAGAAAGAAAGAAAGAAAGAAGGAGAGAGAATGTAATTTAATGTAAGTCAATGAAACCAGATTTTTCTACGAGCTATTTTCCAGCGTTTCTATTGGTCCATTAATCATGAAACCTTTAAAAAAATGTAAACGACAGCTGTTGAGTTCAATAGATAGAGTGGTAGAGAGCAAAAAGACAGGAAGTGACAGAAATAAAGACAGAGAAAACAAGAAAGAAAGAGAAGGACAAGTAAAAGAAGAAAGAATGAAATAGAAATAATAAGAAAGAAAGAAAGACATAAAGAAAGAAGGAGAGAGAATGTAATTTAATGTAAGTTAATGGAACCAGATTTTTCTACAAGCTATTTTCGAGCGTTTCTATTGGTTTATTCATCATGAAACCTGTAGACAATGTAAACGACAGCTGTTGAGTTCAATAGATAGAGTGGTAGAGAGCAAAAAGACAGAAAGTGACAGAAATAGACAGAGAAAACAAGAAAGAAAGAGAAGGACTGAAGTAAAAGAAGAAATAATGAAATAGAAATAATAAGGAAGAAAGAAAGAAAGAAAGAAAGAAAGAAAGAAGGAGAGAGAATGTAATTTAATGTAAGTTAATGGAACCAGATTTTTCTACGAGCTATTTTTGAGCGTTTCTATTGGTTTATTAATCATGAAACCTTTAGACAGTGTAAACGACAGCTGTTGAGTTCAATAGATAGAGTGGTAGAGAGCAAAAAGACAGAAAGTGACAGAAATAGACAGAGAAAACAAGAAAGAAAGAGAAGGACAGAAGTAAAAGAAGAAAGAATGAAATAGATAGAAATAATAAGAAAGAAAGAAAGAAAGAAAGAAGGAGAGAGAATGTAATTTAATGTAAGTCAATGAAACCAGATTTTTCTACGAGCTATTTTCCAGCGTTTCTATTGGTTTATTCATCATGAAACCTTTAAACAATGTAAACGACAGCTGTTGAGTTCAAATGGTATAGTGTAAAATGTAAAATAAATTAAAATAAATATATTATTATAAATATATATTTTTATATACAGGCAGTGGTTTCAGCTCATGCTTATTGTTGTCGTTGTTAGAAGAGGCTCTCAAAGGAAACTGTAGTTTTCCACTTTACTATTACTATAATAACAAATCACAGGACATGAGCAACCTGGCTTTAGTCTGGACTACTATGAACAATTCTAAGGGTCAAACTAGAAAAACGCATTAACATTTTCATTTGTGGCATTAATAATTTATCATAAAAAATATTATTATCACCCTAAAACATAAACATTTACAAACTATAATTGAATCTTTATACATTTTAAACTAAAATACAGCTACTGTATAATCTGCTGTCTTTTTCCTGCTCCCTAAAAGTCCCAAAAAGTTCAGAACTTAAAGTATGTCAATAAGTAAAGTCATCCAGTCACACTTACTTCAGCTCTGGTCATCTCTGTCCTCCATCTAGGCTGCATGTCCATGCTGACCACTGTAAATAATAGCTCAGTCTGGTGTATTTCTGAGAGGGACTTGAATATTCATAAGAGCAGGAAAGAGGGCCGATAAGCAGGGTGCATCACCCACTTTAACATGGAATGATGGAGGGAGGAGGGGATGAGGAAAAGAAAACAGAGAGGAGCTGATAACCTGGACCTGTGTCTATGCATTTATTGAGTGAATTAGAGAGACAAGGGAATGGAGATTGAGAAGGAGTGGATGGTCATCTGATCATGGAAGAGGAAACAAATGAGTCGATAGTTATTCAGACCAAACTGAAGCTGCAATGACACCAGGAGGGTGTGACAGTAACTAATCAGAGTGTAGAGAAGGTTTCATGGTTTAATATTCAGATTCAAAGGTTCACTTAAAGACCTAGTCACACCACACAAAGTGGCACCTTCACATCTCGTGGGGTATATTTATTTTAAACACACTGAGAACGCAGGAGGAAGGCTAAAGAGAAAGAAGGGAAGTGTCTTCATTTCTTTGGTCGCAGTGACAATGATAGCGCCTTTTTTATGCATTGAGTATGTATTTTTAAAGACAGCATGTAGCCTGTATGAATCTCTGACTGGTCAGCCTTTTTTTAACATGTACGAATGGGGCGGATAATGGAGCTGGCTGTGATTAAATCTGTTACCATTTCATTTCAGATGTTTTCCGCTGTCTGAAGTATACGATCACCAGGGAGTGGTCAGGTAGTAGTGCCCAGAATCAGAACCAAGCACTGTTACAACAAACTCCCCATATGTAGGCCATCCAAATGTAGCCGTCTTTAAGTCCAGTTTAAAGACATTCATATTTTTGACTTGTGATATATTTATATGGCCTCTGTCTAAAGAAACAACAGAGTAGTATGTAAAATATTAACTTTACAGGAGAGGACAAAATATGTTCTTTATCTAGTACCTGTAAAGAGAGTTCATTCTAAAGGATTTTGGAGCATTTCTATTGGAAATTGCTATATATACATACATATATACAAATATATATATAATGGTATATATATATATATATATATATAATGGTATATATATATATGTATGTATATATAGCAATTTTTGCTTTTCTACATTTTGTTATATATATATATGTATTATCTGAGAGGGAGTCATTATATAATAATATATATATAGCAATGCCTTTTTGTCTCAGGATAATTTAATTATTCTTATTTAATTATTTGTTATTTATTTTTTTGCCGCTGTATAAAAGGTACTATATGATTAAACTTGCCTTGCTATGTGGGGTCCAAAAGTTGGAAATCTGGGACTTCACAACGAAATCATGTAAATAAACATTGGAATGTTTTTGTTAGGTTATTAATATTAAAGATTAGTCTCTGTTACATTCTTCAAATGTAAGCAAAACTGTGACATTGACTACGTTAAGGCCTTAACGTTTTGTATCTTCCATTAAAGCTGGAGTCAGCTCAAGTGCAGAATACATTCTGAAGAAATTCTGAAATTCATGTAAAATTTCAAAGCGTCTATAGTTTACTGAAATTGTTTGTAATAGAAAATGTTGCATGATTTTAGAAAAAAATAAAGTAGAAGAATTCTATTCTATTCTGTTCTATTCTATTATAATGAGAAGCTTTATTATTCTATTAGATGCATGTATGTGGTCATTTTCAAAACCTAAAAATCAGAGAGGTGTAAAAAGAAAAGGCATTTATTTTATTAGCTGGAGAAACTGTTCACACTGAACAGCAATATACACAATAAAACAGAACATTATTCTTTTTTTTTTAGATCTTTTATGATCATTTATGATGTTTTAGGTCTTTTAAATATCTGGAGAATCGAGTACTTTCATAACTAATTCTATGCAATTCCAAAACTGCTTTAAAAATCACTGAATCACATTTAACCTGATATACAACAGTGAACGTCAACGCTTTGCCTTACTCTGAATAACTTTGATGCAGTAACTCAATGAAGCTCTTGGACAGCAGACTGGACGGATCGCTTAACAAAACACACACGCGTGCACACACACACGTATAGAATCGCGCACTCAAAAACACAAACAGAGGTCGGTTTAACTGGACACTGGACTCTGGCTGGCCGGGTCCTCGGTCTTGGCCCCCTATATTGACATCCAATTTGTTTCTCCATTTTTTGGGGCCTCTCTTTCTCTCTATCTGCAGCTGATCAGGGAAGATTGATGTCTCTGTTTGTGTCCCTGGCCCCGGCTTTATCTCAGCCTTATGAGGCGGCCGGCTGGCCAATAGCGGAGGCCGCCGTGAGTTATGTGCTCAGATGCTTGAGACCGGCCGGCCGATGGGTTTTTTTCACCCGACCCTCAGATTCTGCCAAAAACAAAGAAATCAAGACAGAAAAGTGGAGAGAAAGGGTGAGAAATGAGATATTGGCAGAAAAAGGACGACTGCCTGGAGATTTTTCCTTTTGGTGCCAGTTCATATGTACTCACACGCGAGCGTTTCAAGTTGTTTTATTACAGAGACAACATAACACACGATGAACTTTTCCTTCAATTGAAAGCATCAAAAACCGCATCATGTCAGCTATTAAAGGAACCATGTCTGACATGTTTTCCCCATTAAAACTAGGTTTTATGTAGCGAAGACCTGTCCCAGTTCATTTGTAGCATTTCCAGTTTCTCACTGGCCCTACTTTACTCAACCTGCCCGCAATGTTCTCCCAGAGTTTCTACATGGGTTTCCTCCAGGTGCTGTGGAGAAAACCCATAATACCCACACCTGAATAACCACACCAGATATATTTTTATATTTCAATGATATGAAACCATTGTCTATAACACCAAAAGTTATAAACACCATAAAGTTTGGTCAGTAGGGGAGCAGCCACTGTTCTCACAGTCTGCTGAGTGAGGATGCTTTATGGGTTTCCCCTCTAAACATCTGTATGATTTAAGGTGCTTTATGTTCATGATATGCTTGGTATAATGAAATGGCTTAGAATCTCCACCTGGGTAACCACCCTACACTGTACCAATAAGACTCCTTGGGTAAGACTCCTAACACCACCTTCACCTTGCTGTGTACATGTAAACTGGAAGTCACTCTGGATAAGAGCATCTGCCAAATGCCTTGAATGTAAATAAATTTATTGTGCTTAAATCTTTTTACATCATACAAACATTCATGAATCAGACACAGAGTATAGTTGAACCGTGACCCTTAAGCCCTGGTCCTCTCCCCCAACCCCTACACCCAAACCAACTCTCCTAATAAACTGCAAGTCAAGAAACAAAAAAAGAGACCAGGAAATGATCATACAGTTAAGCCCGCCCACTTAGAGGGAAGATATGATTGGTCTGTTTTACTGTCATTTGATATTGGTAGTGCTGAATTATACCTGCCTGGGCCCCTCTGTACATGAACAGCGGGACCACCAATCACCAAAATTCTGCGTAGGCATCACAGTCCTTATAAGAGGAGACACAGGCTCACAGGCTTCCACTTAACACCTCACACTCCAACACAGATTGAATAAACATGTCTGAATAATTTATTTGCCTATATTTTTGTAATTGTTTAGATGTTAATTGACAAACTGTAATGGGATAAAATAAAATTATATGTGTGTGTGTGTGTGTGTGTTAAGAATATTTTAGGCCCTCTGATTTAAAGAGCCTCTTTTTTTAATTTATTGTGCCTTTAAGACTGATATATGCAAATCGCCTCTGTTCTGTTTGACTGCCTATTCTTTTATAAAGCAGCCCCAGCTTAAACACTCCTTCTAACCAAAATCTCTGCTATATTCTAAAAGGCCATTAGGCCGCTAAGAAAACTGTTTGTATGTATGTGTGTATTAAGAGTAAGCATGTTTTATGTAGAAATGAATAAGAAAAAACACATTGCAAGTTTGGAATAACTTAACTTTAGCCTTGTTCCCATCTAACATCTTATATATCCATCTCCACATTATGCTTCCTATGATGACGTTTTTGCACCCTACCTTCACCATCAATGTTTCCCTCTTCCTACTTTGGTTCAGTTTGGGTCAAGCCTTCTAGCAGAAGCCCCCATACTTGATACTAAGCCTGTCACATGATGCACATATGTTTAACTTTAGACGTCTTTGGTCTGTATTGCATTCATTCTTCAAACAAACTGCACTAAGACTAATATTGGGTGAAGTTCATGAAGCCATCTTTAAACAATTACAACGGTTAAATGATAGAGAGACCATCATTTTGAACACACTCCACCGTCAACACAATAGACAAGCAACAGCGTGTTTGGGAAGTGCAATCCTGCTCAGGGAGTCTGAGACCTGCTTGTTTGGTAAGTTTGGAACGGCGACAGTCTGAACGCATCCTTAGTCCTCAGCTATGTCGTGGAGAGGGAGTGGTATGCATTGAAACTTTTAGGTTTACACAACTTTTATTTGGGAAGAAGCGAGGAGAGTTCACACTTCCAGGATATGGGCCCTTTAAGGAAGCGTCCCACTCCACTGACAACGCGCCCCGTAAGAATGAATGTTTCTCAAGGAGCAACTTTGGGTGGTAGTGGGCATGTACTATTTTTGGGCCTGACAGATAATAAAGGGTGGTGTGTGTGACCTGTTTTACTGTAGGTGGCCTCCATCTCAGAGTGTGTGACTACTCAGATGAGAATCTCTGCCCTCCTTTACAGAGTGTGTGTCTCAGAGAAAGTGGGAGACGCCTGCACACACACAGAAAGAGAGAGAGAGAGAGACAGAGAGATGTGTACCAATTTGTGTTAGTGATTGAGAGAGTTGTACATGAGTGTCATGGTTATGGATAAGAAGAGCATGCAAGTGAGTTTGGCATTAAGGGAGGTGGAATATGCAGACGGTCTATATGTGAGTCTGTATATGCTGTAGTGTGCGTGTATGTGTGAGGGAGATGCCATTGTTTTGCCTCTGGAGGTTTCATTAAGGCCTCAGTGTTCTGAGGTAAGGAGTCATTCATCTCCTCTGTTGCAAAGTGCCAACGCTAGTCTTTGTCCGTCTCTCCCCCCTTCTCTCTTTCTCTTTCTCTCTCCCTCTATGCTCTCTCTCTCTCTCCCGCCATACTGAGATGGGAAATAAAAGAAGGGGATCAGACAGACCATTCTGGCCCGTTTGATGTGTAGCAGACTGGCTTGTCTAATGAACCCAACGTCTTGCCTCCACGTTTTTTTTTTTTTTTTTTTTTTCCCAAACGCTCATTAATTAGCCCTGTCAAAACTTTCCCTTTTTTTTTGGTAAAGAGTGTTGGGAGGGGGGTTGGTGGGATGACTTCAAGAGCTTGAATGGGATACCGTTAATTAAAAATATATCAGATGAAGACCCATGAGTGCTAATCGTGATGCATTAACCCTTGGTTCCTGACAGCGCGAGCTGAGCCGAGCCGTCCAAAGCTAGATGATCCCTTTTGTCCTAAAGTTCCGGCGCATTGAAGTTCCGAGGCCGACAAAGAGAAAAGCAGCTTTGATTTAATTGCATATGTCCCATTACCCCGGTTTTAACGAGCCGACTTGACAGGCGCCTTCAAATGTTTTAGCGGGCCGAGTCGGTGGCTTCTGAAAAGAAGCACGGAACGTCGAGAAAAGAAGAGCGAAGTCAGCTTCTGAACAGCCAGGTTCGGAGACGCTCGGCGGCAGGTCCCCCCCCACCCTCCGCCATTTATCCTCTTTGCTTTTCTGCTGCTGATATTTGAAGTCAAATAACAGGCGTTTGCTGACTCTTGCACGGATGTCAAAGACGTTGGCCACGTTTTCCGCTCCTTAATACTGGCGCGGATTCATGGCCTTGAAAAATAACCTCTCGCAAACATACAAGCAGCCCCATGTTTCAGAGGTGCTTTAATCGTTTGAGTAATCCGGAGGTAATGGTTTGCAGCTCGTGGCTGGCCTGCGGTTTGGGCGATGCACTGAGGTGGGCCGAATAAGGCAGGGTCGGCATGTTCCAGCATGTTCCGCGGTGTCGTGGAGGGAAGCGAGGGGAGTGGGGAGGGAGACTAATGGGGGCTGAGCAGCCAGAAGCCAGTCCAGGCCTTCCCATGCAGAACTTAATTAATTTTGTGCTGTGTTTCAGAATTGATTGTGGTCATTTCTCTTTCTAATTTTTTATCCATTCCCCCTTCCCCCCCAACCTCAACTCGGATCTACCAGGGATCTTCTGGTCAGAATCTGGACCTTTATTGGTTTTTACAAAAAAAACCCCAAAAAACTAGAGTCTAGTATGACAAATATTAAACTGTGGGAGCTGCAGCCCTATTCAAAACTATATTCTTAAGAGGTGGAGGTTTTGGTTTCATTGCCTTTAGCATGAACGGCTCACATTACATACTTAGAGAGAGGGGGAATAGGCTTTATGACCTAGTTGATCTAAATGTTGGCGTTGAAACCCCTAATTTAAACCTTTTTATTTTGCTTTCAAATAAAAAATAAAGAAATGTTTTATCCTCAGCTTTGTCCAAATGAATGTGCTTCGGCTTAGGCCTACTTTTGAACTGGGCTATTTAAAACTGCATTATGTGAGTATTGTTTTTTGTTTTTTTGCTCTTGGGGTCCCTCTTTGAGACCCCTCACGGACTGCTTTTACACGTGCATGTGACTTCTGACTTTGCATGCAATCCCAACACACACAGGCATGTGGACACTTATGATTTCAGTTGCTTCTATGTGTAAATAACTGAAATCGTGTAATCTGTAATGTCCATATGCCTGCGCGAGGCATATGGCCCACAACACCATCAAAGTTTTTGGTGTGAGATGAATTTATTTCTTTGCATGAGGCTGGACGACATCAGGTACCCAGTACAACTACAAATCTGTAGTGTTGCAATCCTTTATAAATAACATTAGCAGGGATGAACACTCGGTTTTCCTGTTGGCTGTGAGACTTGCATCATTTTACCTTATTTACTCTTGTCCACTCAGTTACTCAGACTTTTTTACCTTCCTTACTTCACCCGACTACATCTACATCGTGATCAGTCTGTTAGCTACCTCTGTCATGATACCCATACTGGCTATACCAAGCTAGATTCTTATAGCTAGCTAAAAAACCCATAGTTTTGGGAGCTGCAAAGTGTTTGTCACGTTAGAGAGATGAGGAGGCAGGAAGCAGGTGCAAGCCAGATGGCCATTTATTAAAAAACAAAACACAAAACTCTATTAAGATAACAAAGGAAAACAAGAAACTAGAAACAATGACTTACTGGTACATCTACAAAAGAGAACAATGACAAGGTTAACAAGAATCTAACGAACAGGTTACAGGCAACAAGGGTTTCACTGACATCAGGTAAGACAAAACACCAAGCAAAGACTAAAGAAGACAACCAGGAACATATACAGGAACTAATAACGAACACCTGGGGCTGACAAGAGGGAGACAACATGGAGCAGGTGAGGGGTGGAGACAGGAAGGCGGAGACAAGGAGCACATGGCAAACATAAACAGAAGCATGCAAATACACACAGGACAGACAAGGGAGTGTAAACAAAGACATACAGGCAGGAAAACAGGGCAGGACGTGATAGTGTTATGTGGTTCTTGTTCTTGTTATAATGCAATAGCACGCCTTTGAACCTGAAGCAGACCATTCCTCTTATTATAATTCAGCGTACCATTAAAATGATTCTGAAGCTGTTATTTTAAGGTCAAATTGTTACCTAATGTTACTTTTTGCTTCGTCCTGAAAGGCCAGCATTTGGTCATTTCTCAAACTGTGCTGACACTGGTTCACAGTTGCAGGAAAGCAACCCTACCTTCGCTTGACACTGGAACTGTCTCAAAACCTAGTGAGCTCCTACATAGGCAGAATTTTACGTCATAGTATGCGCTCCCGACATGTAGACTGTCCTAATTCTTAGATACCTTAAACATGCTGTTTACTGAGGAACCTTATTTAGACCTGATTTTAAGGAAGCATTGAATTCTTCCTCAGCCGCTAAGGCAATCCCATGATGCAATGCAGACAAATATATAATCACACACAACAGAATTTTATTTAATTATTTAATGCTCGAACCATTAGCATTTATACTAGTGGATTTTTAAGCCTAGGGCTATCGTTTTGGATGACGGCCGGTAGCTTAGCAACCAGCTAAACCACTGATCGTGTGCTGCAGTGGGCAGGAACAAGCTGTGATGCAGTCGCTCTCTAACTAGGGCGTCTCAGTAATCTGTTTTATGAGGAGAGAGGTCAGACAGAACACTAGTCAGTGTCTACTTAGACAGCTCACTAGGTTTTGAGACACACCCACTATCTGACTAAATGAAATTCACATATATACTGTGGCAATAAGACAATAACAAACAATATATACACTAAAAAAGACTTATTTTAATAACTACACGACTCCGTATCCCACATATTGCAGTCATTGGTCACCATATAATGAACCCCGCAGGCAAATCAATGTAACAGTAGCATCAGTTATGTGTATTATTATCTTGCCATATGGCCGTGGCCGTCAAACGTACCATCGCTTAGCTGTGAAAAAAATTCAAAGAGTGAAAAATAAAGTACACAATTATCGGTAGGGACTGAGTTGTTTGTGTTAGGGTGTCAGTGACAGGCAGGCCACTAATAGCGCACGAAAAAAAAAGAAATAATTATCAATCATTTAAAACGGACTAATTTTACGCATTGGTCTAATGACTTACTGCTAAGCCTTGTAACGCAGCAGCACTAGGAGGCCTTAAGAATAAGCCTGGTTTCCATTCGAAGAATGCGGCCCACAGCCCTTTAATTTGCAATCACACCTGCTGTTATTGTGCTTGAATAAGGCTAATGTCACTTTAAGAAAGCTTGTCAGCCTCTGAAGGAGCAAAATTAATGAATTTGATTATAGCTTTGTCTAATAGCATGTGTATCACCATTTCCTGGTTTTAATCACTACTGCTAAAGCGTACAGCCCAGGGGCGCAGTTTTAATTCCTCTTCTTATGCACCGCTAACAAAAGAGAGAGCAAAATAATAATTGTGTGGCCCAGATTTAATAACAAGCAATAAAAACCAACCAACCACAATTTACCTCGCCATTCACTCTCGTGGCTGAGCTATTATTAGGCATTTTTGTTTTTTTTATTATTTATTTATTTTTTTCTTGTTGTCATTGTCAGATCACAATTGAAGATGGTAAACGTGTGCACATAAAAGAGAACAAAATTTATCTCATGTAGTATACAAAACGTCCTTTGTTGGCATTGCTGTATTGGGTTTTGAAGATATTTGGGATAATATTAAATAATATTTTTGATCTGATGAATATTTGTTACCCAGGTTTCATAGAGATAGTGTGTTCTATGCTGCATTGTTATATTTTAACAGTCTCTCTATACTTTTTTTTCTATTTCTCCTCCATCTGCTCAGCTAGCAATGCTCATTCAGCAACATTTGGCACACCAGCTCTCGCTAGCATTCACTATTTCACTGGAAAGTGTGCCATACCTTTTCTATTTCTTGCTCAACTTCTCTATGCAACAAAGAGAGCGAGAGAGAGAGACAGAGAGAGAGAGAGACAGAGAGGGGGATGTAGAGAGAGATGAGAAGCTTCCAGTTTTTCCACTCTCTACATCTTCTCTCGACCGACTTGCCGTTTGGCGTCAAGCAGTTAAATGAAGTCCGAATCTGGACGCCCCTTTTACCTTAACATCTGACAACATGGCTATAAATAAGATGAAGGAATCCACTCTGTGGCATTTTATATCAGTTGTGAAATCACTCCAGCACAGTGCATTCAGGGCTAAATGATTTCTGCAGACTGATGCTCCTCGGGGGGCGCTCTGGTCAGCATCAAAAAAAGCATCAAACATCCTGAAACTGCTTTGTTCTGAGTCCATGTTTCTGATAATGTTACCCTTTGCATGGTGGACAGTGCTCAAAGCCCTCCTCCATAGGGGCCTGCAGAGTGTACTGTGATGTTCTGACCACATTGCACCAGGGATACTAACTGACCAGCTCATGTCAAGCTATTTTATGGACTTTGATTAAACATTTGGGCTTTGGTTGACCAGATCTATGTTTGGACTGTGAGTGAGAAGGATTTTGCAAAGAGCGTCTGCAAGTTTTGGACTTTTCAAACAGAGGGAGCATTGTTCTGTATAAAATTGCAGCTGCAAATTAGATTTTTTTTTCAAATCAGAATTTAACTTTGAGTTTTTGAGTAACCATTTACAATAGAGGACTAAACTAACTAGAAAGACTGAACTAGCCAGCAAGCAGGCTGGTAAGTTGAACTAGCCTATCACAGAGTAGTATTTCAATACATAATCAGAGGGCTGACATGAGCTAGCCTCTCAGTGAGCAATATTCCAGTATATTAACAGACCACTGACTTGAACTAGCCAATCAGAAAGTAGCATTCCAGTAGATATTCAGACTTCTGACCTGAAGCAGGCAATCAAAGAGCAGTATTCCAGTAGATAATCAGACTGCTGACTTGAACTAGTCTATTGGAGAGCAGTATTGCAGTAGATAATCAGACTGCTGACTTGAACTAGCCTATTGGAGAGCAGTATTGCAGTAGATAATCAGACTGCTGACTTGAACTAGCCTACTGGAGAGCAGTATTGCAGTAGATAATCAGACTGCTGACTTGAACTAGCCTATTGGAGAGCAGTATTGCAGTAGATAATCAGACTGCTGACTTGTACTAGCCCATTGAAGAGCAGTATTGCAGTAGATAATCAGACTGCTGACTTGAACTAGCCTATTGGAGAGCAGTATTGCAGTAGATAATCAGACTGCTGACTTAAACCAGCCTATTGGAGAGCAGTATTGCAGTAGATAATCAGACTGCTGACTTGAACTAGCCTATTGGAGAGCAGTATTGCAGTAGATAATCAGACTGCTGACTTGAACTAGCCTACTGAAGAGCAGTATTGCAGTAGATAATCAGACTGCTAACTTGAACTAGCCTATTGAAGAGCAGCATTGCAGTAGATAATCAGACTGCTGACTTGAACTAGCCTATTGGAGAGCAGTATTGCAGTAGATAATCAGACTGCTGACTTGAACTAGCCTATTGAAGAGCAGTATTGCAGTAGATAATCAGACTGCTGACTTGAACTAGCCTATTGGAGAGCAGCATTGCAGTAGATAATCAGACTGCTGACTTGAACTAGCCTATTGAAGAGCAGTATTGCAGTAGATAATCAGACTGCTGACTTGAACTAGCCTACTGGAGAGCAGTATTGCAGTAGATAATCAGACTGCTGACTTGAACTAGCCTATTGGAGAGAAGTATTGCAGTAGATAATCAGACTGCTGACTTGAACTAGCCTATTGGAGAGCAGTATTCCAGTAGATAGTCAGACTGCTGACTTGAACTAGCCTACTGGAGAGCAGTATTGTAGTACATTAACAGACTGCTGGCTTAAACTAGCCTATTAGAGAGCAGGATTCAAATATCTAATAAGATTGTAGGTCTGAACTAAACAACCAGAGTGCAGCATTTCAGTAGCTTATCAGATTGCCTCACTGAACTGGCCAATCAGAGTGCATAGTTCCACTAGCCAATCATGAAGTAGCAAGCCTGCAGTAAGAGTAGATAGCCAGCTTTAAATTATCAGATTGCTTGATTCAAGTAGTCAAGCAGTTTGTAGGTCTAAACTAGCCAATCAGAGATTAGTTCATGAGTAGACTTTCAAAGAACATATTTCAAATTTCCAATATGATTTCTGTGTTTAAAGAGCCAATTAGATTAAATCAGAATCAGACTTTATTGACCAAGTATGCTCACACATACAAGGAATTTGTGTTTGGTCACAGTAGCTCACACACAGTAACAAACACACCCAACCTAGCCATCCTCCTACACACAAACACACAAAGACATACACACACAGACACACCTGTAAACTTAACATGTGCAGAGTTATATATTTAAAGTAAAGTGCTAAGTGCAGCAGTAAAGGACAGTACAGACTGAATTAAATAGATATAAATATGGAGAACAGATTGGTCACTGGATGAGATGGTGGTACAGAGTGTTCTGAGACTCTATCAGATAAATAAAAATGCAATACAGAGAAAGAAGAGTGAGAGAACATCTGGATATGGATGTATGTAGTAGACTGTATCCAGAATGTAGTGTTGTAACGTTCACCTGTTCAGGAGTGTGATGGTGTGTTCTTCTCTGAAGCTTCTCTGAAGTCTGGAGGTCTTGATCCTCAACTGGCTGAAACGCCAACCTGAGGGAAGATACTGGAACAGGTGATCTCCAGGATGTGACGGATCACGAACAATGTTCTCTGCACGCTTCCTGGTTCTGGCCGTGTTCTGGCAGGTCTGGTATGGAGGGTAACTTCACACCGATGGTCCCCTCTGCAGACCTGATGATGCACTGCAGTCTGTGGGTGGGACAAATTGTATGGTGGCGGTGTAGAACTGCACCAACATATTGCAAGAGTGAAGCTAATTTAATTGAACTGTCCATTCAGAGTAGGTCTAATTTAAAGGCACAGAAATACATTAAAAAATAAATAAATAAATACTTGTGCACCTTTCATTTTTTGAGTATCTATAAAAGTTGCATAAGGGACTTCCTATAGAAATAAAAAAAAAGAAGACATAAATTTAGGGGTGATTATGGGGGTTCTGATACTCTGTGGCCACCCTCAGTTGGAACCCCACCCCCTTTAACGAGTACAATCATATGGTCGTGAGGAAAAGCCACCACCCGTCCGCTCCTGATGCATATGGGCCCAGACTGGATTCCTCGAGCTCTGGACCTCACTCAGAGCAGCTGCATGTGCTCAAATCATTCTGCTCCATGCCTGTAACCTCTCCCCCTCTTATTTCACTCTTTTATGGACAGGCGCACTTTGAAGCGTCATATTTCTCCACGGGAGCGCGTTTAGAAACATTGCCCTCTTTTATTTATTCCCTCTGCCTCCCACCTGGCTCTCACCGCCGCAATTTCTGCGGCTCTCAACCAGGGGCACGAGCCTACCTCAATCTCACCAGGTCAGCGCACGTATGTGTGTGTGTGTGTGTGTGTGTGTGTGTGTGTGTGTGTGTGTGTTGGAAAAGAGTGACAGATAGGGAAAGGAAAAGAGAGAGAGGTGGAGAGAGAGAGAGAGCGAGAGAGAGAGGAGAAAGTAAGACAGAGAAGTGTAAGTGTGCGTGTGCATGTGTGGGCAAAACTGTCAAAGGTGTTTGCATGAAAGAGGGAAGCTGGAATGAAAGTAGATGCTTGTGTAAGGTGGGGTGTGTGTATGTGTGCGTGTCTCAGCGAGAGCACACGCATCACTCACACACTCCATCCCACAAAAACGCCATCTGACATCTCTCTGTCTGATTATGTGGGCACTTTACTGGCATAAATATTAATGCCACTCCATTTTATTCAGGATGTTGGCCTTTCACTGTGATGAGCCTCACTCTACTGTTTAAAATGGTGTGTTTGGAAGAGAGAGAGAGAGAGAGAGAGAGAGAGAGAGAGAGAGAGAGTCAATGTTCTTAACTTTAATGTATATATGGAAACTCAATGGAAATTTATTTTACTCTATTTTAAAATTGAAATGAAAGAGTTTCATGTGATATGTAAACATCATTTAAGTCTCAATACATACCACAAGTCCATATGATCCGAATAAAGATACAAAGTTGCGAACAATGATGTCACAAAAAAACTGTATAATTATTCTTGTTGGCCAACAGCTATTTAGCTTTGCCCACTAATGCTGAATTCATAAATAAAGCATTTGAGCATGAACTGCTTTCTGAATAAGACACGATGTATGGCAGCTAATCAGAACAGAGCTCATTTACATATGACAAGTTTCATTCCAAGTGCTGTTTGTATTTTAGATATAAAGAGATTTCAAAAGAATATCAACTGGTATGTATTGCAACACCCTCTCTTATTTCTATAATAAAGTTGTTTTGACTTTTAATGTATTGTAAAACCCAAAAACACATGTCATAAAAAATCTCAAACTTTTTCCTTTAATTGTTTTTGTGTTCAGGATGTTTTGGGGGGGGGGGGGGTCGAAATCATGGCCCGGTGACCCACTGGAAGTTAATGTGTTGTCTGCTACATGGTTGTTTAAGTAGCCCAGGCTAGCCAGTTTGAAGACCATGCGAGGTAAACGTGTGTCTGGGTTATATCATTAATGGAACCAGATTGATAGGCTACAGGCTACAGAAATGGTAGAAAGAAATTGCTATTCTATTGCAGACTGAGAGACAGGAGACTTCTGGCTGTAGTGTCTCAGACATGTACCATTGGACATAAAGCTGCTATACAGAGTGTAGCGTAGTGTCATAGTGGTATTTTTGCGACTAAAGGTGGTAAGTAAAGTATAAGTACTTCATTACTGCACTGTAGTTTTTTCAGATATCTGTACTTCAGTATTTCTGCCAATACTTTTTACTTTCACTTCCTACATTTTAACTGAGAAATCTGTACTTTATACTGACTACACTTATTGTTATGTTTTAACAATCTATTGGTTTAATTTTTTTCTAGTCAGGTCTTTATATTCGAACACCTACGGAGGCAAAAATTGGACTTTTGCCACCTCTGCCTGCAACTGGGCATAGTTTCTGTACCTTCAGCAGACACACCTCCAGCATTTCAGAGCAGAAAATGGTTCTAATTTTTTGATTTTATATAAATAAATTGTTATATATGTGCCATCAATTATTTTTTGTTTGTATTTGGCTGAACTGTCAATAACAAAATTGTATAAAAAAAACATATTACTGCTTTACACAGATTTAATTGTACCCCTTTAGAATAGACTACCCTTTATAAAGAGTTTATGTCTTAAAATGAGTTTATTATGGTTATTAATGTGTTCATAAACACGTTTAAAAATTAAACATCATTAAAAAGCAGTTACAACACATACATAAAAAGCAACACTGACCTGTTATTTGAATCCATGTTCTATTTTGTATACTGTATAGTATACTAAAGCTCATATGATCATCATTGATGTTTACTCATCTCATGTTGTCTTGACGATCGGTCAGCATTAAACCTGTCAACTTCATCACATATTCATGTTTATCAGATAGAACAGCTTTTTTATAAATTTGTTATAACATCTCATTAACACTTTGTAAAGGGTTTATGACCTAAACAGTAACATTTTATTACTATAATTAATTAATGAATGTATAAAACCCTTTATCAGGGTAGTCTTATTCCTAAGAAATACCACTTTAATGTATGTTTTAGAATGAAACGTCTTATATACCTGTCTTTATAATAAAGGCCTATTTAAAGGACAAAGACCTCAGATATTTTAATTAAACATATTAATAAACACTTTTTATATTTTTGTGATAACTGTTCAGGTTCCTAGTGTCAGAACCCAACAGAAATGAGACAAGTGACAATTCTAGGAGTTTTAATATATGGGGTGTGAAAAAGGGCAACATCAAAAACAGTTTGCATCAAAACCAGATTAGCCAAACAGAAACCAAGAGACATACCAAAGAGACGAAACGAGATAACAGGCGTGAGTCCAATAACCATGAGGTCCAGCAAGAAGGGCAAGACAAAGGCAGAGTAAAAAAAAACAGAACAAGGTCATACACAGAATCCAGAGTACAGGGTTAGGCAGTAACAGAGTCAAGGGGTGGAAAAAGGTCATACACGATAACACTGTAGTAACTAGAGTATTGGAACGCTTTGTAGTGCTGCAACAGACAAAACTTGGCAATGAGCATAGAACAGGATAGAACTTAAATACATAGTTATACAGATAATAATAATCAACAGTCAGGTGACCCAGACTGGAAGTATGTCACATGACATGGCCGGGAGTCTTTGACTGGTAATGTTCTGATTTCTGGGTAGTGTTGGTTTGGTCTCGGAAGCCGATGGGAGACGTGACACCAAGTAGTAATGTTGTGATGCATTAGCTTACGCTTATTAGCTTAAGTTCCGTCCACCTTCCAGACGCATCATCAAAAGGTTTCTCCTAGTCTTAAAAGTGGAAAATATTAATCTAAAAATTATTAGTGCACTGGTGTAAGATATGAGTAGGTATGTTTTCCACAGATGTAGTGATGGCTACATTTTTCTAATTTTCAATTTGTTTCTTTAATATAACAAGAAAGTCCTTTGAGCACATACTGGACCTGTTCTATGAGGCTATTCATCACAAAAATACAACGGTTTAGATACGGTAATAGATTGGCCTGCATGTTATCTGCAGTGCAATTTGTAGTCCGGTACTGTTACTGTTTAATGATGTTTGGTCACAGTTACATGTGAAACCGTGAAATGATCCTTCTGCAAACAGCCCTCGCTGAAGTCAGTAAAAAGGAAAAAAGAAACACTGTGGAGATCAAGCAAAGCTACTTTTACAGCGCCCTGCTCACATACTGCGAGACTTCAGTTGATCTGAGGCTTTAGATACATTGACTGCATTGACTGGTCTCAGGAGAGTAGTGAAGGGTGCTATGGGCTGCAGGAGCATTGCAGAGAGAGAGAGAGAGAGAGAGAGAGAGAGAGAGAGAGAGAGGGGCTTTGCAGGGCTAAAGATTGCTCTGAGACAATTACAAACAAAGGTAAGAATCATTGACAGCGGCTCGCTCGCAGACAGCAGAGCCTCTCAATATCTCCCAGAGGCCTTTGATGAATGAGGTCCAGTGTGCGAACCCAGCACTGCTGAGAGAGCAAAGCCCTCTTTAGCCAAGATCGCAAGGGTGACGACACCTCAGCTTTCAGGAAAAGAGGGCTTCCCTGTCCCTCCACTGGACCGAGCATGCGTCCCAGGTCATGGGAGACCTGCGTAGACCATTTGGCTGTCAGTCGACAGCACAGTTTAAACACCGAAATAAACTCCATCATAGTGATATTGTTGTCAGTAGGTGTGAAGGAATGCACCAATTCCGAGCCAAGAATGAGAGTTTCCCTCTCCCCAGTGTTGAGGTCAGTCTGCCCTCTCTCAGCCTCTGTCTGGGGCTCAGCAGGGAGAGGGAATTCTGCTTACTATCAGACTTTCCCTCTAGAGCCAGCGAGGGTGCTTTGAGGCTGATTTACACTTCTGTGAAGATACATATAAGTGCTTTTGCATGGACGCAGGTAAGGGATTTATGGGTAATTGGAGCTCTCAGAGACTTGCAGGGGAGACGATGTGCACACCAACAAAATCAAGTTAGAAAGCGTTATTCCATCAGGCCCATTCCTATACACTCAAAACATGTGAATTTCCAACTTTACCATAAGTAAGCTGCACTTCATAAGCACCTTAAGCATTCGGCTAATACATAAATCCCCATGAAGCCAAGTGGTTTGACCTGTAGTTCAATGGTACAAAGACTCATCTTCACTGGCTTTTTGTAAATATGCGCTTATTCTAAAATGCTAAGAAACCGTTGTGATGTATTCATGCTTGGGATGCATTTAGGAAAGGCCTAGTCTATTATAAGCAAGCACACCATACCAAATAATGTATTAGCAAATAGCCCAGCTGTTTTAAAACCATTCTTAAGAAGAAATTTTCTTTTAAATGCCACTTATGTAGTTTTTACCAAGATTCGGGCCATCACCAATGTTTTCTTATTTGTTTTTAGGTAAGAGCAGAATCTACACACACAGGAGCAAAGCTGTGAACAATCCTGTGGTTTAAAAACATCACACATCATAAATCTGATGTAGACTTTTTCTTTTTCTTCAGGAAAAAAAGATAAGAAGATATTGGTGAATGAGACCCAGTGTTCCTCAACGACCATTTGCAAGGATTTTTTGCATTTCACCCTCAACAGTTCATGATATTATTAAAAAGATTCAGGGAATCGGTAAGAATCTCTCTATATATCTCATTGCCGTACCCACAAATGCAAGTAAAGACCGTACTATGCCCGGTGAAAGACACATATCATCAGTGTTAGGCAGTAACAGAGTCGAGGGGCGGAAAAAGGTTATACAGGATAATAGTAACTAGATAGTAACTATATAGTAACTATAATCAATAGTTAGGTTACCCAGACTGGTAGTATGTCACAATGCAAGTAAAGACCATACTATGCCTGGTGAAAGCCACATATCATCAGTGTCCAGATACCCTGCCATCTTCTTTGAGCTTAAGCTCACCTGAAGTGAACTGATACACTGTAGAAACCTGTGTTGTGGTCTGATAAGTCAACGTTTCAGACTGTTTACAGAAATAGTGCATGTCATGTTCACCAGGCCAAAGTGCTACTAGCATATGGGAGCATGGGCAGCTTGCACATCTGTGAAAGTGTCATAACCAATTTAGGATATACATTTTGAAGCTACTTTTTGAATTGTGCCTGTAACAGACCCTGAAAAAGAAAGATTCTGCACTATTACAACAGAAAGACGGTGTAATCACTACTGGAAACGTCTTGGGCATTAAGATTCAATGTTTCTACATACAATGATTAGCCATAACATGTATCTAATGGACCCTTTGTCCATTTTATCAGCTCTACAGCTCCGTATAAGTGCACTTTGTACTGTAGTTCTACAATAACAGACTATAGTCCATCTGCTTCTTCTGTATGCTTTATTATCCCACCTTTACACTGTTCATCAATGTCAGGACCCCCACAGGATCACCACAAAGCAAGAACTATTTGGGTGGTGAATCACTCCCAGCCCTGCATTGACACTGACATGGTGGTGGTGTGTTAGTGTGTGTTGTGCTGGTGTGAAAGAATCAGACCCAGCAGTGCTGCTGGATTTTGTAACACTCTGTGTCCCTGCTGGACTGAGAATAGTCCACTAACCCAAAATATCCAGTCAACAGCATCTTGTGACCACTTATGAAGGACTAGAAGATGACCAACACAAACTGTGCAACAACAGATGAGCTATGATCTCTGACTTTATATGTACATGGGGGGCCAGAAAGGTAGGTGTGTCTAATAGAGTGCACAACACGCACCACTACTACTTTAGTGTCACTCATCATCAAATCATACCTGCTCTGTGGTGGTCCAAACAATGAGAAACAGAGTAGAGGAGGCTAACAACGTTTGAGAAACAGATGGACTACAGTCTGCAATTGTAGAACTATACAATGCACCCATATGATAAGTGGAAAGTAATGATAATATTTATGGATAAATATGGGTATTATTTCATGCGGAGCTCCTTAAAAGATAAATATTGTGAAGAAGGAAATGCAAGCGAATGTCCAGCCAGTGAGTCATACCAGTAGAACTATGCACTTATAACAAACTCGCAAGCAACTGTTGTTGTTATTTTGGCATAACGACAGCCGCTTGGTTCTAAAAAGACACTGGGCTTTTTCAGGATGAACTGTGGCTCAGATTCACGATTGGCAAGAGTGACCAGTTGCAGCTGGGGAGGACAAGTCGAGAAGAGAGCTGTTAAGCTGAACAGCTTTACGGGCAGAACTCCATGAAGGGCAATACAGCCCACCTGAAGGTCATAACAAACCCTCTGCTGGATCTCCTGCAGTTTGCACACAGAGCTAACAGGTCTGTCAATGATGCTCTCCTGCATCTCGAGAGTCCTGGCACCTACGCTAGAGTTCTGTTTGTGGACTTCAGCTTGGCCTCTAACACCATGGTGCCAGATTTGCTGCGACTCTAACTGTCCCAGCTGTTGGTGCCAGATTCTATGTGCCAGTGGATTTCATGACAACCAGGAGACAGCAGGTGCGACTAGAAACATACATCAGAGCCCCCGAACCTCCAGTACTGGAGTACCACAAGGTTGTGTACTCTCACCCTTTTTATACAGTCTCTACACCAATGAAAGTGTCTCCAGGGAACCAGCTGTGAAGATCCTGAGGTTTGCAGATGACACATCCGTGATGGGCTTCATAGCCAACAGTGATGAGTCTGCCTGCAGAAAGAAAGTGAAGCAGCTGCTCTCCTCTATCAAAACTGTATGTCTCAAAGACTTTGCATGGGATTATTAAGAAGTGGCACCACATGTTTATAGTGATCCAATAGACACCTGGTTGATTTTGTTTTGCTCTCTAACTCTCTAATACACTCGGTATTCAAGGGGCTCACTTTTTTCCTAGCTGAACGTTCCATAGTTAAGTAGTGTTTTGTGTGCAAAGAGCTAAACAAACTACCTTATGAATGGAAAAGATCTTATGAAAAAGTATGATGACTGATTAGATGAGGAGATTCATGGTTCTAAGGTTTCTTCTCTGTTGTCTCTTGAATACATTTTCTATTGTAAACGTTATGTACAAGTACATCGGCAGAGACTTCTCTTCTGCAAACAACTGGCGTGTGAAGTAAAATTTGATTGTTAACCGCACATGTGAAGGAGTGAAAGATAATATATGTATCGAAAATAGTAACTTTACAGGAGAGACCAAAAACTGTCTTAACTTTCAATGTAAGTCTATGGAACCAGATTATTTTTCAATTGATTTTGAAGAATTTCCATTGGTCCTTTCATCATGGATTTTTACATAATGTAAACAAAGGTTTTTGTGCTCAGATCAAAAGGAAAATCATCAAAAATGGAGTGTTTTCCACTGGACAGTGATATATATATATATAATGGCTGTCCGAAGAAAATCAATTATCTCCCAAATGGCAACTTTACAGCAGAGGCTAGAAACAGTCTTTACTTTTAAGTCGGTGGAACCAGATTTTTTTTTTTAGCATTTCTATTGATTGGTTTATTCTGACGTTTCCACACATTGTAAATTCCAGCTGCTGTGTTCAATTGATGTAGCAAAATAAAAATCAATAAAATGGAGATATATGTTTTTCTTAGGTCAGTGACGATATATGGAATGATTTGGCCACTAGGACGTGCTCAGCAGAGACCCTGTTTGAAATCTGCCAATACAGCAGGAGTGGTTGATGGATGGGACAGGATGACACCTTTTGCTTGTCATGGGCTAGGACACTGAACCTGCCAGCTCTATACTTAACACAATCAAAGTCATGTCAGTTTGACTGGGACAGCTTTTGTAGTCATGCATTAATTTTTTTCTTGGCATTTAAATCTTAGAAGTTACAGTAACACTATGTTAAAAAAGTGTGTAGGTATTCACTCATGCCACATTTTTTTCTAAAATCAAGGGCATTACTGCAGTGTTCCTTCCTCACTTGGTGCAGGAGCAGCTTCCACTCTACTGAGAAGTATTGACACTAGATGTTGGAAGATTGCTGTGAGAATCTGATTGAACACATATTAGTGAGGTCAGGTATTGATGTTGGATGATCAGTTCTGGATCACTTTAGCTCATCCCAAAGGTATTGGATGGAGCGCCATCATGATGCTCCACAGCCCAATACTGGATGCTTAATAGCCCTTCACCTGCTGCACAGTGACCATAGCAGTTTAGATTGTACTTATGAGACAATGACTGCTCACAATTAACATCAGATGGCTAAAATACATTTTACAAGTATAATAACTGGATTTATGTGTATATAGTGTGAAATTGAGGTCTCGTCATGTCAGGTTGGCCACGTGGGCAGACAAGGCGATGGCAGGACAGACAGGGGGATGGACACAAACGCAAACTATACCAAATTTTAATTAAAACTAAACTCTAAGCACATAGAAAAACAGAAAATACAAACAAAACTGGAACACTTAGTGAACAAACCCAAAAACCATAGAGTGATAAAAACATTTAGCAACACAAATGAACCACAAAGGTAAAACAGGAGGTTTATCTACAGAGGCTAACAACAGGAAATGAGAAACACCTGGAAACAAAGGGAGGAGACGCAAACTAGGAACAGGTGAGGGGTGTAGACACAGGACGGACACATGACCAAAACATAAAGAGAAACACATGGCTAACACCTGACTAGGACAGGAAATGCAAACAGAGGATGCAGAAAGACAGAACAAGGCAGGGTGTGACACATCATCGACATGACTTTAATAAGCATAGCGCCACATGAAAAACAAAAATCAGCATCTTCTATGTTTCTTTTCAGAACTTTTAAATTATCCAGTAAATTCACCCTGGGTTGGTTTATTTCCCACATGTGCTCCCCTGTAACAGCCCTGCTTCCAGCGCTTCTCGGTTTTTTTTAACATATATCTCTTTAGTTGCTGAGGATGCAGGTGAAACAGGGTCATTAATAGGGTAAATCCAGAAGAGTAAATGAGAACAGGCAGGGTCAAAACCGATCTGCGAACTATATATATATAGTTACAAAATACAAAAATACAAAAATTGAGAACAGGAAAACAGGTCGATAACCGGAGGGCAAATAATGATACAGAGTTGCAACTTACAAAACAAGTTCAAAACCTCTCAGAGAGCTGAAGCAACAAAACAGTTTATATATATATATAGGTTAATGACGGGTGCGTTAGTATTCTGGAGACTGAGATCTATTGGACGCCGATGGATGCCTGATGGTACTGTCATCCGCCAGTGGCCTCTGGGAACCAGAGTCTCCGGGTTGAGCGGACTCAGTAGTGGGGGTTCAGTTTATGTTATTAAGGATTAAACCTGTCTGTAAAGCATTTTGAGCTGCCACTAATATGAAACGTGCTCTATAAATAAAGACTATAATAATAATTATTAATTAATTTTATTATTATTGTTGTTTTTATGATGATGATGATGATGATGATGATGATGATGATGTTATTATTTACACAGTCAACCCACTAGCTAAGCTAACTAACTCTAGTTTTATTTAATGTGTTACAAATACAATCTCTCAGAACACAGTACACAGGAGCAAATTTAACCACAGAAATCATTTCTAGCTCTTTACATACACAAATGTGTTACATATGTTAAACAAATGCAGCTTTCAATTAAAACAGCAATGACTAACATGTATAAATGCATACAGGTGTAAATGCATACATGTAAACGTGTAAATGAAGTTTACTATTATTATATTTCATATTATTATGTTATGTATACCAGGTGCTCTATTTTGCATCATGCATGTAAAAATGTCTTGAAGTATCATGACATCATATTTTTCCATCAATAGTATTATGGGATTGCCTTCTCCGAGAAGCATACATGTGATCCAGCCTTTCAATTGTTTAAAAAAAAATCTGCCTCCTGAGTGGACGCCAGTGATAGTAGATCATTAGCGGAGAATGCAATAAACCTATTTTTCATTCCAATATGACTTTAGTTTTGATGTTAAGGATGAATGTTAACCAACTCAGATGTTGTTTAAATTTCTCGGATTCCAACCTCTCACATAGTTGTGAGAAAGACAAAACATTCATTCTATTAAAAAAACAAAACATTAGTAATAACTATGTAATTGTCATTGCTTTTGAGAAGCATTGCAAAACAATGATAATAGCTCATCTGGCTCGTGCTAATAGTTAATGAGCAATGGTACATTAACAGTGAGCACCTCTTCATTGTCGGCCATGCCCTATTCGCTCTCTGGGGATTCAGCTCTCTGTTCATTGCGCGTATCTGGGTTCAGACACTGAATGCTCCTCAGCAGTTTATTGAACTGCTAAAATATAACAGTGCTTTGAATCCTCTCACCTGGATCTCAAGCCTGAGACTGAGCTGATCCGAGTGCCGGCATATGCAGCGCAGCGGCAGACGCCGAGCGGCTGTGGAAAGCTCTCTGAGCTGTGGCAGCATGCAGTGGACTGTGACTCTCAAACAGCAGTCAAATGAAAAAAAAAGGAAGCATACAAGTGGTCCAAAGTGCAGAAGCAAGACAGGATGTGCGCTAAACAGGCGCGAAGCAACAGTGCGCCCTCCAAGCGCAACGGAAAAGACCGTTGTAGGGCTCAAATAAATGTACTTTTAAAAGAGGACCACCTCTGTGAGAGGGATGTTTTGTGCACCCATGACCCTGCCTCTCCCTCGTGGCTCTCCAGCCATCTCTTCTGTAGGTCACCCTCTCCTCTGAAGACCATATGTGAAACATCTCGCTCCATTCATTACGGCTGTCCGGGGAGGCTTGTGTTGGGTTCCCGGCAGCCCCTCCTCTATCTTCCCCTCTGTCAGCGCTGAGGGATTCTAGCATAAGTTCCAGACCTCCTTTCTGTCTCTCCGCCCCTTCTAGGGGAATAACACAACTCAGTGATCTGTGTCTGCATGTATGTAGTGTTTAAAATAATCTGTAATGGAACTACATGCAAATTAATGTTTAGCGTTCATTTTAGGTTTTTGAGGATCTAAATACAGAGTAATATTGAAATTTACCCCCCAGCCTTACCAGAGAGCCCTAGTGATCACAGCTACCTCTTGAAATATGTTATTTCATCATAATGCATCATAGTTGTATATCAAAACAACACAATGTGTTTAGTTGCTTCTCAGAATGCTGTGATACTACCTGAGAGTGGCTCGATTGGCTGAACTCAAAGGTTTAAGTTCATGTTAATGAGCTACTTATTGCCATTTCAGCTATTTCAGCTATATACAAGTATAGAATGGACAGAGTTTTAGTTAGTTCATGGTGCAACCAAAACACAAGTGCATAACAAATAAATACAAAATACATACAAAATCTTCAAAGTTGGAAAATACATACAAAAACAGGACACAAGTCATATACCTTATGACAAGTATACCTTACTAATGATATGTAGAGTTGTGCAAGGGATGTAACATACTACGACATATTACTACGACAGATAGCCTGGTGTATATGAAAATAGCGGTCACTGAGGTAGCAACCATAACAACAGTACTATATTTGGTTAATATGATCTAAAAGCAGATATTGTTTAAGAAATGAGCAAATATCAAAAGAATCAGATATATAAATATATATAAAGTGTAATAATTATTATATTTAAAAACAGTATATCAGACATAGAGAATTTTTTATCTAAAAATAGAGTTTGTAATTAGTTGTTATTAGTATATTTATATATATTGTATATTTTATAGTGCAGCATTAGGTGGGCCATTATAAGACAAAAGCCAAGTTGACACTGTCTAACCTCTGATGATGTTATGAACGAAACCACAGAAGAAGACAATACTTTGCAACCACCAAATTTTAAAATCTATGACAAACTCCACACATAAGCAGAGCATAAGCAGAGTATCTGTCCTGTTGGGCAGGTGAGGAGACGGAGGAATAGGCAGGACGGATGGGCGGACGCAAACACAAGGTTAACCAGGTTTAATAAACAATGAAACAGAAAACAAAACACAAAGCATATAAGAAAATAAGCAAACCGGAAATAGGGAGGAAGCCAGGGAACAACAATATAGGAACCACGGAAAATGAACCACAAGACAGGGAGCAAAACAGAGGCAATATATACACAGGATAACAAGAGGGAACAATAAACACCTGAGAACAATAGGAGGAGACACAGATGAGAACCAGGTGGAGGGCGGAGACACGGATCACATGACAAAACATAAGCACATGACTGGGAATGTAACAAATGCACATGGGAACGATGAGGGAACGTAAACATGAACATTGACAGACGAGACCAGACAGGGGAAACAGGCAGGGCGTGACAGTATCTGACTTCAAACAATAGTACAACAGTATTATACAGTGTTATGCCCCCCAACCAACCACACATGACTTTTTATTGTACTGTTAGATCATTACAATGATCAATATCTGATTTTTGAAGCTCTGTAGATCAGCGGTGAAATGCTAATCCATAGGTCAGTAGAGTGTAACATACTTTTCCAAAGAAAATCCTATGACTGCTTTGCTAGCATCCAGGAAATCAGAGATATAGACCCTGAAATGTTCTTAACATCATAAACACAGCAATTAGTTGACATCAGGTTTAAAGAGTCATTGCGGACAAATCCACTAGTCTGTGTGATCTCTAATAGTCATGAATCTACAGCCTAATAAATACAGCCGAGCTAGTGTTCTGTTGTAATGGGCCTAAATCATCAGCTGGGGGTTACTTTCCCTCCAGTGAGGTTATTTGTGAAACAGATATGCATTTTGTACAACAACAACACCAAAACCCCCACCCCCCACTATTCAATGGCCCATGCCCTGTCCAACCTGGTGCGGCCACTCGCCCCTTCGTTCAGTGGCTGGTGTGTGTTAGCGTAGTGCCTCGATCGATTCTTTCCTGT
Organism: Megaleporinus macrocephalus; assembly: GCA_021613375.1. Lineage (NCBI taxonomy): Eukaryota > Metazoa > Chordata > Actinopteri > Characiformes > Anostomidae > Megaleporinus > Megaleporinus macrocephalus. Next base: position 24,035,686 of record CM038728.1, on the reverse strand, counting down.
GTCACCCTGCATGCCGGAGCGCGGCGTTGTTTGCTAGTCATAAGGGATGGTGGAGGAAGGTGGTGCAGGGACCGGGACACAACAGAATTGAATCTATTTCTTTGGAAAGCCCTGGGTTATCAAACTCATTAATCTACATGTCATGAGCGGTGGATGAATAATTGTGTGTAGAATTTATCTGCCAATGTGATAGCTACTTTTCAGCCTCCCCCTAGTGTGTGCATCCTGTGCTTTGTGCCCCAGCCCTTTAATTATTATATGCTTTGTCTTTGCCATCTCTGGTCTTTTGGGGGGGACACGGGCTGAAATATGCTACCCCTGCATTTAGAAGGACGCACTACCCTTAATATGACACACACACACACACACACACACATTAACCAAGAAAGGGGGGTGGACAGATCAACAACACCAGCAGTAATGTGCGCATTAATGTGAGCTTGTGCAAAATCAGCAACAAATAGTGTGGTAGATAAAGTGTCCTCTCAGTGCAGTATTTCTGTAACTCTTCAGTGTTCAGTACGGATACTGTGTGTTTTTAATTATTGTTTTTAGTCTTATAGGGCACACGTATCGTAAGCCTTTTGACTGTAAAGCCAGACCATCTTCTTGTATTCATTTAACAGAGACTTTTATCCAGAGTGACTTGAAAAGCATGCAAAATCTGAAAACCAAAAGCCTAGAACTATATAGCCTAGAGATCTATGACTTACTAGGCAAGAGTTCTATTGTAGTTGATAACCATATTCATGATAACCATAATACATGTGTCACCCCCTATGGTCTATCAGTTTTAGAGGGTATTTATAATCGGGGCATGGAAAAACTAATACAGAGAACACAGAGTAAAATTACAATTACAAATGTTGCTTTATATTATGTTACTATATTAAACATCCAGTCAATCATTTAAATATAGAAATATAGATTTCTCTATGTAGAAAGAAATATAATCAAACACTGCCTAAAACCACTAAATCAGACCAATCTGAGAACTGTGTGGGCATGGCTAATGAACAGCTTGACTGACAGCTCTCTGTCGAACACTACAAGTTTGCACTAACCCTTGTGCAGAACTAACATCATTATGTGTCGGTAACTGGGCTAAAAATATATGCAGATCAATGGACGGATGAACAAAGGGAAAAAATGGATGACAAACAGATGTGCAGACAGGTGGACAAATTAACAAATGGATAGACAAAAAAATACAACAGACAGACCTGCAGACAGACAGACTGATGAGCAAACAGATGGACGAGGAAAGACGTGAATAAAGAAATTAAAAAATAATAATGTTGGTGTAGGGAATTATAAACGAATACGCACCAGGCAGCTAACTTTGGTTGTGCTCAGTTTTATTAAGTTTTTCTGACTCTGAAACTGGTTTGTGTGGGTGGGGCAAAAGACAGCCTTGTGATTGGTCAGGGGAATGCTTGCTGAAAGATTAGGACCACCTAGTTCACGTGAAGAGGTGAGAAATATGATCAAATATAGCAGTCACTTATTAGACTTTGGGAAGATATTACCAAGATATGGAACACGATTTACTTCATTAGAAAGAAAACACATATTTATTTTTGTTCCCTGTGGTTTTAAACTTTTGACAATTTGTATTATATTTGTATAAATTGATTTTTGAGTGAGTCAATTTTTGTAAGTTTGAACAAAACAGATGGACAGATCCTGTCGCTGTAGCTAAAAATCACAGGATCCTCCTCCTGGATCTCACCCTCATCACCCCCAAACCTGCTGCTTGCTGTGTTAGCTTGGCTCTGATGTTGCTCTTGATGCTTTTCATGTAAATCATGTCTTTGTTTGTGACTGGTTAATGTATTTGCCTGCATTTAGCCAGTCTGCATGCTTTCTGATCATCTGCATATGATTGTACTTTGTATCTTATATATGTTACACAACAAAACATACTGTAGTTGTGTCAATTAAAAGGTAAACTATGGTGTTCATGAAAATTAAATGATGCATGTTGTTATTTGTGGGGTCTGAGACACTGAACAGAACCGACATGTCACAGAAAAGAAAATCAAAACTTGCTGTTGTTATTACTGATTTTACCATTATAAATATACTATATATAAATATACTATATATATTGTATATAAGTGAATTTATACAGTTTGGAGAATGTGAACATCAGGTTGCAATAAATTAAATGTCGCCTAGTTATTAGAAGTAATAAAAATTAACACACAAAATAACACATTGATTCAAAAATCAACTGTGAATTGGTGTTAGAAGTTACTCACAGCTCTAAAAGCCTTTAAAAGCTACAACACATTCATCTAATACATGAAATACATACATAACATTGTTGTGTATCTCCATTTATGTCAATTTTCATTATTCAATATCACTGGAACATGACAGTTGCTCTTTATATCCCGGGAAAGTTTAATGATGACCAATAGAACTGTTCTAAAATCAATTGTAATAAAATCTTTTTACACGGACGTACAATGAAATTTAGAAAGGTTTTTGTCCTCCCCTGTAAAATTACTATTTTGTTTATTTATTTTTCTTGACCAATTAAGTATCTCCAAAATGGCACCTTTACAGGAGAGACCAACAACATACTTTACTTTCAATGTAAGTCAATGGAACCAGTTTTTTTTCTAAATAATTTTTGAGCATTTCTATTGATTCATTCATCATGTGTCAGAGGTGGCTGGAGCAGGAGCAGACGACACAAAAACGGAGACAGGGGCGGAAACACTCGCAAGCTTTTAAATGAAAACGGGGCTTTAATAAACAAATAAACGGGCATGAACAAAACAAAGTAATCACAGAACCCTACACACACAATAACTGACAAAAACGGACTGTAAACACAGAGTATATATAACACCTGGACACGGGAGGGGTTACATATACGGGCCAGGTGGGGGGCGGAGAGACTAGGAGCACATGATCAAAACAGAACCACATGGTGAAGACATAAACAGAAGCACGTGAGACTGACTTCACATGATATAAAGATCAACTGATGATTCTTCAATATGATTTTCGGCCAAAAGTGTTTTTCCATTATTATCATTATATATATATATATATAAACTATTTAAAAAATCGTCTCTACGAAAGACCCATTACACATCAAAACACTCTGACTCATGACTTTATTTACATCTTAAATTAGGCACAACATTTGAAAAACTAAAATGGATGCAAGTGCCCTTCATGCAGGGACCTATAGTTGAAATGTATACATAAACTGAATGTCTGTTGGTACATTCATAGTATATGGTATATGCCTCTCCGTTCTCTGAGTCAGAGTCTCATCTGTAAACTAAGCATATCCACAGTAATGGTGTTTTGTAGATGGGGGCGTTTGGGGTTATGATGAAATAATATTCGAAATAAAAGAAGAATGGAGTTTGCAAATCCCGCAGCGAAGCACACAGCCGTCATCTTTCCACCTTCACCAACCGTCGTCTCCCAGACGATATCGCCCATATATCTCCCCACCATTTGTAAACGCTTCTTCTTTGATAGCGGCACATTGTTACCTGACGCAACATTTTAGGAGATCAAACGCTGTGAGGCAACAGGAAAACACAAACACCCAAGTTGTTGACAACGAAAATGGAGGAGGGGGTGGGAAGACAAACATAGAAAACCATTGTTAAGGTTTTTTGGTGCTTTGTGCGAGCCAAAAAGGGGGGAAAGAAAACACATCAGTCGAGCTCCTCCTCGCATGTTCCCTCAGAAGTGAGAAGAACAAAGAGAGAGGAAGTGTACGTGAGCTGAACCGGGGGAGAGGGCTATGCAGGAAGATAACGACTCCACCGCCATTTGTACCTGCGGTTGATGTGTCAATAACACACAACACGAGCCACAAGCAAGAAAACAAGATCAGTGCTAAAAGCACCTTCTTTTCTGCTTAGCAATGTCACGTCTTTTGTTTGACATGCTCTAAGCGACTAAAGGAATGTTATTTTTTCCTGAGGTTGCAATTTGCTACTTTTGTTTTCAGCTTTTGTCCCTGTTGTTTTTCCAGTGTTTCGCTGAAGTTAACTCGAAAATTCTCCTCTCTACTTAAATCCTGAGATTGCAATTTTGTAAAGCATATACCCAACCAATCACTCACTCAAACATGTTTAGCAGGCCAAAAATATCTAAAAAGGGGCTCCATTAGCAGCCCAATCCATTATCGTGAAAAATATACATGTCTCATTCTTTATTTACTTATTTCTTTTTTTGTTCTTGCACATTTATCACACTTATTTTTTTTCTAGATCTTCAAACCGCACAAATGCAGCATGTGTAAACACAAAATACAAAACGTCATTTTATTCATTTAAATAATAAAAAAAACAAGTAACCAAATTTAATTTGTGCCATATATAGTAGACGCTAGTCTTGATTATTGCCTGCCCTGTTGAATCTTAATATGAATTACATAGACTTAAAAGGTCATATCATGCAGCACACTATGCCATAATCAAATGATCTCCGGAAGAGAAGAAAGTTAGTAAAATATTACTCTAGGACAGGTTATGAAGCCAACTCTAGGGCTCCAGTGATCCACAGTGCAAGGCATGATCTCGAAAAGGAGAAAACATGAAACAGCCACGAATCTTCAAAAAGTGGTCATCCTACTGATTTTGCTTCAGGGGTGCAGCTATGACTCATTCAGGAAACCACAGAAGAATCCAGATTAATGTTCTAAGTAACAGCCTCAATGTTTATGATTCCACCATTGGAAAGAGATGTCATCCATATGAACGTTGCATATAAAGACTTATGTTATACAGTACATACTCCAAAAAGAACCCAGATGACCGCCAATGACTTTTGGAATAATGTTTTGTGAAGTCATAATTGGGGGGCATAAATCAAACACATTCCTCTATGACAACATCATACCAGCAGTGTAACATGGTGGTGGTAGTATGATAGCATTTTGCTAGAATTTGCTTTTCTGCTCTTTACCAGACAAACCTGCAGGAGAATGTCCTGTTATCAGTCCATGACCTAAAGCTCAACTGCAATTTGGTAAGGCAGCAAGAGGATCCACCACTGAAAAAAAAAACTTTTAAGGTGCTGTGGCAGGAAAAGCCACCCACTGTTGCTAAATTCAAGCAAGTTCAAAGTGTCTAAAAAGCTAAAACCCCTACACAGCAATGTGGAAGACTAATCTCCAGTTACAGGAAGCAGTTGGTTGCAGTTGCTGGTAAAGGTGGGACAAGTCATTATTACGTTTTCTATTACACATGGGTCATGTGGACAAGGCAGAACTTGTTCATGTTATGTAATGATATGTAATAGTCATTTAAAGGCTGTATTTTGTGTTTCCTCAATTCAATTAAATTCAAGTTTATTTGTATAGCGCTTTTTACAATGATGTTGTCTCAAAGCAGCTTTACAGAAGTTCTGAAAACTCACAAGTGGAGATCCATCCTCCTCTGGTCAAACAGTATTTACAGTATAATAAACTAAATATCAAAGAAAAGAGTCTCTGTTTGAAATCTGGATGGTAAAGCTTTAGAAGCTACACAGGTAGATGCAGTCTCTGACTGAGGCAGTCTATGACTGAGTCTTTATGTAGAGTGGGCGTGAGCTGGAACAGTCCCATCCTATCTCAATGCTGGTGTATCTGGATGGCACAGTGATGTAAGTGAGGGTGTAGCAGTAGATACAAATGGACAGGAGAGCTGGCTGGTGATGGGTGTGGGGGAGGCTAACAGATGGGAGGACAGTCATTATCTCAGGAAGAGTAAAGAGAGAATGACTCTATGTTGTATTTTGTATAAGGGTTTGAAACCATTTCTACACAAATGAGAGGAAATCATTACCAACGAAGTTGCCATTGGCTACTTGTTGCAAGGTCATAGTTTGTATTTACTTTATCCTGAGATCGCAACTAACTGTTTGCACAATTCTGACAAGTCCCACCTCCCTTAGTTACTAAAGGCACTCCACTTTCTTTATCCTGAGGTTGCAATTTGCTACTAGTTGCCGCTTCGTAGTTATCCCCTCATCGCCCTCTGTCACTCACACCATTTTCAATCACCCAAAAAATGCTCAGGATTGCATTTATGCCACGCGGAGGTGATATAATAGAAAATTGGACGGGATAAGAATGGAGAGAGTCGGGTCAACCTTCAGACACTCTCAGTGGTGGACAGTGGGATGGAGGGAGCGGGTGATGTATTTTAAAGAGATCCACTGACCTGTGCGTGCCCAGCTGAGTGCATGCGCAAATGGACAAGCCGTGGCTTTAGAATGTGCTTTGTGTAGCAGATTTTTACCCGAGTGCTATTTCGTTCAAAGGACACACACGCAGACGGCCACACTTACCGAGGCAGCAGAGGGCACGGATGTCAGTCCAAGGTTTCTGGCAAGGTGCTCTGGGTAATTCCAATTCACCTTGACTGGCCCCTGAGAACACCAAGCAATTCGTAAAACAGAATACGGAGAAGTTTTGAAGGTCAACAAGCATCCGTGGCAAAGAATCCCTCTATATACACAGATTTGTGTGTTTGTTTTCTTGTTTTCATACATTATCAGGAAAACTGGGCTCGTTCTGAGGGGGAAAAATAGTAATCCTGATTCCGGGAGGAGGTTTCTGGGTTAGTTAGGATTAGGATTGACGTTCCCTTTATAGCCTGACATATTTAATTGCTGTTGCTTCATTATCTGATGTAAAATTTTGGGGTCTCTCCATCAAGAGAGTTAAAAAACAGTTTAGGCTGGTATAAGTAGGTTGGTTTAGTTATCAGTTTGTATTTGAATGAGGAGACAACAGTGTTTGAGGTTCTGTTTTCTGATCGCTCCTTATTCAACTATACCAACATAAACACAGCTTTACAGTCTATGGCACCTCTAAGAATGTATGTTAATACCTCTCACTTAAAAAAAAAAGATCTAGTAATGAATTACTGCAAATTTACTGTGGACATAAAACAGTATCTTACTGTATTTTAGAATAATTGCTATAAAATAATCACTCATTGTATGTAAATTAACAGTAATGCAATCAGTTTCCCAATAACAGCAGATAACTGTAATTTATCAGCATAATACTGTATTTTATGTCAACCTGTGCCATCATCCCTCTACAGGTCCAGTCATTATCCATCATAATCATACTTATGATTGACTTATGTTCCTTTTTAATGATAGCCCTTTTATTAAACTAAACAAAGCAAAGCAGCTTGTATTGTATTCATTTATAAAGCAAAGAAAGATCATTTAAAACGGTTCTTAGATGAAGAGACACGAGCCGGTACTTTTACAACTGACACATTTGGACTGCACAGCTGCGGTGGTCCCCGTGAAACACAAGCAAAAGCTAGCTGTTAACGTTTGCAGTATCTGATATTTTTTTGTGTGCATAATTATTGAGCTTTTTATATTTTAAATGTAAAGATTGTTAGGTCTGTTTCATTAAGTGACTAAATTTAGCTAAGAAACTGTAGCTTGAACAGTGTTAGCTAGCTAGCTGGCTAGTTGGTTAGTACCATAAATACACAGTTATTGTACTGTACTGTCATTGTCATGTACTGTAATTCAATTTACAGTGCAATATTGTTTAAATAAATTACAGTAGATGCACTGTAAAATAACAGTAAAATGCTGGTGTAGTATTTACTGTTAATTTACAGTACAAAAAAATACAGTGTACTTCCTAACTCCTGTCATGGTTTTTAAGTCCAAAACCAGAACAGCAAAAACTGTGTATTCTTATGGTCTGAGCTGAGAATACCACCTTAACAACAAACATAAAAACGAGAACATCATTAAAATATGCCAAATGCTTAAAGAAACCAACAAAGCAATAACTTAAAACCAAATTCATTTTCGGCACCTGTGTCCAGGTGCATGAACAGCCTATGGAAACATAGGCTTCTGGGGCCCAGGACAAGGCAAGAGTAGTCCCTGAAGGGCCCCCAGGCTTGTCTCTGCTCTTTATGATGTGTGGGTAATTAAAGGTGTGCTGGTCTGGCAGTGAGTGGACACAGCGGAGCGAGATGGCTGTAGGAAGATAAATGAGGCCAGCAGATGTAATATCCCTGGACTTATGGGACTGCTGTGCTGCTGAGGAGTGTCATGGATGATTATTAATGTATGAAACCCCCGCCAATGTAATGAGCGGGTGCGACCGAACGGAGTAAACACACACATATGTTGTTTATGAGCACGCTTTAAGAAAGGCATGAAGAGGATGATATGACATAACAAATGCACTTGTATATATCTTGTCAAAGTGGAACACCAAATCTGGAATAGTTAATATTATTCTGCAATGTAATATAGAAGCCATGTATGCTTTCATACATTGTTCCCATTTTCTAAGGGGAGGATATTACTGTGTTACCATGAAGTTACAAATGGCCTTGAATTCTAGGCTGTGTAATATTTGATACTGTTTGGCTTTATTTAGTCATTGTGTGTGTTCTTTCTGAAGAATGTTTGTCATTTTCTTTGTATCAAATCATAGTCATGAGCTGAGAATATTTTAATATAGAGAATATTTTTAAAGTTCACATAACCTTCATGTAATGTAACGATTCTTTTGTTGGCTTACATCCAAGCCAAGAACCATTTAGTTTTGGGTCTGATGGGAAGGGGTGGAAGTCAGCAGAAGCAATCAGATGCCACTCTGTTTTGTTACAAAGCTTCCTGTCACTTAGACCACCAAATGGCACATTTGTCTAAGTGTTGGTTCTATTGTCAGTTTGGCATCGCTCAGCATGATGTTAGCCAACATTAGTGTTCTCCTGCTTCTCCTGTAATGTTGTCGCCTCCATAAGTTATCCACAATAAGTGATAGCACATGCTAACCTTCACCCTTCCTGTTTTGTAGCATTGTGTGATTGAGTGATACCTACATAATAGGTGGAAATTGAACATGTCAACAACTGGGGGAGAAAAATGGGTAAATATGTTATAAATAAGAAAACAAAACAAAGTATGTGTCTACAATGTACTGAAGTTCTGGATACAGTGCAATGAGTCATACATCTGCCCAGCATGCTGTAGACTGGGGTTCAGTCCCTTGCCTATCTAAGCACCCTATGCTATACCATTAAACAAGACCCCTAACACTACCCTCAACCATCTCTCTAATAATTAGCAGATCGAAAGTCGCTCTGAATAACAGCATCTGCCAAATGTCATAAACAGCACTGCTTCTTTTTGATTCAATCATTAGATTATTTTGTTTATTAGAATGTTTAACTTTTTTATTTGAACCAGGTAAAAATGCTACCAGAGTGGGTTAAACAAACATTATAAAAAGTTATAGGTCTACGCAAGAGAACTCCTGCTACACCCCATAGCAGACCACCACAAATGGTAAAGGAGCAATTTGTCAATGATGTGACCTGCCAAATTCATAATCCACATAATAGGGGGCAGCATTTCACCAGAACATTGTGATTGTACGAAACAAGGAAGAGCACACTCCTTCTTCACTCCCTACCAGTCTAGAAGAAATGTTGCCTGTTCAGTATCAAACTTCATCCCTTTACTCCCCAAGAGTGTCTCCAACACAACTATTGCTTTGCTTCTGTTTATATCACTCTTCTGTTTGCTGCTAAATGTTGATTCTTGAAGAGAGTGAGCAATATCTGTCTAGCCAAAAATATTCAGCTGTTGCAAATGATCTAACCAGGAACAGTATGTTCAGCATGATCGACAAGAGGTCAGAGTATGCCATCAGGGCAGCACTACTTCTTCATCCTCTCGTGTTGGACCGGTGAAGACTTGACAATACAGCAACTATTGCCTCTGGAGGTATAAAGTGCTTTTATAAGAGGGTTAGCATACTAACATCATATCTCTGCAAAGAAACATACATAAAAATCTTTGATATACAGACAAAACTGTTAATTTTTCAAGTTATGTTAATAATTTTTGGAATGTGTTAAAACCCTAGGGTTAGGGTTAGGGTTATTGTTAGGTTAGGGTTAGGGTTAGGGTTATTAATAGGTTAGGGTTTAGGGTTAGGGTTAGGGTTAAAAAACAATGCAGTGTTGTCTGTAGGTATACATAAAAGCCACATCACATAAAGTTAATCTCGTCACTGTCCGAAGAAAACAAGTCCCTCCAAAATAGAAAGAGAGGCTAAAAACATTCTTAGCTTTCAATGTAAAGAGGTTTTATTCCAGGTGATTTTGGGGCATTTCTATTGGATCACATTCCATTCATCATAAAACCTTCACAGGATATAAAGAACAGCTGTCAAGTTCAAATGATATAGAAATATGAAAACATACATATGTTTTGAGATATGTATGAGATAAATATTTTTTCTTTGGACAGCGATGATATGGCACAAATGAGTGCACACATGTTTTCATTTTGAATACTAAAGCACTTTACAGAGTGACCTCTCGCTCCTGTCATTTCTCATCAAAGATTCAAGAGTTTTATTGTCATGTGTACAGCAGTACACATGTACAATGAAATTTTTACTTTGCTGTTCCTCCATTCACCAATAGATAAAGATAACAAATAAAAGAAATAATAAAAAATATATACAAAATATACAAAGTTTAATAATATAAGTTGAAGTAAATAAAAGTATTTTTATAGTTAAAGAATAAAACACTTTATTCCACTTAGTAGCACTTTATTATACTGCAAATAAATGAATAATTAAGATATTTTAAAAAAAGTTCAATATGAGTCAGTGATTAAAGGTGTTGAAGTCACGACTGTTGTTAATAGATCATACATACCCCCACTCTGCACCACTGGAGGATGTATGTACTCTGTATGTTCTTCTATTCTAACTTTCTGGGTTCTTTTGGATCAGGTTGTATAGCTGAACTTCTTACCGGATAAAGACATAAGAAGATGCTCATGCAAGCACACACAGAGAAAGAAACACACAAACCCAGCTCCACTGCGGAGGTGTGTGTGGCTCGGTGGCAGTGTCAGAGCTGAGCTCCTGGTAGATAGTGACAGCAGGTCTCAGGAGGCCTGTGTGGATCTAGGCTCACTAGAATCAGCCTTGACTGTATTAAAGGGGAATTACATGACACGGTCGCCACACGAGCGCTTTATCTGCTCACTCCTGCCTCTCTCTCTCTCTCTCCTTCTCTCTCTCTCTCTCTGTAACACACACACACACATCTGTGTCCAAATACACACACTCGTAGGCATCTCACGGGTCACTCTCACTCAAATGTCACTCTGCCAGGGCTGTCCAAATAGGGACGATAAAACGGGGCGGATTAGAGAGAGAGAGGATAGATGTGTGGCAATGGCAGAGAGAGAGAGAGAGAGAGAGAGAGAGAGAGAGAGAGAGAGAGAGAGAGAGAGCAAGAGAGAGATAGGGTGTTGAGAAAAAGGGAGAAAAAATACAGAAGGGAGAAAGACCAGAGAGAAAGAGAGAAAGACGAAGAAGAGATAGAGAAGCCAGTGAGAGAGTCAAGAAAAGAGAAGAAGAAGAGAGTGAAGAGAGAATGATAGTGGCAGATAGATAGAAGGAGATAATAAAAGAAAAGAGAGAGCAAGACAAAGAAAGAAAGAAGTTGCAAAAGCAGAATAAGAAAGCAAGTCTACGAGATAGAGAGACAGAGAAAGAGAGAGAGAGAGAGAGAGAGAGAGAGAGAGAGAGAGAGTTAGACAAGAAAAATCAAGTACGAGAAATTTAAAGACAAAGAAGAAAGAAACGAAAAGGAAAAGATGAGAAAGTCAGAGACAGAGAGAGAGGAAGTGGGAGGAGGAAGGAGTGAAAGAAATGTTATGTAATACTAAGAGAGAAAAGGAACAATAAAAAGAAAGAAAAGAGAAAACGAGAGAGAGGAGAGTGGGAAAAGGGAGAGACTGTATGAGAGAAAAGAACAAAACAGAAAGAAAGCTAGAACAACTGAAAGAAAGAGAGAAAGAGACAAAACAAGAGATAAAAGAAAGAAGAGAGAGGAAAAAGACAACAGAGAAAACCGAGAGAACCAGGAAAGACAGAACGAGAGAGAGAAGAGAGAGAAAATAGAATAGAAGACACAAAGAAAGGCAGTGACCACAATACAGTATAGAGAGAGAGATAAAGAGAGAGAGATAGGACTGAAAGAAAGAGTGAAAAATAACTAAGAGAAAGAGAGAAATGATAGAAAACGAAAGAGCAAGAGAGATTAAAGATAATGAAAAGCTATAGAAAAGGGAGAGGGAGAAGAGTACAAGAAAGAGAAGAAAGCAAAAGACACCAAAGTAGAGATAGAGCATGGGAATGAGGAGAGATGGAGAGAAGTATAGAAGTTAATGTGAAGACAGTGAGTGAGAGAGAAAAGGAGAGAAAGAAAAAAGGAGATAGAGAGAGAGAGAGAGAGAGAGAGAGACAAAGACAGAGAAAGAAATGAAAGAAAATGGAAGAGAGAAAAGAAAGGGGAAAGATAATGTAAAAGAAAAAAATAAAGAGAAAAACAGAAAAAGAGCGAGAAAGAATAGAGTGAGGGAAAAGACAGGGCGAAGGACAGTGACAGAAGGAGAGAGAGAGAGAGAGAGAGAGAGAGAGAGAGAGAGAGACTCTAACAGTGACTCACTATAGTGTATTGCTAGAAAGCTCATGGCGCGCTTGGCCGTCACACAGATGCATTAATGGATAAATATTGAGTGCGTTAAATGCAAAAAGAATTGCATCAGTCATCCCAAACAGAGCTGAGTTGAGGGGTACCAGCTTTGGAATGCATCCCACTTTTACCCTCACACACACATACACACACACACGCAAACACACTCCAGCAGAGTGTTTACTGTTTCACCCTCCAGTCACCGACAGATGGTGATGCTATGGGCAATCGCACTGTTTTATGAGGGGAGAGAGAGAGAAAATGCCTCTCCTTCGTCTTCAATAGACAGTTAGTCTGACAACAGGCACCTCAGCTGCCTCGGCATTTCTCTCCAATTCATCTCGCTGCCATCTTATTTATGACACACGAGAACTTTGCGATGGAATAACATCACATTCAGAGATAAGGAGGAGAGCGTGGTAACAGCTTAGCGTCTCAGAAAGAGAACCTGAGCCAAACATGGACTCAACTGGGAGGTTCTTTGCAATGGCAATAGCCTTGCCTAACTAAACTGCAGTGCAGGTCGTCATAGGAAATTGTTTTAATGTAGGCTTAGATGAAATACAGGATGGGGTTCATAAGCCAGGATGATGCTCACATAAGCCTTTAATGACAACAGACATAAACATACATTCAAATTTATAAAGACTAATTAAAACAGCCCTCTGAGAAACACATTACATTGTTCTCTTGGCTTTTCTATGTCAGTTTAACACGACCTTTACATAGAGTAGAAAGTTCATGATGGATAGACCAATAGAAATGTGCCAGAATTGCTTGGAGTAAAACCTATTTACATTGACTTACATTGAAATGAAGACATTTTCTGACATTAGTTTGAACAGATCACTCTTCCAAACTGATCCCCATGCGCAACACAACTCATCCACAGGCACCTTCATCCAGAGGTCCATTAGAGGTTTCAGTTACATCTCCGCCAGCATCACAGGAACAATCACTGAGTTCTAATGATTGACAGTTGGGCTCATCACCCAGAATGCATTCCAGCTCGCTGTAAAAAGGGCACGTTGTTCAGCCAAAGCCACTTCTGTGGTTCCCGTCTTTGGTTTCTTTAAACTTTGCTTTCAGACTTTGAACTTTCCTTTGACACCTCAGCCTCATTCTCTTATGGCCATGTTCAGATGTTTTTTTTTAAGGGTTCTCTTTGAACATCGGTTGCAGTAAGTTCATAGTAATATAGTTTGTACAGGAACATCAGCCTAACGTTTGCTGTCTCGGCAGCGGAAAATTACAACAAATCTCGAGTTGGATTGACGAAAAGCTGCATGAATTCCGATTTGACTGTTTGGACTGTGTCATATTGCTGTATACTGGATATATTGGATCAGATTTCAGTACAACATGTGAAAGCTACTCCAATCAGAACTGCAAATGTCAGAATGAGTGTAGGATGCTTGTAGGATTTCATTCACAATGTTTATATTTATGTGGATTTGTGTCAGCTGTCATTAATGGCTTATGTAGGAGTCTTATACATTACGAATGCTTATATAATTAAGGAAAAATTGAGGTTCTTTAAGGGTTTTTTAGTGAAAATTACCATTATCATCCAAAGACCCATGCTTAAAATGTTCTTTGCATGGTTTAATGGTTCCTCTCCATAATGGAGAATCTTATGTACATGGTTCTTTAATATGGTTCTCTGTATCACCTTCTGCTATTGTTACACTTTATTTTTGCAAGATAGCATATATGTGTTCTTAGTGTCTTCTTATTCCTGGTTTGATGCCTTCACGCTTTCATAGCATGAACTAATATGGTGTTACCTGGTATGCATGACCATGTTTAGGCTGAGCCACTGAACTTTGCTGGACCTTTCTTAATTTAACCATGGTGTTTTCATCCCGCGCTGTAAACGCTTTTGTGATGGAGTTGGAGGACGAAGAGGATGATACGAGATGACATCACAGATGGAGAGAGGAGAGAGAGAAGAGAGAGACGGAGCAGAAGGTCCTCGGGGCCTTTTTGAGCACCTGCCCAACTCCAAACCAATCAACGTTGTTCTGTCTCGTAACTCCGTAACATATGAATTGAGAAAAGGTCTGAAAACTACAATAACAACTTTAAGCAACTGAAACGCATTAGAAATGTCTCAAAAGAGCTGTAAAGCTCAGCGCTCGTGTCCTGAAAGGTTCCTTATTGTTCTTTATAATCTGTGCCTCATAAGAGCTGCTATGGTGATAATAATGTTGAAAAAGATCTGAAAGCTGCGGCAGTTGCATAGCAATATCTTACAGTACTTACAAAAGCACAAAGTTATGAGCTAAAATCAGCAATACATTTCAGACAACCATAAAATGGCCACACTTTGCTTGCTGGAACCAAACTTTCCAAATTTACCAACTCTATGTGGTGTTTATTTGACACCCAAAGGGCTTTCCCAACTTAGGCAAGCTAAATTAGCCCAAATTGATGTATGGTATGTGGTTAAAAACGCATCAGTGTGCAGATAATCCATGCCTACCTGGAGTACTTTTCCTTAAAGACAGTGCAGAAATGCAATATCCACAATGTTTCAGGTCAAAATCACTGCAACAAAGTGAATAAATTCAATTAGGGTTGTACCCATATGCATTGCTGTTCAATACGAAGGGTATTGTTTTTATCTAGGAATCAAAAAATCTATCGGCATTGAGTTTCATTGACGATTTTGACCACAATGGCATAGTCAGATGTAACATAGCTCACATAGTCAAAATCTGAGCTTTTAAAAATTCAACAATGTTTTAATTACTGACATATAATGCTGGGACTACGATATAGATTTGTGGATTAATGTGACAGACGAACAGTGTAGATGAAAATAAAACCAGCAGGACTGAATAGTGTAAATAAATTCATGACATTGTCCACTTTGAAATAATAATAATAACTTCTCGTCATCACTAGGATGAGCTTATAAGGCTGCTGTACTCTTTATGCACAATAAATAAATCTTATAATATAAATGATAATTTTATTATAATATTCATAATCTAAATAAAAGATAAACAAATAAAATACTCGTAATTTAAGATTTGAAGTAATCAGTAGTTTAAAGGCTTCTCTGAGTAGAGATGGTTTACTGCTGTGGCTGTTTTCCACTGGAAAGTGGACCAGATGGGCATGAGGGCCTCGGTCATTCACTGCCTTGTAAACGGACTTCTTGCCTGCATTGTATGTATATACTTTGCAGTAAATCCAGCCAAATTACAGAATGATGGCCCTTGTCCTTCAAAAAGATTGAAATATCATCAGACTTTATACTTTAGACTAGTTATAGCTCACCTAGCTTACTGACCACTCATTAGTTAACCATCATCACCTGTTATCACTTGATTTTTCTATAGAAATATATTTATGATTCTCCTTATTTAAAATTCTTTATTAAAATATCATCAACATGACGTATCTCAGCAGACCGACAGGTCTCTGACTGAAGATTTGACTTGTGGACATTCAGGGCGCAGCTCTAGATTCAAAAAGTGTGTATCATTTTTATAAGAAAAACTACCATAAGGCCGTCATGACTGACATCAGCTGTAGGAGAAGGCAAGAGGATGATGATAACCTTGAGAAACTGCCTTTACCACATCAAGGCCAACGTCTTATACTTATGTTCAATCCCGATGGCCGAGCTGTGGTCATGGGGAGGTGGAACGGTGAGCTTTCATTCTGTCTCGGACCGGGTTGCATGTGCTCCCCCTTATTGAGAGCCACCTGACACTGATGTAGCTTGGGCAGCATGGCCAAATTTAAGAGGTCTAGAGAGGGAAGGGAGAGCTTGCTGATCCGCATCCCTGTCACCACGCCTCGCTCTGGAACAGGAAGTGGGGCTCATGGCAGAGGCGTTGTCCTCCTGCCCTTTCTCATGGTTGACATCCTCCTCCCGCCCTCTCTCACAGCTGTTGCCAGTGCCTGGGGCTCAGGCGCCTGGCATAGTGTCTATCTATGTTTACTTTCTTTTGGGCTTAATTGTGTTAATACACTGTATTTCATTCATACGTATTTGATTCAGATAAATTCAGTGGGGAACCTTCAGGACCTTATAGGCCTTGTTTTTGGGTTAAAAGTCAGTCTTGGGCTGTGATGTGCCACAGTTTAATCAATAAACCTTTTGAACAAGCCAAGTCAGCCCAAATTAATAAAAGGATATCTTCCTTTTATTAAGGGTGTGCAGACCTAATGATTCCTTTTCTAGTATCTTGATATTATGACTGCACTTCTCCTGCTAGAACTAAATATTTGTGAATGGTTTCTATGTGATGCCCAAATGGATTCCCTAAGTTAACTCTTTAAAGAATCTTCAATTTAAAAAATTGGTCATTCTATGGCATTGCTACAAAGAACCTTCGTTTGTAAGAGTGTTGAGCAAAACAGCTTAGCTTCCAGCTAATGGATTGGTTCTACCTGGAGTGTCCCTCAAGATTGTTTAGTCATGCTGCTGAGAACACTTATTTAGTTAGCATTAAGACAAATGCAGAAGCAGATTAAGGTACTGATGCATCCTCGACTTTCCATCTATGGGCCGCAACACAGAACGTACGGAGCTCCGCCAGGGTCGACTCACGACTCCTTAGGGGCTGCAGGGTGAAGCTATAGTACAATCCATTTTCCCATCCACCATCTCGTAACACACACAGACACACACACACATATATACAATAACAAAAGTTCTTCCTTCTCCAAAAAACTTTTTTCTTCTTGTGTCTTGTCTTTCGTTTCTCCTTCTTTTTTCCTCCTCCTCTCCTGCCAAGCCAGTGATTCAGCCCCTCTGATTGCTATGCATTGTTTAGTTTCTTTCATTAATGCTGGGTGCCAGTCCTGCTGCACAGATGAACAATAGCAAGGCTCCTGCAGGGGATCAATAGCAGATTGCTGATAGCGCCCCGTCTATTCGCTCTCCAGATTACATGATAAATGGCTCGGTCCATGCGTTTTGACACCCCTTCGTTCTTGTAGGGTCCGGGCCCCAGAGCTGCAGGCTCCCACTAGCCCCCTGACAGCAGCCTGGCCTGAGAGAACAATGAGTAAAAGAAGAAGAAGAGAAAAGCCACAAACGTCCAAATTGGCAATCTACTGTAAGGCCCACACCACCAAGAGGCCTGTATCCATCAACGGCTGGTAATTGTGGTTAAGAATGGCAACTGAAAACAGTGTTCTGAAGAGATGATTTGTTGATGAGCTGTTGGGGGGAGCGGGTGTCACAGGGATTGTCATATGTGTCAAAAGTACAGGATGATCTGACATCTGTGCTCGCACCTAAACAAGACATCTTAATTGATTCCTGATTGGCACTTGCTCTATTGCTGTCTTTCGCTCTCTGCAGGAACAGGAGCCAAGTCAAAAGATATTCATAGCTCTAAAGAAGTGCACTGCGCTCGGTAATTTGTCCACTATCCCACCAGCTGCGATAGGAACATATTTCACCTGCACTGCAAACAAAAGTTAGCCCATTTATAAAGGACAAAACAGAGGGAAAAAAGTCAAGGTCTTTTGGAAAATAAAAAGTGTGACAAGGAAAAAAGTTAATTTGCCCATTGACATGTTGTCCTTTATAATAACTGAAGGACAGTATTTCTTTTTTCGTCAAGACTAATGACCTCCGCATGTGGCGCATCGCCCATTTTAAAGAGAAACAAACAGCCTCTGGCCGTGACTACATGAAGCGAGAACTTAACCCTGTCCCTGCTGACTCATGCCTACCCTCACCTCATCCAGCTGGAGCTTCATTCGATTACTGAACAACAGAAGGAAAGAAGAAAGAAAGGACAGAATTCCTTCTGGAATGGACTGAAGAAAGGAATTAAGTAAGGACGAAAAGTAGAAGGTAAGGAAAAATAACAGGCAAGAAAGGGGATTGGAGGGGACAAAATATATAAATAAAGAAAAAGAAAAAGAAAGAAAGAAAGAAGGAAGGAAAGAAGGAAGTGGAACTGAAGAGTAAGGTTAAAGAAAGAAAGAAAGAAAGAAAGAAAGAAAGAAAGAAAGAAAGAAAGAAGAAAGGAACAGAAGGAAAGAAGGAAGGAAGGAAGAAAAGAAAAAGAAAGAAGGATGGAAGGAAGGAAAGAGGGAAGAAATGAAAATAGAAAAAGAAAGAAAGAAAGAAAAAGGGAAGGAAATAAGGAAGAAAGGAAAAAAGAAATAATTAAAGGAGAGGAAAGAAAGAGTCAGAAAGACAGAACATAAGGACAGAAGGGAGGAAGGAAGGAACTAAGAACTGAAGGAAGGAAGAGAAAAAGAAAAGGGGCTGAAAAAAAGAATAAAAAGGAAAAAAGAAAGAAGAAAATAAAGATGAAATATAAAAGGAGAGTAAGAAAGAATGAAAGAAATCTAGACTTGGTATTGAATGCTACTTTTTGTTGTTCATACAAATTAAACACAGGTTGTGAATTTATATTTAAAATTGATTTTAGTTATATATATTTTCCTTTTTAGACAATTAGTGAAGGAATCAGAGAGTCTGAGCTTAAAGACTAACAGCAGACACATCAAGGCTGCTTCTGTTCAGAATCTTTTATTTATTCGCTTCTTAACTCGAATCAAGTGTCACACATCAGTCAAATGTTGGGAAAGCCCTGCAGGATTATGATTTCGAGTTTGATGAGCATGTTTAAAAATAAATAAGCTCGCCAAAAAAGTGAAGGCAGGAGTCACTCTATTTCTCTTCCATCTGTCACTCTATCCATCTCTCAGAGAGGAAGATATATGGAAGAGAAGGAGGGGAGAGCTTCCATAACAATGTGAATAATTCACCTCTGTCATCTGTTCAGAAATGTCGTCGCAGATCCGGGCAGCTGCCTGTCGTCCAGCGGCCGGTGCTGAGTGGCTCCAGGCATGGCCGGTCCGCGAGCGAGGCGGTGATGGGCATGTGCGGATCCGACTGTTAGGCTGCCAATATGGCTGAGCTTACATCAAAGGCTTCTGCTCCGTGTGACTGCGGGCTAACACGCTCATTCACTTCAATCAGCTTCAATCCTTCGGTGACCTTCAATCCACCACAATATATACAGTGTATAATTCATGTGCTTGATTTCTTGAGAGGTACTTTGGAGGGCGTTTGATGCGCAAAACTGCAAAGAAATGATATTTGGCAAGCGGAACCATCTTTAATACAGACAATATATAGATTAAATCTCATTATAAGAATGTTGTGTGAATGTCATATGACTATAATTCCCAATTCTAGACTTATTTCTAATATATACTCTGGAAAATTATGCTTCATAGCACTGGATCCAATATCTATCATACTAGTTTAAGGCCACTTGTGTAAATACATGTGATTAACTTAACAAAGCATTGTTTGTTATCTTGCGATTACTGGCACAAGCTAATTAAAAGTAGTCAAGTACTACATTATTCAATGCTTATGCATGAGTTATAAAGGCTGTCTATAACTACATAGACAGCCTTCAAATAGAGAGTTACTCTTTAGTCTGAGAGCCCTATATAAGAAAAAATAACAGATAAGAAAAGGGATTGGAGGGAACAAAGTATAGAAAGAAAGAAAGAAAGAAAGAAAGAAAGAAAGAAAGAAAGAAAGAAAGAAAGAAGTGGAACTGAAGAGTAAGGTTAGAGAAAGAAAAAAGAAAGAAAGAAAGAAAGAAAGACAGAAAGAAAGAAAGAAAGAAAGAAAGAAAGAAAGAAAGAAAGTAGAAATGAAGGAAAGAAGGAAGAAAATGGAAAAGGAAAGTAAAAAAAGAAAGGAGAAAGGAACAGAAAGAAAAAAGAAAGGAAGGAAGGGAAAAAAAGAAAGAAACAAAAAGATGGTAGGCATTGAAGAAAGAAGGATGGAAGGAAGGAAAGAAAGGACAAAATCAAAAAAGAAAAAGAAATGAAAAAAAGAAGAAAGGAAGGAAATAAGGATGGAAGGAAAAAAGATACGTCAACATATCCTTTGCTTTGTAAAACAAAAGCTTTTCATTTATTCACAAGCACTTTTGCTTACTCTAATGCTTATAGATGTGTTATAAAGTCCCTATATGAAGTATATGAAGTACTATGTCAATACTTCATTTATTTCAGAACACATCAGTGGTCATCTTGTAAAAACTCCCATAAGCAGTTCACGGACTTGCTTTAAAGTAAAGTAAAATATAAAATATGTTATTCAATGTTTATGCATGTCTTATGAAGTACATATATATGGAGCCTCCAGGTAAATAAACTGAACTCGCTTTCAACAAAATTACAAGTAAAAGAGTCTAAACATAGCAATTGCCACAATCTTGTATTAGGGTAACACTTTATTGTGTGTTCATAATGACATGACACCTACATAAGCTTCTCATAACATCTGACATAACATCCCTACATAAATGTTTATAAACGCTTAGTCCATTATGCTGAATGAAGTTATTTAAAGCAGCCCTTATTACAGATGACTCCTATTGAAATAAGCATTCACGTAGGGTTATATCAGTTGTCGTGACAAGCTTATGTAGGTGTCATGTATAGCCTCATGAATGGTATCCTACAGTAAAGTGGTACTGATATTAGATATATTACATTAAACAATTTAGATAACTTGATACCATTAAAGAAGATTTCACCTGCCATGAAGTCAGCAAAGGGTTTGATCCCCGAATGGAAGCTTAGTCTATAGATTCAGGCTTGTCAGGTGTGCTTAGGCCATAGTGAAGATTGTGGTAATTTATTTGAAATGTGTGTGGCACCTGTTTAAGAGCTTTTAGTGGAGGGAAAAAGCTTCTGACAGAGGATGTACCTTTTCTCTATGGGGAGTGAACAAGAGCTCATAAGGAAAGCTCTGAAGAATGTCTACTGAATAAGAACATGTCACTAAAGTGCCCGCACACACACGCGCGCCTGCACTCTCACGTACACATGCACGCACACACACACATATGCACTCTAATCCTCTCATTTTGTCACAGCAAGCTGCAATTCCATCATCTCTATCAGAGACAGACATGGCTTGTCTCCTGTTGCTCCATGTCCAAACTTAACTCTCTGAAACACGCAGAGACATCTGCCTGAATCTGGGCATCTGTCTGTGGGGCGTGTGTGTGTGTGTGAGCGCTCACCTGCCTGCCTGTCTGCTGAAAACGTCAGCCTTCTCAACCACCAACCCCACCCCCCCAACCCGGCCCGCCACCCCACTTCTTATCCCCCCCGACACCAGCTGAGGGAGAGCAAGAGCTATGTGCATCTGTACCCCTGAAAGGAACAGTTATTAAAGGAATAATTCAGCATTTTTCAACATTATCTCTTTATGTTGCTCCTGTAGTCGAATAGCGAGAACATTAAGTTCTCCGTACTTAGAAAGGACAGAAAATGTGTTGACTCAAAATAGAAACCAGTGAGCAGCCGCTGAATTAGTTTTTTCGCAGCACCAGACACATAAACATGAAAACTCTCCCCTGTTATAATTAGGCAATGTTGGATCACCAAATATCTTCCCACCTATAAAGTTTTCCTCCTTAAGCATATTCTGATATTAGCAATGAAGTCAAGACGCTGTAGTGCCTCATATCAAGGATGGTGAAGTTTCTCACTCTTGGGTGAAGTAGACTAAATCCGTACTCATGTAAATGTACATGGACGCAATAACAGAAGCAAATATAATAAGTAGTCTAGCGAAATACGTCAGTGAAAGAGAGGTTGGAGGATATAAAAAAATATGATACAAATACGATTGATGGTGATTAACTACACAAAGTAACAAGATTAACTGTGATACATTTTATTTTATTATCTTATAGGTCATCCACATTTTACTTATGTACATAGGATTGAGTAGCAGTTACTACAGCTCTGGTTAAGAGGAAGATGTAAGACAGGATGAAACTTATAGCTTTTGGTCTATAAGAGTCCTTTAGTCACAGATCTTTCTTTATTATTCACCAATAATTATCAGTAATTGCAAAACAAAGTGCAACACCATTGTTACCTGAAAGTGTGTACTTCTTATTATTGTCCTGCTGGACTTTTGCTGCTAACTCATCCCACAGTTTTCCAGATATTAACATTAACTCCAAAATGTTAGATCTAAACTGAAATGGTGAACTTGGTTGCAGCTTTTTAATTGGGCATACATTTTTAAAACAATCATTGTTAAACCACATTTTTAACCCCTAGCAATGAATGGTCTGCAACTGTTTGTGCATCCAGCTTTTATTGTGATGCTTGAAATCCATTAGTAACACCTTACTAACCATGGGTGTGTCTCAAAACCTAGTGAGTGTCTAAGTAGGTTGTCTAGGTAGGCAGCTGTTTAAGTAGCAGTGTTCTCTCCTCATCTCTCCTCATTAAACAGATTACTGAGACGCTCTAGTTAGAGAGCAACTGCGTCACGGCTTGTTCCCGCCCACTGCAGCACGCCACCGGTGATTTAGCTGGTTGCTAAGCTACCGACCGGCATCCAAAACAATAGCCCGTTAATGGCTTGTTACAAAGTTGCAAATGAAATGTTGCGGTTTTGTGTGATTATATGATAAAAAACACTTAAATTTTAATAACTTAAAATTTAAAACCACTTCACTGCTGGTAGATTTGCCTGTGTTGCATCATGGGATTGCCTTAGCGGCTGAGGAAGTGTTTGATGCTTCCTTAAAATCAGGTAAAAGGTAAGAATTGGGACAGCCTACATGTCGGGAGTGCATACTATGACGTAAAATGCTGTCTATGAAGGCAGCTCACTAGATTTTGAGACACATATATGTGTCTCATATATGTAGAATATCATAGGCGCTACCAGCATCTGGGATACCACAGCTACCACCTTGGAACACCTCAGCAACCACGTGGAATACATCTGCAACCACCAACAGATCCAATCTGGTGTTTCTCAATGTTTGTATTAATGTCTTTGTCATAATACAGCACAGAATTTGATTCAAACCTTTCCTGAATGTGTAGAGTTGCCAATTTTATAAGATCATAGAACTGGAGCCTATGAAGAGGGGCTGTGAGGCACGTCATCCGGCTGTCTAGGCAACACGTGGATTTGAGTGTCCATCATCTGCCTCTCGCCTGTGATTGGTGGATGTGTGTGTCTGTCTATAGCTTGTAAGAAACTGATCAATGAGTGGACACTCATGAAGTCCCTAAGGACTCACTCATGCTGTCTAAACCTTTCATCCTTCGTTCAGTTGACTGTACAACTGCTTAAGTTTCTGCCGTGGCGTTGGAAAGTAGTGATAAGGAGAACATATTACAATAATATAATACAATTCATATATTCTATTGATTTTGTGAAGCTAAGACTTTAATAAACCCATTTAAAGCACCAAAACAAATTAGACACATGTGAAGGTAAGAGATATTAAGAGTTTTCTCACACATTGAAGAGATCTCTTCAGACATTGAAAATGAGGCCTTGTTATAGAAAGAGTTAGCACGGTTCTGAGCATTTGTTATAAAACATGTAGGTATTATGTTGCATGGAGGTGTCTTTAATAGTGAAGTTAAGCTTTGACGCACCAAGAAAGTGCTCCTACACCCACAGAGGGTTAATCTTCTTGGATATTAGATGAATCCAGTGTGGCAGAGCAGAGCCAGCAGTAAAAACTATGGGTTCTACACGTTTACAAAACCCCTGTACAAGAAGGAGTCTTCTGGCCAGGGTGTATGGAAGATCTCCTAAATCAGATCTCCTTCTTTTTAGGAGCGTGTGCATGTTTGTGACTGCTTTTAAAAGTCTGAATGCCAGCCGGTGTACGTGCAGAAGTGTGAGTGAATGTGTGTGTGGGTGCGTGTGTGTGTGTGAGTGTGTCAGGCCTCACCTGTCCAGTCTCTGGTGTGTCCAGCAGCTCATGTATCCTGTCAGATGGAGGTGAGAGAGAGACAGAGACAGCGTGACCAGAAGGGCCTCTGGGGCCAGCGGCAGGGGTCAGCCCTTCAGCCAGTCACACATACAGAGAGAAAGAGAGAGAGAGACAGAGAGAGAGAGAAAGAGAAGGAAAGAGAGAGAGACAGAGAGAGAGAGAAAAAGAAGGAAAGAGAGAGAGACAGAGACAAAGAGAAAGAGAGAGAGACAACCATGTGGCAGTGATTCGCCTCTGACAGACTGTCAAGGCCTTCAAACGCAGCCATACTGCACTGTCATACGCACCTGCATTCTGACGACTCCCAGTGCAGAGAGAAAGAGAAAGAAAGAAAGAGAGAAAGGTGGGGGGAGAGAGAAAGAGAAGACTTCAGATGTGTTTTTGAATCAGATCACTAAAGTTTTCTAACAGCGTTCAGCCTGCCTGCCTGCCTGCATTCTTTTAGAGAAGACATGTTTCAGGCAAAGGCAACTGATCTGATTAGTCATTCCATAAATAGCCTGCATCACGGAAACTGTCCCTTATTTTGTTGAAAATAAGAATTTGACCCAGTGTGTAAACATTGTTAAAGCTTCAAAACATTCCAGCTGCCAAAAGCAGATTCCAAAGGATAAAGAGAGGCTTTAGAATGATCATTTGAAAAAGAATTATGATTTTCTTTTATTTGTAAATTGGTGCAAACATTATCAGTGAATGTGCACTTAAATCAATATCTTTTTATATAAATAAGAAGGAAAACATTTCTGACTCTAAAATCTGATTGGCCAAGCCACGTTCATGTACTGATATTCGGTTGGACCCTCGATGGCTTTAAATAAATGGGGTACATTCATCATGGCTTTGTTTAAACAAGCCAGTGCAACATTTATTTGCATGCAGAGTTGCATTAATGTTTGGCTGAGATCTTGTACTGATGACAGGAGAGGCAAACCACTCCTTTGAGTGTTAAAGTCATAAATGGGAGAATCTGGTCATTCAGTGCATTCAGGTGGTGAGCTGAATATGATAACCCTGCCTCCAGAGATGTCTACCTCCCCCTGGAATAGGGTCAATCTGGGCTCATCAGACCACATGACCTTTCTACATTGCTCAAGACTAATCTGTATGTGCTGTAGCAGAGTTAGTTCTGAGGGTTCTTGTCGTATAGAAACTCTTCGTTTCACTATTAACCATAGCCATGAATTCTGCTTTAACAAGTGATCTCTGATGCTGGCCCATTGCTTTCTTTAGGTTGATGGTTTATGGCTATACTTCAGGGTATTAATAATGTGTTGCACCGTTCTTAACCCAATTCCACTCATTCTTGTTTCCATTACTTTATGAAGGCTTATAATTTAGCCTCTGAAACGCATTTAATTTGACCCAAATCATGGGTCAAAATTAACCCTCATGTATTCACTTTTGAAGGGTGACACAGTGGTGTGGTGTTTAGGACTGTCGCCTCACAGCAAGACGATCAGGGTTTGATTCCTGGTCTGGGCCGTTCATGTGGAGTTTGCATGTTCTCCCCATCCTCCAGGTACTCCGGTTTCCTCCCACATGTCTAAAGACATGCATGATAGGTTGATTGGTCACTCTAAATTGCCAGTAGGTGTGAGTGAGAGAGTGTAGGCCATGCAATAGACTGGCTGGGATTGGCTCCAGCCCCACCAAGATCCCGACTAACGGGATTAAGCGGTAGATAATGGATGGATGGGTATTCACTATGGAGTTTGAAAGGAACTAAGAACAAGATATTTAATAAACCTATATCACAATAAATAATAAAATAAACTGATTTCAAAAGATATACCAAAGAGATACTCAGCAATACATAAAATAACATGGGAAATTAATACAGGTCATGTTGTGCATAAAAGGGTTAACTTTGAGTGGCTTCTAGTTTTAATATGGTCCCTTTTATTTATTTCCTGCAACTGACATAACAGCATGTGGTCTTTTTGATGTGTGTTGTTGTTGTTGTTGTTGTTGTCCAAGGCAACGACAGGTAATAAAAGTGTGTCAGGGTCAGTTGGAGTGATGCCATGCTGTGTTTTACCTGCTCCCAGGTGCACTGGAGAGAGGTGGAATGTGGGGTTGCACACAGGAGCATTTCAGGAAGCTCTTAACTTGTGGAGTGTAGGTTTCCTATGCATAGCACCCCCACTGCGGAGGCTGAGCTGCCTTAGATCACTTACTACGGGGGCACATCTCTTTGATCCTGCTGCTCTGCTCTTCAGTAAAGCTTTAAAGCCCAGGACTAGTTACACTCTACAGTCTACAGCACTACTTCTCTCTCTGTCTCTCTCCCTCTCCCTCTCTCTCCCTCTCTCTCCCTCTCTCTCTCTCTCTCTCTCTTTCTCTCTCAGTCTCCCCTCTCCGCCTCACTCACATTCATTGACATAGACTCAGACTGACATTAACATACGGAAGTGCTGACATCCTTTCCCTCAATCACGCCTTTTACCTTTTAACTTTTATTGACACAACCTGGAGAGCAGATGAGAGGAGCTTCTGAGAGAGAGAGAGAGAGAGAGAGAGAGAGAGAGAGAGAGAGAGAGAGAACAGATAAAACAGAGAAACAGAAGAAAACAGAAAAGAAAGAAAGATAGAAGACAGTAATAAGACAAATGTGTGTGTGTGTGTATGAGAGAGGGAGAGAACAGAGAAAGAGAAAGCAAAGGTAAAAGAAACTAGACTAATCCTCCGACCTTTAATTAAAACCCTCTAATGACCCACTTTAAAGTGAGGGAAAGAGAGAAAGTAAAAGGAGAGGACGTGAGAGAGAAAAAAGGAGAAAAAGTCATTTTCTACTGTACCTCGCCCCCTCCCAGCTCGCCGCACTCAATTTTTCAAAGACATTTGTTGAACGATTTACATGACTCCAGAGAGGCCCTGGAAATTTGCAAGGCAATAACCAGCAGCGTATGAAAGACTAGCATGTACAGACACTTTTAAGATCCTTTTATAATCCTGATGAGAAGAAGTAGAAGAAGAAGAAAAAGAAGAAGAAGAAGAAGAAGAAGAAGAGGAAGAAGAAGAAAAAGAAGAAGAAGAAGAAGAAGAACAAGAGCTCAAAAGTCTGGAAGGGTACAGGGGTGTTTGTGGAGATAGTAAGGTGGGGACAAACATCAGGAGCTATTTGTTCACTCCTGTAGAAGACCTCACACACCTGTAGACCTCAAATGCTATCTATCTATCTATCTATATATCTATCTATCTATCTATCTATCTATCTATCTATCTATCTATCTATCTATCTATCCTGTTTATTGGTCCATCTGTTTTTCTATCTATCTATCTATCTATCTATCTATCTATCTATCTATCTATCTATCTATCTATCTATCTATCTATCTGTCTATCTATCTATCTATCTATCTATCTATCTATCTATCTATCCTGTTTATTGATCCATCTGTTTTTCTATCTATCTATCTATCTATCTATCTATCTATCTATCTATCTATCTATCTATCTATCTATCTATCTATCTATCTATCTATCTATCTATCTATCTATCTATCTGTTTTTTCTATCTTGACACTAGAATATGATGTTATGTAATGTGAGGTGGATTATCAGGGTATTTATGACTGAATGTAATATCTAGTGTAGTGCATAAAAATGCTTTATTGTCATGTCTAGTAAAAAATAAATTCCAGTTGTAGGTCTGGCAGGTAACTGTAAGGCCTTGCAGAGGGAGAGGGATAAGGTGATCTTCAGCCTGATGTTCGGTGATGGCACACGGCCTGTAGAAAAGCACAGCGGCATGCCAGAGCATGGGGGCGACTGGCTTTCAGATGAGGGGCTCTGGTTGTGGTGATGTTATGGATTACGGATGCTCGGCTATCTTTTAACAAGCCCCCTCTCCATGCTGCAGATTGTTTCTGCATGGCTCCACAGACCTGAATGTACGTTTGGAATACGGTTCCTGATTTAGACTGTGGTAAAGGCCAGGCTGGGATGAGAAAGTTGGCCCACTTTTGCATGAACTGTATCATAATGTATTGGAGCTATTTGTCTTGCTTTATATTATTACTCATGGCCCTTGCATTCAAGACATATATTACTTTGTGGTGTAAAAGTTACAGTTACAGAGTTTGTTGTATACATCTAACTACTAATGACTTTAACTCTTTCACTCTATGACATTAACCATTATTTTGCAATCAGATTTTACATGTACCAGCTAGTAGTTGTCATCCCACAGTAAATAAGTTGCTATTACTTATCTACTTACCTTATAGGTGCACTTTGGAGTTCTACAATCACAGATCTGATGCTCTGTATATTTTGTTAATCCCCTTTTAACCTATTCTGCAGTGGTCTGGGCTCCAACAGGACCACCATAAAGTATGTATTATTAGGGTGGTGGGTAATTTTTAGCACTGCAGTGACACTAACGGGGTGGTGGTCTGTTAGTTTGTGTTGTGCTGGTGTTTAAACACCTCAGTGTCACTGCTGGACTGAGAATAGTATATAGTATATGCAGAATAGTATATGGTCAGCGCCCTGTGACCATTGATAAAGGACTAGAGGACAGCAACAGATCAGCTATCAGCTATGACTTTACACCTACAAAGTGGACCAGCAAGGTGGGAGTGTCTAATAGAGTGGGTACCGCCTGCTCTGTGGTGGTCCCGACCATTGGTAAACAGGGTAAAGGGAAGCTAATACAGTATACAGAGAAACAGATGGACTGCGGTCTGTAATTGTAGAGCTATATGGTAAGTGGAGCTGATAAAATAGACAATGAGTATAGATACAAGGAGGTGTTCCTAATGACATGGCCAGTGGCTATATATATGTTTTGCTGCAGAAGCTGGATAATTACACCAATTGTTTACTTGTATATTAACTTACATCCTCTTATTTTGTGCCCTACTGCTGTTAAATCATTTACTCCTCTATCTTATAGTCATGCATACTGAAATATAACCAACATAAAATGAGTGCATTAAAAAAATAATAATAATAAAATAGCAGTTGCCCATTTACAACATTGAAATGATTTGACCAGTTTACCATAAACTTTCCTGCTTCTTTTCTCCTCCAAAGTTAATTATATAACATTCTATAAGTATCCCTATAGTACCCTCCACCCCACCCCCACTCACGCACATTTAAATTATAGATGGCCTGCACTGGTCAGGTGCTTTAATGTGCCTTGTTTTGTTTCTACTCTGTGTTGTTCCACGCGCCTGAGCTAATGATTTCTCTGTAGTGCATCTGTAATCAAATCCATTTGCTTTCTTGGCTTCTTCACGCTAACATTAGCAGACATTAGCAGATGAGATGAGTCTCCCTCGCTCTCCCTTTCATTCTGCCTCTCTCTCTCTCTCTCTCTCTCTCTCGCGCCTTCCGCCTTCCTTTCTGCCGACTCTGTGTGGACCAAGGTAGATCAAAGCGATGAGGTGCGTCTTGATGTCGGAGGTAAAGCATGACAACCTCAGCAAGGCGCCTAAATGAACTCATACGCGTTCCGGAGGAGAAATAGAGTGAACCTGAATGATGGTCAGTGATGGAGGTTGAGTTCTAAAGGGAGGTAATTGGAAGAATAAATAGATAGCATTCAAAATGGTCTTCTTTCTGGGAAATTGGCTATATCCCCTCTCTCTGTCTCTGTATTGGTTTACGTTTCTCTTCATTTTCTTATCAGTGTCTATGCATTATATGAGCATTCCTGGACTCTGGCGCCATGAACACAGATGCTGGTCATCTGAGACTCTAGACTAACAGACCTTTCTCAGGGTGGCTTTACATGCTGAAACTCTTTTGCTACTTTGTTTGCTTGAATCAGACATGCAATGAAAGTTCTACAATGTGAAGCCTCTTGCGACATGAAATTAGCTGGTAAATCAGCCGATTTCATGAAAACTTTAATGTTTCGAAATGGAATAATATGGATTATAGATAAAGCTAATGGATGCTTATGCTTATTATTATATTTTATATACAGCGAGAACCAAAATATTGGTATAATGGAGTAGAGTGGTTATTTTTGTGTATTCTAGAGCACAGAATGTTTTATTTCTAATAAAACTGGGATTATTTCTGGGATTTTTCTATGTTTACCCCACAAATCTAACCTGAAAAGAAAAATACAAATAATTGGTTGCATTTATTCACGCTCAAAATTTATTTAGTACTAGAGGATGACCAACACAAACTGTGCAGCAACGGATGAGCTATCGTCTTTGACTTTACTTACACAAGCTGGACCAGCTGAACATACTCTAACGCTCCACCACCGTGTCAGTGTCAGTGCAGTGGTGAGAATAATCTGGGGCGATCCTATGGTGGAAGGGGGCTAACAAAGTTTACAGAGAACCAGACTGACTACAGTCTGTAATTGTAGGAAGACAAAGTGGGTGGAGAACAAAAGAAGTGTTTGCTTGGTGAGTAGGTTTTTCATCAGTCCATTCGGGATTAACATGGGAAAAGTAATGAAGCACGCTATATAAAATATGCCATGACTTTTGCATGGACTTTTTTTCCCAATACATTCCAATATGAAACCAACATTGTGCATTTTAATGTGCAGAAGTCAACAAAACATGCAACTTGACCAGGAACGTCACCCATTTATATGTAAACATAGTAGCTGCTTAATATGCTACTTAATGAAATAATCCAATTCAACTTTAATTACATTATAATTCTCAAGTTTCACCCAAAACATTTCCAGCAACTTGCAACCTGCAGCTAGTTTTACCATGAAAAAGCCTGCGTTAGTCATCAGACTACGAGAAACTCTTAGAGCAAGTAAGACTTTATGCTGCACTTTAGCAAGTGAGTAAAGCACCTCTGAAAAATGATTGATTGATAGACCTCAGTTGCATAGCTGCAATGCGTTATGAGGAGCGTTGTGCATTACCTCTCGTCTGCCTATCACCTGGTGTATCTTCTCCAGGAGCTGAGGAATGACAGAGAGCTCGTAGCACTATATGGAGAGACAGAAATGATCTTTTTCATCGGCGCAAACCTAGAAACTACGGGGTGGGGGAGGGAAAAAAGATGGAAAAGTTCCTCCGCTTCCCGTCTCCAGAGAAAGGGAGGCCTTATTATCCGTCCACATTTGCATGATGAGAAAACACAGCTCATATTCATCTTAGTAAAGTTGTAATAAATGATTTCAACAGCATTATCATCAATTTTACGCAGGTGCGCCTGCGAAAATCACTCACTTCAATCAAAAAGGGCCTCGGCTCTGAACGTACGGAGCCTCATTTTTTACTATCACTCATACCTACCACGAGGAATCGAGACGAAGATCGAGGGGGGGAGAGAGAAAGAGAGAAAGAGAAAGAGAGAGAGATATTCAGCCACTGGATGGCAACGAGTTCTGGTGTTGTTATAATGATAAATGATGGAATGAGGTTTTGGAAACTTATTTGTAATACCCAGTATGACCATTGGCTCCAGCCAGCAGAAATATGTGAGCTACAATGAACAGAAGTGGATAGTTAAAGCAAAGCAAATAAAAGAAATAGTATATACGTGAAAAGTACATGTGTTTTAATCTGATTTTTGAACACTTGACATTTTTTTTCACTTTTACACAATTTTCAAGTCAATATGTATAAAAAAATCATAACAAGATGTATACGGAGAGATTGTCTGAGACAGCTGAGCATTTCACTTGGTTTTAATAGATAACGGTGTTGAAGTCATGAAACACAGTCAATATTAATGCTCAAAACTTACTTTAGAAGCAGGCAAAAGACACTTCACTTGGATCAAATAATTATTTATTTATTTATTTTTAAATAATAATAACAAGATATGACCAATATGATTGGGGCATTAAATAACAAGATAAAACAAGTCCATTTTAAACCTGGCTTTAAACACATGACAGAACCGATGTATCAGGAAAGCATGATAATTTTGTGATGAATGGACCAAAATGACTTTTCATTGACCTACACTAAAAGTAATGCAAGTTTTTTTTCCTTTTACTGCAAAGTTGTCATTTTAAAGTTGTGAGCTTTTATTTTGACAACAAATATAGATCTCTATGAATCTGTACACCAGGGCTATTTAATTAGAATTTAGTAAGATCCAGTTAAGAGGAAATTTCCTCAGGCTTGTGTTATGATTCAATGCCTTATCCTGTATAGTGGAGTAGCCTAATATCAGCATTTTGTCATCAGCAACGTAAAGACTGACATGTTACAAATACAATTCAGTATATTTCAATAATATTTATTGTTTTAAATGCTAAACTGAATTATTTATTTATAAAATTTTAAATAAATGTAAATAAATCCGTCCATTCATCCATTATCTGCCGCTTAATCCCGCTAGTCGGGGTCACAGGAGCTCTTGGAGCCAATTAAAAATGCTTTCGAAAAAAAGTGCATCATTAAGTGCTTTTTTTGAGAAAAAGTAAAGAGAAAGTCTACTTTTTAACTCAATTTCACATCTTCACCATTTATCTCTTGTATTCCTCTCTTACACTTTCTCTTGTTTAGTGAGAGAAGTGAGATTTTGGTTGTCCAGCCAGGACCATCGACTTTTCTTACTTTGCGATTGGTCTGTAAGTTTACTGTGCTGCAAACGTATATTTACACTATTATTTAATTAACACCTACCCACTTTTTTTTAAATAAACAGTCTACACTAATAAAGCTCTCTTCTGATAATCGTCCATTTTCAATGGTAACACACCAGTGTCAGTGTCAACACACCATGGCGCCGTGAGCCGTGTACCATCATTGGAGATTTTGTTGAGTCAAAACATTTGTCAACTCGAAATTATATGTGACTCTAGTCTAGTCCAGGTCATGTGACCTTAGTCTACACTTCTGCTAATTATTCCCTATTATTTCAGCTCCCAGCCCTTTCAAATGTCTTACCGTGCTGGCAGTATAGCGCTGACCACCTAACTTGCTGTACAACTGTGGGCTCAGCAAACACGAGTGACAGGACCTTGTTGTGGAATCACTTTACTCCTGAAGCACAGAGTTGGAATTTCCCTGGACTCCTGGCCATAAGTTGTGAAATAGCTTTGTTCAGGTTCTTCATAAACATTTTATTATTTCATAAAACCCAGTAAATATGCTGCAGCTGCGAAACAGTAAATACATATTCCAGGGAAGGATGGTTGGTCACAGGAAAGGATTACTCCCATTGATTTGGGCTTTTACCTGCACC
The DNA here is from genome assembly GCA_021613375.1 of Megaleporinus macrocephalus. Classification (NCBI taxonomy): domain Eukaryota; kingdom Metazoa; phylum Chordata; class Actinopteri; order Characiformes; family Anostomidae; genus Megaleporinus; species Megaleporinus macrocephalus. The sequence continues at coordinate 24,002,217 of CM038728.1, read as the reverse complement.
CTATAAAGTGGTCACCAAACAACATGGTATTTAATTGCCATAGAGCATGTTTAATGACAAAGGGTCAATGTTCAGATTAGAATGAAAGTAGTGCTTAATAAGGTCTTGTAGCTATGTAATGAGTTACCATCATACTCATCAATTAGTGTTTTCTTAGCTCATTACACAATAATTAGAACAACACTATCTTGCGTCTCCAATTATCCCCTGACAACACATCTGTCTCTGTCTTGCAGTTAGCTGGCAATATTCAATATTTGCCTTTGAGACATGACAATGTAGCTAGACAATTCAATACATTATATTTGATTATATTTTAATAAACATAATGTGCATTCCAGGTAGGCCTGGAACTGTACCTGAAGCATTCCAGAGTAGGTAAAATCAGAAATAAAACATTAAAAACGAAGATAGAGGATAGAAAGAGATAGGGTTACACCACTTTAGGGGTCCGGTGCTCGAGTTATCCACACAATAATTTACGGTTTTGTACTTCTACTGAAAGCTTTGGTGTTTGCATGATGTGTTTCAAAACCTCTCATGGTAAGTGCAGCATAATATTACTGAATCAAGTGTTTTTCAGAGGCCTTGTAAAACTCTCTTTTTAAACCTTTCACACGCTGTACACACTTACTAAAAAGGGTTTTCATGTACGCAATTTGTTGGGACTTCAATTGCAACCAGTTATATTCAGGACTCATAAATAAACTATAAAACAAATCAAACTCATTTCCTCAGCCGAATCAATATTTTACAGTTTTATGATTACACAGGCTATATGCTGGCTTAATATCACTAAAACACACAGGCTAAAGAATTCTGCTTGCAGTGAACCAGTAAGTTGTTCAAACATTTAAGAACAAGAATGCTCGTAAAGATTTACCAGAGGTTGTCATAATAACATAGGCAGCTACAGCGCGCTCCACAATTATTGGCACCCCTTGTTAAGATGGATTAAAAGTCTCAAAATAAATGCAATTTTTATTGCAGATGCATAATCTCACACTGACAATTGTAGAAAAATGTAACATTTAATTCAAGTGAATTAAAAAAATCCCTAAGAAATCATTCGTTTTCATAAAATCACCTGCCACCCCTAGAAAATTAATGTAATTGGAGCAATTCTGTCATTTTTACTGTAGTTGTGATCAGAGTATCTAGGAACCTTTAATTAGTGAAAAAAAAGTTCTCCAAAGTTCACTGTTAGAGAATTGCAGCAAAGAGTAGCATCTTGGGGTCACAAAGTCTCCATTACAACCATCAGGTGCTATCTACATGCCAACAAGTTGTTTGGGGGTTCATGCACAGAAAAAGCCTTTTCTCACTTTCTCACATAAACATAAACGTCTGGAGTTCGCTAAGCGGTACTGGGACTTCAACTGGGACCGTGTGTTTTGGTCAGATGAGACCAAGATAGAGCTTTTTGGCAACAAACACTCTTAAGTGGGTCTGGCGTAACACAAAAGATGAGCATGCAGAAAAGCACCTCTTGCCCACTGTGGGTAGTATGGGGGAGGATCGGTGAAGCTGTTGACCTGTTTCTCTTCCAAAGGCCCCGGGAACGTTGTTGGAGTGCATGGCATCATGAACTCTTTGAAATACCAGGACATGATATCATTTGAATCATAATCAGGTGGTCATGAGTCATCACTGGGTCTTTTAGCAAGATAATGGAGGAGAGTGCATAGGAACCTAACCCTAACCCTAACCCTAACCCAGGACCCAGGACCCAGGACGATTTAGAGAGATTGTGCAAAGAGGAATGGTGGAAGATCCCTCTCTCTGTATTCTCCCATCTTGTGAAATGCTACAGGAGAAGATTTAGTGCTGACTATTTGGCTGGGGGGTTGTACAAAGTCTTAATATCAGGGGTGCCAATAATTGTGGCACAGATGATTTCATGAGTGACCATGACTATGGTGAATGATGAATCGTGACTATGACATTTTACATGGTTGCAAGGGTTTTTTAATATGGGTGTTGTGCTGACGCTTGGAGATTGCTAAAGCACTGCTAAGGGTTTGCTGGTTGGCTGCTATAGTATCCCAGATGTTTGCAATGGTGCTGTTAAGTGATTGCTGTCATATCTCAACTGGTTGCTTGGGTGCTGCTAAAAGGTTGGTATGGTGTAAGGGTTGTTTGCTGATGTATTGTTTGGGGGTTGCAATGGGGTACAGGGTGTTTACTAAGTCTCTTTTAGGGCATTGCTAAGTGGTTGTTATGTGCTGTTAAAAATATATGTGAGTCTATTTGAGGAACTGACAAATACAGGTGCGGGGGTCAGTTTGGCTGTGGACTAGAAGGTGTCAGTGGTGGTCACAAGATGTTTACTAAATAGGTTTTAGGGGTGATTGGTAGTCACAAATAAACCTCAACCTCAAAGTTAATATGAGGAATGGGAGATGAATGGAGGGGTGAGTTTGGCTGTGGAATAGATGATGTAAATAGTGTATAAGGCATGTACTAAATGGTTTTAGGGGGTTTACGAGTGGTAGTTATGTACTGTCAAAAATGAACCTGAGTCTGTATGTAGAACAAAGAATAAATAGAGGAAAAATAGAGGATTGTGGGACCGTTTGGCTGTGGAATACAGCTTGGAGCCCTACAATTTGGCTGGGCCAAATATGAATGGGACTCTATGGGAGGCAAAGAGAGACAAAACAAATGACATACAGATGACTGTGTGTCAGAACATTGAATTTGTGCTTGGAGGTCTGTCCTCGGGGGGGTCTGTCCTAAGTGTATGTGAAATGATGTCTGAGCAGAAGTACAGTAGATGGAGGTGCAACTTTGAAAACTCCATTCATTTCTATGAAAAAAACCCACATTATTTAGCAAAGATTGTACAAAACCAATCGCTAATAAAACATGTGGTACCATAACAACAAAATAAACCAGGACTAGTTATCTGTATGTTGGTTACACTAAAAAATGTTAATATTAATATTAACATTAATTCAAATCCTTTAATGATGTCCTACAGTCAGTGAAGAAGTCATGAGAAGTGGCACAGCATACATAAAATAAAATGAAAAGAATGAAAACATCCAAGACTTCAGTTCTGGCGCAGGATGGTTATTGCTGTTATTCCTAGCAATCTACTGTAATTATTCAATCTTTAAACACATTTTATACAATACATTATAGACAATAGTGCTCTGGTTTGAATATTATATAACAGAGCAGGTTTGAAAGGCTTATTATACCAGTTGGAGAGCTCTCTCAGGCCATATCTATGACAAAGTGTGCCCAGGTTAGAGTGGCTTTATACATAGACTCATAAGCTCATGTTGTTTTTAGCTTGAGGAGTGCGGCTCGAGTACTGGTAGGTGTGTTAGGATTCAAAAGGCCTTTTTTTTCCCCTAGTGAGACAGCAAGAGAGGAAGGGAGAGAGAGAGAGAGAGAGAGAGTGCTAATGGCTGTGAATAATGACCCTCTCCTACTCTCCATCGAACATTCACAGGTGGAGAAACAGCAGTTAAAGTGTGCAAGCAGAAGAGATTGACCTTCGAATAAAACGTATTGTTATCCCAAGTCCCTTTTATCACACTTCGCTTTGCTTTAGAGTGGAGGACAGTAGGAGGCCAGAAGAAGTCGCATTTTAAGAAAAAAAAAACAACAACAACAAGTAACCGCGCTCAGATATTGCTGAGTTTCTTTTGTGCATATTTGTGGATAGCAAGCAGAACGCTGCTGACATCATCATACGGTCCAGTTTGGATTTAGTAACTGCGAATCTGTAAAAAGTACTATATGCACTTCTGTTATAACTTATAACATGCAGCTTTAGTAATGCTCCTCCTAAGAGTAGTTCAATCCTTACTAGGGTTACTAAGATTACTATTAATGTGTATATACTTTATTACCTAGTAATTACATAGTACTACATTGTGTCTTTGTCTATTTAATAACTGAATGCAAAAAAAACATGCATCTGACTGTACTCACAACAGTATTCATAAAGCAAAAAAAAAAATGATAAAAATAATAAATAAATAATAATAAGGTGGAACGTTGGTGTAGTGGTAAGCACTGTCGCCTCACACCAAGACGATCTGGGTTGGATTCCCGGTCCGGGACGTGTAGAGCTTACATGTTCTCCCTGTGATTGAGTGGGTTTCCTCCAGGTACTCTGGTTTCCTCCAACAGTCCAAACACATGCATGGTTGATCGGTCACTCTAAATTATCCATAGGTGTGAGTGCGTGTTGGCTATGCGATGGGATAAAGCGTAAGGTAATAGGTGGATAATAATAAAATGTCCTTTTCTACTACCTTTAAAACATTGGGAATGGACTGCTTAAGTCAAGTTTATTTATGCAGTGCCTATTACGATTGATGGTGTCATAAAGCAGTTTTATAGAAAATCTGGGTCCGAGCCCCCCAAGTGAGCCAGCCAGCACAAAAGCAATACAACCAAGCATCATAGGAAATAATCAGCAATACTGAATATAGAGAACAAGGCAGAAAACTGTTGGAGTCCTATCAGAGCAGCAATGAGAAACAGCTCAGTGTTTGTGGGGCAGGAGAAGAAATGACTGATTAGTTTGTGAAAGCAGGAGAAGAAAGCGTCCGTGATTAATTAAGCAAGCAGGATCTTCAGGAACGTCAGTGCTGTGCAGGCGAAGCTTTCCACAAAGCACTGGGCAGCAGGAAGCTCCATGGTGTGAAAACCGGTCCAGAATGTAGACAAACAGAGACACCAGGTCAGGGCAGACGAAGCAACTCTCGTTCCATCAGGTAATTGTTTAACATTTCCCAACTGAACCTATTTCTTGTTGCTGCTGTCCCAACATTTTTCTGAAACATGTTGCTGCCATCAGATTCAAAACGGGCATATATTTTCCATAAACAATAACAACATTATTATTATTATTATATGTAAGATGATTTGACATGTTATCTTTGTACTATTTTCAACTAAATATAGGTTTTAAAGAATTTGCACAGCATTCAGTATTTTTTGGTTGTGCGATAACCAAGATATAAGATATATACGTTAAATAAACGTTTCGAATCTGCACCCTTGACATAATTGCTTGTTTTAAGTAAGTAATAATTTGTATCTAATTATAACAGGCTTTTATCATCGCTGCTGATCACTGCGACTTCTAAGGCTTGACTGAAATGTCTATTGTTTAACTTTGCATTCTGAACTATTGGCAGAATTTAATGCAGCACAGCAAAAAAAAAAAAAAAGAGAGAGATGCTGGGTTCATTGCCGTGATGCTTCCTTGAGGTAAGTAACACCAAAATAACTGCACTGATTTGACAACTGAGGGAATAAAGGCGGCTAATTAAGGTACACAGCTGCAATTAAAGCAAGGGTAACTTGTGACGACTGCACTGTAACAAGTGGAACAGGGCAGAAGTTGATTTGAAGGGGTCTTTAGGTTTGAGCGCATGTAAAATACAGCCAAGTGAAGTTTCACTTAGGCTGCTTATTATCACATGAAGTACTCTCTGAGCTTTTAAGTTTTGTATGAGGCTAACAGTTTGTTTTTTTTTCTACTTAAAAACTATAATTAAACTGATGACCTTGCATTTTGAGTTAACTGAAGTTGACAGAACTTGTTTTTTTTGCATTTTGAATAGATACTCATAAGATTTTTAGCTTAAATACATTACAAAATGATGCCGTAACGTCAAAGAAGTCTATGGATAGTATTACAGAGATGCTAACCAACCAGCCCTGGTATGCCCTGTCGAGTCGAATCAGTCCAACATGAGAGAATGAAGAAGTTGTGCTGCTGCCCTAGTGGAGTATTCTAACCTCCTGTCAATCATGTTGAAGGTCCTGCTGTCAGTTAGATCATGTAAAGTCATGTAGCTTATAAAAGAAACTGAAAAGACTACATTGGTTGAAGCTCTTGGCAAGTGACTGTTGCTACCTACTTTCGACAAGAAACCACGTCCAAGTAAACGGACAAGGTTTGAAGTTGAACTTGGAATGTTTCTTCTACACTGGTTAAAGAGTGAAGTGGGAGGAGGGGGTACTGTACTTAATTATTATGATATGGGAGGGCACCACAACTTTCCAGCAGTATGTTGCCCCCTACTGTTTGGTGTATGAATGTAACAGGTAGCGTCCTCTTTCAAATTGCTCTCTAAAAGTATCATTTGAAGTTGCATCCTAATGTTAAGGCAGATAGGCTGCAGCTAGTTTGTGACCTTATTGTTAAGTTCTGTTCTTTTCTATGAACATTTGGACTGGGCTAGAAAGAACATTCGCTATAATAGGCTGTAAATCTCTAATAAATGAAGCCTCTGTAAAGAGCTTTGGTGGTAAACATTGCGTTTACCTTGCAGACAGCAATCAGCGGTGATGAGAAACAAAAAAGTGAGCCGGTGTTGAGCCAGAAATCAGAAGCTGGGCCGTGTCTCTGATTGGATCAGTGTGTTTGTGAGTGAGAGAGTGGAGTTGCGGTGCGTAGAAGCCGTGGGCAAACACGGAGCGTGCGAAGGCAATCACGCTGAGCCTTGTGTAATTGGGTTTTAACATGGAGGAACAATAGCATCTCGCTCACTGTTTTTGACACCGTTCCAAAAACGCATTACCGCATGGCGAAGACACCTCCGCATCATTTCTTTGGGTTTTTCTGTAATATAGCGGAGGGGAACGTGTGCGTTTGTTCTCTCTCGCGCTCTCTTGGCGTGGAGTGAGCGAGCGAGAGGAAGTAGCTTCACATAGCGTGTCTTCATTAAAGTGTCATCCTCCATTATTTGGCTCCTATCTCAATTAGCACTAGCTTTAATAAAGGGTTCCTCTCTCTCTCTCTCTCTCTTTCTTTCTCCTCCTCTCTCTCTCTTTCTGTCTCTCCTCACTTATTCTCTTCTCACACTTCCTCCTTTTATAGTGGCCGCTTGTTCATCGAAAAGTGGAAAAGGCAGAGTGAGAGATAAAGTGAGAAAGAGAGAGAGGAAAGGAGGGAAAGAAGGAAAAGAAAGAGAGAGAACTAAAAAGAGACAGAGGAAGTAAGCAAAAAAGAGTGATAGCGAGAGAAGTGAAAAAAGACAAGAGACTTTCTAAACGAGAAAAAGGAAGAAGGATAGATAGATAGATAGATAGATAGATAGATAGATAGATAGATAGATAGATAGATAGATAGATAGATGGAAAAAGAAAAATGATGGAAAGTGTGATGGAAACATTATGGAAAGTGCAGAGAAAGGGAGATCAAAAAAGAAGGATAGATAGATAGATAGATAGATAGATAGATAGATAGATAGATAGATAGATAGATAGATAGATAGATAGATAGATAGATGGACAAAGAAATACAAAAAACATGGAAATTGCAGAGAAAGGGAGATCAAAGAAAAGAAGGATAGATAGATAGATAGATAGATAGATAGATAGATAGATAGATAGATAGATAGATAGATAGATAGATAGAGAAAAGGGAAGCAGAAAAGAAAAAGGGTAAGTGAACAGGAGAGGAAAAAGAGAGAGAGGTAGAGCTTTTGGCAGTTCTGTGTGGATTGTGGACGAGAGAGGCAACATCTGTGTGTATGTGAGAATAGCTTAATGCCTATCTCTCTCTCTCTCTCTCTCTCTCTCTCTCTTTCTCTCACTGTCTCTCTGTGTGTTCACTCACTCTCTCTCTTGCGCGCTCTCTTGCTCCGTCCCCCTCTGAGAGCAATTAGACCTGGTCGCCTTCGGCTGAGCTGCGAACGCTAGCGCTAGATCCCCCCTGTAATCACCGACGCAGGGAAGCTAGCGCACCACTACACCAATACAGGTCACACTGGGACCCTATCACTGCAAAGAGAGGGTGAGAGAGAGAGAGAGGGGTAGAGAGGGAGAGAGAGAGAAACACACCACCTTCACTTTTTCATGCCCTTGGAGAGCAGGCTTCATTTAAGCTCTGTAAACCTATATAAAGCTACAGGCTGGAGATCATACAGCTCCCACTCTGCGGATGGTCTCAAGGTATTACCATACGCTCATACACCATTTCCCCCAGCAGCCCTTTTCCAGGGGCCGCACAGCTGCCGTTTTATATTTAGCCCCGGCGTCGCCGGCCGGCTACGGCTAGGCTAGGGCCTGCCACCCAGTAATTGACCGCATACATTTGCACTATCTGTCTGTGACAGTGGGTGACAGCCCCTGTGTGGAGGTGGAGATGGCCCAGCTAGGCAGCGGCTGATCTCTCAAATTGTACTCTAATTGGGGGATATTAAACAAGCCATCCCACTTAGCCTTTGGGAGAGCGATCCATATTCAGCGGCGCTCATATCTATACACTCAGCCCGGCTGCCTCACTTACTCAGGTGCACGCTGGGTCACAGGAACGTGAGTTTGAAAGTGTTTCACATGCACACATATCAGGCGCCCCTCCTATACGTACACACATATACAGGCGTGTTATATTAACCCTTTAGGCCATACACTCATTTTTCATCTTCTATTTCTGTAACATGCCTAAACATATATTTCATTCATTTCATTTTCTAGTGAAAAGATGGGGGCCAAAGTTTACAATATCAACTAATGAAATGTGATAGATTCACTTTAACTTGCTATATACAATTCACATGACCAACACTTTACTGAGGGTCAATGTTTATAACAGAGATATGACCCCCATGCACGGCTTTCAGGATTATTAATAGAGTTTTAAAGTATGTTAGTTGTTTTAACACTTGCTGAGATGAAACACAGCCTTTCTGAAAACCATTGCTCGTCAGCCAAGAAGTCTCATATCAGTGACTATCATTTCTGGTAAAGGCTGCTCATTCACATGTTCACGTAGGTTTAAATCTGTAAGGTCCACACAGGTGCCCAGTAGTCTCTGCACATTGCTATTCTAGGAAACATAAGCATGTGGCAAATGCTGTCACAACACTAAACATCACAGCATCTGACAATTACCACCAATAGCAACATGACACTCTCATACTGAATAAAATCTGTCAAAACAGCTCGTAACACCATATTCAGTGTTTTGGCATGATTATGCCAGTCTCATTTTTTTTTAGTTTTTATGTAAGGGTTTACCATTAGAGTTCATCTTGGAGTGCAAAAACACCTTAACAAACTAAATCAAGTCTGAAAACACAGCAACAAATTAAAACCAAACAGCAAAAACAAAAATACAAAAAATTCCACAACAAATTTGCATTAGCAAATACAAAATGCAGTAGGAAATGCAAAGAAATGCAACGAGAAATCCTGAAAGCCAAAGCAAATCTAAAAAGCAAAAAACAAATAAACATCTCTCAGCAAATCTAAAACAGCAAATGCAAAAGCCAAGCAAAAATGAAAACAAAGCAACAGCAATTAGAAAATTGATCAGCGAATCAAAAATACTACAGCAAATCAAAAAATACAACAGCGTGTCAAAATATGCAACATGACACAAAAATATGCAACAACAAACCTAAAACAAAAATGGAAAACATAAAATGCCAAAACTAATTCCAAAAAACAACAGCAAAGCCAAAACCACAAAGCTAAACTTAAAACATTTTTTTATTCTCTGTTATGTTTTCTGATTTTGGTCTTTTCCTATTTAACATATTTGAATATATTTTTGTTTGGTTTATGATACTGAACAATGAGCTTTTGAATGGAAAGTGTATTAAATGAAAGGGTAGTCAAAAATTATTGGGGTGGCCTTTTTCCACAATGCTGTATAAACACACACACACTGAGGCAATCAGCAGGAGGTGTGATGACAAGACAATAGCAAGTGCTGAACCCACAACCCTTTTGATTCTTGTTTATGATAAAACTCTTCATTATTAATGCATATGTTAGACACATCAGGTACATGTGCTGCTGCGGCTGCTGCTGTAGGCTGAGCTGCATTACACAGCTCCACATGCACGTCTCTGGGGAGATACCAGAATAAATAGCAGCAACAAACATGTTCTCTCAAAAACAACAGCTATTACTGTTATAATAGCTCATGTCATACAAGTATGACACTCCTGTCAAGCCTTATTCTTCCTTTCTTCTTCTCACCAGCACTGTGAAGAGCAGGAGATGTATTCAGCTGATTTGGATATATTTAGCTCAGTCTAAAAGATAGTCCATAGTAAAGTGTAAAAATCACTAATAAAGGATGATTTATTTTATTATGGACTAATAAAATGTCCAATAAATTTGATTTACACCAAACGTAGCAGAGAGTAGCCGTAGTGCAGCATATAAAATATACTATATAATAATAAAATAACATTATTTTAGAGGAGTACAAAGTACCAATTAATTATTAAATATTTCTGTGCTTCTTTATGAAGGCTGATATGCGCTGATATGCTTAATAAGCATACATTGGATTATTTTTTCTATTTGCATGCATATCAAATATTCCTAAACTTGCCTAATTGTCTATTTTAGTAAATGTATTATCTGCTTTTGTATTTAAAATGTCTTCCCCCCAGTACAGTACAGGGTTTGAATATATTTCATCATAATATATATATATATATATATATATAGTAATAACTAATTCATAAGGAACAAACTTGAATTTTACTAGTGGCTGTTATACATATTCACGGCTGGAATTTCCCATCAGGCATTGTACATGCTGTGAGTGAACTGTGTTTGAAAAGGAACCTTTCTGTTTATCTGTGCATAGGTCAAGGTTAGGTACTTCCACGAAAGGGTCAAAGGTCGCAGACAAACACAGGGTGCTGTAATGATGCAGCCTGCGTCTGTTTCTGTATAAGATTATAAAACAAACACACACACACATTTACACACACACCCACATGCAGCGCACACTCACACACAATAAACAAGGTGCTCTCTCCAGCGTACAAAGAGGTCAATCCAATTTAGTGGGCTGGCACTCCATTAGAATAGAGCAAAGCCATGGCTTAAGGGGGTCCGTTTTAATGATGAAAATGTTGTTTCACCAAATCAAGGCTCTTTGTTTATATATCTTTTTTGTTTTTTTTTAGTCCCATTCCGGCAATTTTACATTCATATACAGCACTTTGTAAAATATAATATTATAAAAATAAATTCAGAGACCACCCTTCATTGATTTCTTTGCCATCAAGTGCCATTAAATACACCTTATTCATTTTTAATGAGATATATTTAAGGAGATTGAGTCCAAAAGTGATCAGAAGCTATAGTGAAAATGGGAGTCCTAACACAGATGAACACTACTTACAGCTTTCATCAGGAGAAAATTGAGCTCCACTCTTCTTTCAGGGGGTGTTTCTGTACATACTTCCACTGTAAGAAGACAACTCAGCACGATGAGTCTAATGTTCCCAGAACAATGGACTGACCACCCCAGTGTCAAGATCTCATGAGAAGTAGAAAACAGAAACTACTTTATCTGAACTTTAAATGTGCTGACAAAAAATATTATTGTGTCTAATAAAGTGAATTGGTACATCTAAAAAAAATAAAATCTGACAGCAGTGTATGCATATTTACAAATATTTAAAAATGATATATATATATCATATATATATATATATATATATATATATATATATATATATATATATATATATATATATATATATATATATATATATAGACACTAATGAACACACCATAAAAACAGAACAACAAAACAAAACAACAAAAAGACAAAAGTGATTTATAAGTGCAAGCTCTGGTGCTAAGCCCACCCCTCCCACCTTGTCCACACATATATTTACAAAAGGAGGAGCACAAAAAAAGATATAAAGCAAAGAAGGGATATTTATTAATATATAACACACCAGGCATGGGGATGGAAATGTGTGTGTGTATGATTGCTGCTTTGGAAAACATTCCTCGGAGGAGTTTGGCACATATTAAAAGGAGGAAAACTTGAGACATGTTTGTGATAATATTGCTAATAAATCTCAGCGCGCGAAGCCTCGGCCTGCTTGACGTTAACAGTAACGTGGCAGTTCATCTTTGGTCAGGGGGCTGCAGGATTTAAGGCTGGTCACAAACAATCTGAGTGGTGCCGGATTGCACGGGGGGACATGCAGCTGTAGCTGTTCACTCCTTCTTACACTCAACCCCCCGCCCCCCACCCCCCACCAACCATCCAACCCTCGCAAGCCCATAAATCTCCTCTTCCTTCTATGCAAATGATGCAGGGGTTTTAATTGATAATTTCTCACATAGGACGGCTGCGGCGGATGGGAGGGTTCTAATGAGAGGCAGAGGGGGGACGGCCTATAGCGCTCACTTTACGGCCAGAATGAGCAATCGCTCTGGGAAGTGGGGTAATTATTTAGCTCGGGGATGGAGTGTGTGTGTGTGTGCATGTGTGTTTCTGAGGGCAAACAGGAAATAAGTGGGCTGGTTTTTAATAATGTGCATGTGTACAAGAGCTGGGCAATACATTCTCAGTACATACATACCGTCTATACCGGTATTGATGTTGTGTGTATTGTGGTATTGATTTTGAGTTCAGCAGCACTGACGCATAACACTGCTGCAGTTACAGATTGTCTAGCACGAAAAAAAATAAAAACATACATAAGAAATGTGTTTCCTTTCAGGACAATATGATGTCTGCCTGGATAATGTACAATAATACTATGTTTTAATAGAAGAAAACAAAGCTTTTGTATAGAACAGCAGCACCTAGGAATATTTATTAATGCAGCCACAAACCCCATTTGATGCTATATATTGAAATTTGTCTGTAATATTTACAGATACCACAATAACGTTTTAACACTAGTTGGTACTTTTTGATCATATGCTGTAGCCCCGTTTTTGCAAGCCCCCTAGTGGCCATTCTTTCAGCAGAATGCATTTATAGATTGTTTTTTAAAATTTAATTAAATTCAATATGGACACTGCTGACTCTGTGTGTATGAAATTAGGCATTGAGCTGACTAGGCGTTGAGCTGCTAGTGAGCAATGAGGGTTTAAACCTTTCAACAGCACAATGTTCCAACTTTCTTTATAAAAACTGCCACAAAACAACATTTAAACACAATTAAAAGCATTTTAGTAATTACAATACATTTCATCAACGTTACTGTAGAAAATACGACGCAGTGCTATTATGTGCAATGGGAGTAATCGTGTATGGGCTCTGTCAACACTTTTCCAATTATTAAACAGGATTAACTTTTACACTTTTACATTATATAAATATCTATGTCTGCATCCAGAATAATCTTAACGTGGAATCATCAAATATTTTTATGAAGCAATACTAAATTGGATGAAATAGCCCGGCAAGCATGCCCACGAATAGAAAACACATAGAAAAACCAAACGGCCACTCTAATCCACTGCTCCAGTTGCAGTCCGCTCTCCTCTGCCCTGACGTCACCACATTACAGTGACACTTTCATTTGATTTCATGCAAATAATGGAGCGGGATGGAGAGGATCAAAAATTAATGTTCAACTTTTGGAAGCCCACATGAATTATTAAGGGTGATTAATTCTTAATGACGGGCGTCAAAAAATCAGCACCTACCGCTGATCCTGCTCGGGCCACTTTGCGGCACGGAGCCGCGGTTAAAGGAGAGGCTCCTCCGCACACACTGTTTACTCTGTTACTGTAAAACATCAGCACACTTTATCTGTGTTTGCTTTTGGCTGAAATGTGGAAGGAGTGAGGTAGAGCCTGTTCAGATAAACTGATAGAAATCAGTCCTTTCTTCGCTATGAGGGATGAGAAAGGAGGAAAGACAAAGTGAGAGAGAAAGAGAGAGAGAGAGAGAGAGAGAGAGAGAGAGAGGGACCCCAGCAGTGTTTTACACTCTGTTTATGCTGACCTGTTTAACTTGTGTAAAGCAAGACTGAGAAAGAATCTGAGTTTTGTAGATGTGTGTGTGCGAAACACAGACACACACACACACGAGAGAGAGAGAGAGAGAGAGAGAGGAGGAGAGATAGAAAACAGAAATCTATTTCCCTTTCTGTCTGTGTCTCCCTCTCTGTCTCTCTGTCTCTCTCTCTCTCTCTCTCTCTCTCTCTTATGATGGACAATTTTGCTGTATATAAGTATATAAAAGACCATATATGTCCAAAGTGCCAAGTGTACTGCTATTGACTTTAATTATAATTTAAATTAATATATAAACTTGTTTCCCATTACATTTTTGAGCTTTTCTGTTGGTCCTTTCATTGCAAACTTCACACACACACACACACACACACACACAGCAATAGTCCACTGCTGAACTGTAATCATTTGTACAGGCTGGTTATGGGATAAATTTTCCTTTTTCTTTAATACTTCTTTTCTTTAAACATCACAAAAATAAATCTAAAATTACAATATCTGCCTGGCTCCCATGCTTGTGCTGGTTTTGAATGTAATTGAGAAGATGATCTCACATAAACAATAATCCAAAGATTAGTAATTTTCAGCAATGAAAAAAAAAAAATTGTTGCATATCACACACACACACACACACACACACACACACACACACACACACACACACACACACACACACACATACAATATATTAATTATATTATATTACCTCACTTCACATATGTCTTATAGAACAAATGGATATGTTTATATATATATATATATATATATATATATATATATATATATATATATATATATATATATATATATATGGACAGTGTCTTCTTTTGCTCCCTTTGTCTCTTTATGAAGCAACGACAAACAAACAAACAAACACTAAATGTCTTGTATGTACTGTACATGTCCGTGTTGGCGGTATCTCAGATAAAGGCTGGATTGGACTCTGATCTATTTGTACTCAATACATTCTCTGAGTGGACGAGAAAGCATCGTTACAAGTTACTCTGAATAAGAGTGTCTGTTAAAGACTGTAAATGTAAATAAATTTGGTTTAAAAATCTGATTAATGAAATTCAGCGCACTTACTTTCACTGATCATGTGATCAATAATCAATTATAATAATAATAATAATAATAATAATAATAATAATAATAATAATAATAATAATAATAATAGAGTACATTTGAACATAAACTCAACACTGTACGTGACATACTGTACAAGTCTGGATGGTTACGGATGAACACCAGGAGAGCTGGCTGTATAATTATGGTCTCACACCAGTAGGGGGAAGAGTGTCCAAAGAAACAGTGGATATAATGGCATATCTCCAGTGATCTAAAGAGCTCTCCTACAGAACTGTCCATGTGCTTGTGAAGCACAGCGCTAATGCTATATGTGCATACTGCATTTCCGTGCTATTCCTAACTCTTGAAAATGAACACTTCATAAAGAGCTTTCATGAAAAACTCTTTCGCATTCGGCTCTCCAAGGGCCCTGCTGCTGGAGATGCGAAAGTTTGCAAAGATTCATGCTCCTTTAGGGCTCCTCATGCTGCAGTTCTGATGCTACATGTGCTGCCGCGTGGTTTTCAACTCTAACATACTCAAAAAAATATGTGGTGCAATGCCCTACAACAGAGGTCTTCAGTTCCAGTCCAGTTCGGTAGGGTTTAGTAATTTACCAGTTTAACCATACCTACTTAGTGATCTATCAATTGTCAGGGTCTCACTGAGCAGGGGAATCACCAAACTGTGCTGGACAAGGCTAGAATCGAAGAACCCTGATATCACTTTTATATATATTTTTATATATCACTTTTATATATGATATCACATTTTAGTGGAGAGCACTTCGGAGAACCATTTTTGTAACTGCAAGTGTAAGTAATGAACAAAGTGTTAAGCCTCTACGTATGCTGTGAAACTTCTATACTGATTAAATGCTACATCCAATTACGTCCACATGCACCTTATTTTGGTTCTCGTTTTTCTAATGAATATTTTTATGAATAACGTGAGCACTTTCGTACTCTCACATATTCAGGGGTTTAATTAGGATCTGGAAAATGGTAGAATGTTTAAAAAGCTCTGCTTTCATAGCTCCTACCAATAATTACGAACTCTATTTAAGGCTATAAACTGTAGCAGGGCTTCTCAAACTGCTCAGTGTTTAAGGGGTTTAAACATATATTTGTCAAATACATAGTGTACACGGACAACTGCCTGCTCACATAAAACAATAAGATCATATAAATATATGGCATCTGAAGTATTAATAAATATATTGCCACTGTCTAAAGAAAAAAAGATTTTTTTTTTTACTGTACATCATTCAAATGTAGCAGCTGCTACTTAAATTATCTTAATATTTCATGAAGAATGGACCAATAGAAATGCTCCAAAATAGCGCCGAAAAAATTCTGGTTCCATTGACTTACATTATAAGTGAAGAATGTTTTTATCTTCTCCTGTAAAGTTGCTGTTTTGTAAATATTTGTTTTTCTTTGGACAGTAACGATATATATATATATATATATATATATATATATATATATATATATATATATATATATATATATATATATATATATATATATTTATTTATTTATTTATAAAAATAAGAGCAAGGGGTTTTGGGCTTCTGGGGGCCCCGTTTGAGAACCACTGCTCTATGTACCCAATTTCAGAAAGGTTCTTAAAAAAACAGCTACATGCAACTAGTCTTCTGTCCCACAGAGGACAACTATTTCACCACGAGGAGCATTTAAGTATTCAGGTTCAGTTAGTTTCCCTTTAGAAACACTCTGAAGACCCCTTTTTCTTAACACACTAAGCAAGCGTGAAAATGAATGATTCCAAAAACAGATCCAATGGCAGAAAACTGCTGGTTGAACTTCTGAGTGGACAGTTTCTTACAGAATGCTGTTTGTAGATGAGGTACGTGAGCAGGAAGAACCGCCTTCCACATAATGTAAAGCGAACACCAATTCAAAGTTCTACATCCAGTTCCAGAACCATCAAGGAACCTTGGTTTTTAGGAATAGAAGAAGTGATGTTTGTGATTTGTGAGTGCCAAAAATCTTCAGAAGGTCAAAAGAGCCTTAAAGAGATGTAAAAGGTTCTTGACCAAAATGGTTCTCCATCCACTGAGAAGTTCTTTAGAGAACTTTGGTAACGTAGCCCCTCATCTTTATCATAATCCTATGCTTAGAAAACCAAGAAATAATCTGACCAGTGCCCTAGAAGGACACATCTGTACTTTTCCTCCCTCTTAGCATTAGCATTAGCTTTCCTTGTGCACTGCAACGGCGGCCTTTGCAACGAGAACTGACACCCTAGTTTTTTTATTTTTTTTATTTTTCACGAAAGGGTTCAACAAGCGGCTTGTTGTACAGCGGAGTAATTAGCAGCGCATGCTCGTATTAATTAGTGGTGAGTGTTCTCGTTTTATTAATACGTATCGGCGAGAGATGGGGGCGACTAGCCGCAACAATGGAGCGCATTGTTCTGTAGTGGGATTACAGCACGTCTCTATCTCTCTGACCCCTCCAACGCGGTGCGGCGGCGGGACAGGAGAGCCTAGCCAAACGGCTAAACCCTTCATTAAACATTTTATGCAAATGCTATTTGTTTTATAAGCAAATTAACGGCGCGGATTCGCCGAAAACAGGTGCTGTGGTGTGAATGCGCACTAAATGATGTGATACTGGAGGAATTAATTAGAGCCCGAGCAGTAATTAGATGCAATAATTTGTGTGATTAGCGGGCTGTTTAAGAAGCAAGACACACACACACACACACACACACACTATCCCACACACACTGTGTGTGTGAACGTTCTGTTATGGTGTTTGTTACAGGGGGCCGTGTTATTTCCAATCACACACAGAGAAGAAGAAGAAGAAGGAGAGAGACAGAGGGGGGTGAGTGGGGGGGTCTTCGGAAATGTTTCGTTAAAAACTGCTGAGCTAGCCATTGCTAATTACAAAAGCGAGCCCAGGGTGGGGGGCCTTACGTACACTGTTTCCCTGCTTCTCCGTTCCCCCTCTCTTTTCAAGTCAAAGAGCCTCTTTACCTCAAAGCAAAGGGAAGCTTATCCATACAGCACTTCTAAATTTGGAAAGGGCTCGATGATAAAAGGCGGAACCGTTTTTTCTTCCCCTTTTCCCTTTTCCCTTTTCCCCCCACCCTGCTCTTTTTTTCCTCTCCTTTCGTTACTTATTATTAAAATCATAAAGTGCATAATTAATTTCTGCAGATGCAGTACATTTCAGACCTCATTCTAATTCTGTTCGTGGGGCCCGCTCTGCTTTCCGCTCGCGAAGTCAGGTGGAAAAGATGCTCGGCAAAAAGTTTTCACGAAAGTGAGACAGAGTGTTCGCAGAGAAACGCTTCTTCTTTTTGTTCTTTCTCATTTTTTTTTCAACACATTATGCATTTACATTTGCAGGGGTTCTGTTAGGATTTGAAAGCTGGCGGAATGTTCTGAAGTGACAAAAAAGTGTTCTAGATAGCATCAAAAAATAAAGATACTTGACTTTTAACAGTAGCCAAACATTTTTGGATGCTACATAAAAGTATGTTTTTTTTCAAGAACCATGTACGACAAGTTTTCTCATATTTAACTGCCAAAGAATCATTTATATGTTCAAACTGTTCTTCTTGTTGTTCTTGTTTTTGGTGCTACCAAAAGAAAATAATATCCAACAGGTTCTTTATGAAGAGTTTTATTAAAAAAAACAAAAACATCTGACCATACAAAGAATTTAAGCACAATTTTTTTCTTTCGATTATATATACCATTGCCTTTACTGAAGAACTCTAGAAGAACCTCCTTATATAGAACTATTTGTAAGGTTATTTGAAGGACATATCACACAAAACTATTTATGGAGCTGTTTGTTCATGCAAAGAACAATTTATGCATTCAAATGCTTTTTTTGTTGTCCCTGTTCAATACACAAGCTTTAACTTACAAAAGAACCATTGAAGAACTCTTTTTTTCAGAGTGTACTTTTCATATATTTTACAGATAATAGATAATTGAAGCCCTTTTAGTGCTACATACAACCATTTTTATAAAGTTCTTGGATGAACTACATCCATCAGGTGGTTTATCACTGAGAAATCCTTTTAAAGAATAATTTAACCATGCAACGGCCTGTTTAAGCATATTGTTCTTCCAGTTCTTTGCAACGATTGCCTTCACTAAAGAACCCTAGAACATTTTTAAGGGTGTGATAAGATAGCTACATTTCTAGCAAAGAGGGTTTTAGATAATACGAAGACAGATAATGGAACCCCGTTTGGTGCTATGTTGAATAATTTGTATATAAAAAAAACATTTAAGTATTCAAAATCAAAAGCATTCAAAACATTCTTCCAATGGCTTTACATAAAACCATTGCTTTTAGCAAAAAAACACCCCTAATCATCACGTCTTGTGATGGAAACATGTTAATGAACTGGCTTGGAAGCCACTCACTCACTCACATTTAGCAGGTAAAGCATTTTCTACAAGAGGTAGCAAGCCCATATAGATTTTGGTGCTTCATATAATGTGTCAAATGTGTCTAAGTCCTAAACCAAGAACCATTTAACTCTGATTTAATGTAAAGTTATTTGAAGCTTGTTAAACGTATTTAAATTGAAAGAAAACTTGCTGTGGACATGCTGGCATTGGAATGGTAAGCTTTAAATGTGTAAAACAAATTAGAAAAAACATGAAGAATGTCTTTATTTAAAAAAACAGAACAAAACCCAAAAAACCCAAAAACCCAAAGTGCATTTACAAAACCAGCCATTTAAGCCATAAAACACCCGGTAACTCCTGTTAAAATCAATGCTAAAATATTACTCACAAGTGTCCGTCTCCAAACACTCTTTTTATAGACAGCTGACCAACACTTTGAGTCCAAAAACCTGCAGATGATTCTCCTTGAAGCTCCAGCTCCAGGTCTGCAGCTTTATGGCCTGTCAGTGGAACATAGTCCGTCACCGTCGTCCATTTGCCCACAGCTGTGCACCGTCACGGATGGGGTGTGATTGGAACCACTTGTTGATAAGTATGTGCTTTTCAGGTCGTATACCAAACGAAAGTCACTCAACATGATGTCACATATTTAGCCCTTGCTTTTTGGCGTTACATCTAGAACCATTTCCACTCTGCGCTAACCTGCTTCCCCCCACCGCCCCGGCGCCTAGCAGACGCTTATTCTGCGGGTAAGGCTGAAATTAATCTCCGTCTTGTAGCCAAAACCGTGGGGACGAGGAAGAGCCAGCATGATTAGAGGAGCAGATTCTGCGCTGCTTAGCCTCCGTTTATGATTAGACCACTCTCTTACTGTCGCTCTCTTAGTGGTTTTAGGGTTTCAGGGCAAGGCTATGTTGGATTAGGAAGGTTGAGAGATGGGAGCACAGTTCAGCCTCTATTGGATCAAAGCCTTCATGAGATAAATGGATTAGATCACCTTTATTTTCTTATCCTAAGCCACAGAAAGCCATAGGGGTGTAAAGACATATTTTGAGGTTGTAAGGTTAAGGTTGAATTATGTTTTTGATTTTATTTGATAGAAACGTCATGCTTCTACACAGTAAAGTAAACAGAGACAATTGCAAGGCTTACTGGACCGTTCTCTTTACTGCAATTTAAATTGGTTGGTCAGTTGTCCACTACTCAAATGCTGAAGAGATAGCTGAGCAGCCAGAATAGATGTGTACCACTGAAAATGCAACAAGCACATACCTTCCATAAAATAATACAAAAAATATGGAGAGAGCTTTTTCAGGTATTCTGCTTCTAGACTGTGGAATATCTCTTTAACTTTGCGTATAATTAAAATCTTAACATTATAGTTGTTAAAAAGAATTAGGTCTTTGTTCATTAAATTTAGGTTGTTACTGATTGGCTGTTTAGGTTGTTATTATTTATTATTATTATTATTATTATTATTATTATTATTATTATTATGTAATTATAACTGTATTTATACTGAAATAGTTAGTTAACACTGTTCTAGGAGGTTAAGCTAATGCTAACTATCTATCTCAGAGCATTCCAGCTTACCTAGCACAACCTGCACCATCACTGCAATATATAAATTACTTTTTTTTTTTAATAGCAGAATTAAATTAATTAAACAGAATTTAATACAGACCCACTCACTTCATAAACATTCTATGATGTTGCTGTTTATAACTGGCTATTGCACTTCATGGATTTGAAGCATCATGTTAGCATCAAGCTAATAGTGGTGTACGTTCTAGTTGACTTGTTGATTTTACTGATTGCTGGCAACAATGCTTTAAACTTGATGTTGTCTAGTAACTGATCTTGTGATTATTGTGCTAACAACATGAACACCCCACGGAAGTGAACTGGTGATTTCAGGGTGTGGTACCGTTGATTTTCGGCTAACGTTGACATTTAGGGTTTGTTGGAAGTAATTCTTTCTATGCTGTTCTACAGTACTCAGATGCTGAATGTTGTTATCCCTAGAAGATTACATTATAAAGTCATCTGTGGTAGAAGAGGCGGATATAATCCTGTAAAGTTTGAAGTTGGTATTCTTATTTATTCTTACTGGGTTGCAGCGCTCACACTGCCTACCCAGTGTGCACCAAAGTGGGATAGATATTGTGAGATTCTTGTTTCTCCGGTTCCCGGAAGGCTAGCAATGCAATCCCGGGCATGCCTAGTTTCACTGTGGACCTGTAGAGCTTCCTGGATGTTTAAAGTTACAAGCTGCAAAGCTTTGCCTTCTCCTGCAGTTGTAAAGTCATTAGCAATTAGTTGATGCTGAATGAAATAAATGAACATATGGTGAATGAATGATGTAGCCTTATCATCCTGGCCGATGCTAAAGCTTCTATAAATGTTGAGTTGCGCAAGACCTAGTTCTTTCTCTTTTTTAACTTTTTCACTTTTTAGTACTGTATAGTTTTACCTCCAATCTGTTTTTTTTGGAGCCATGTAATATATATTTCCTTTGTATTTAGATGTTTGGCTCTTTGAAACGAATAATAACTTAAAGCCTAACTAAGAGGAGCCTGTTAGCTTTTGAAAGAATAGCTCTTTTTGTTGTCGTCTTAGAATTTATGACTTTTTAAAAGACATTTAAGCAGCAGTATACCATCAATCTTAAAACTGTCCTTTTAATAGATTTTTAGCTGTTAATTTCCTTATAAGTGTGTACATATGTATCATATTCAGAAAAGAGAATATTGTTGATTACAGTGAAAAATACTGCTGTCAGTGTGTAGTCCTGTAAAATGACAGTAAGCAAATATTAAATGATTAGTCCTGTAAATGATTAGTCCTGTATGAAATATCTGGCAACCGAAAGTTAGCTACTGTAAATTCAGTTACTGTCATTTTTTACTCCGGACTATAAGTCAGTGGTATAATAATTACAAATTTCTGGGGTTCCAAAAAGACGAGCATATGAGGGACCCTTTCAGGAGATCGATGATCCAGTTTTAAATTTCGATATGCTGCTTTCAACGTTCATTTCTTTTGTCTTTTAATGGTGTTTTAAAACTGCTATATCTTTACGCAATATCGCTACGGCTGTGACTAAACAACAGTCCTATGGCTCTACTCAGTTTGGTGCATGCTCAGGTAAAGACACTGAGCAATCGGGCCCTTTATGAAGCAAAGCCATGTACCTGGCGTAATTGCGGAATAACAAGAGAAACCTGGGGGATGTAATTTGTCTTCCAGTGCATTAGGAAAGAAAAAGCATGCGGGAAACAACACGTATTGCTCTTTTCTTTAATGACCGCCTGCATACCTTCCTTCCACTCACTCTCTCTCTCTCTCTCTCTCTTTCTCATTCTCTCTCCCTCTCTCCTACCAACTGGAGAGAGTAAACTTTGATCTGTGTTTTTCTGTTAACGGTGAGGCAAAATTGCCTAGGTGGAACATAAAGCGCATTAAAAGCAAAAGGCATAAATATGGCGATATGAAAGCGAGCGCTAATGAAGAAATAAGCATGCGACGAAGCATCCGATTCAAGGAAACTTCCATAACGTGACTTATGTGTAAACTTTCGCAGCTCCAGAGTTGGAATATGTCGCTTATAATAAGCCCGTAGTATTGAACGTGTTCCCAGAAGAAAAGGCTCAGCTATTTTATGAACATAGAATTCATATGTGGTCTGTAAAGATGAATCAGAGGCGAGGCCCAGGATGAAGCTCATCAGCGCATGAATTATTAGCAAACAGAATTTCAGCCATTAGTATCCATCGCCAGCTGGAAAGTAACATCTCGAGGAGGAGAACAGAGGCAGGACTCATTTTCTCGGGTGAAGATGTGCTTTATTTCTTCGCCGGTCTTTATTTATTTATTGTTTTTCAGGGCAGTTCTGACGCCTTCCTGTTCAAAGTTGGGATGAAGCAGCTCCATTTCCATCCAGATTATCCATGGTGAGCGCTAGCTCATAGCAAATTAGCATTCAGCAGGGAGAAAAATGGAGAAAAGGGGGGAAAAAAATTGAATATAAAAAAAGGATTATGCATATCACACCTCTCCCTCTATATTCCTGACTAATCTCTGTCGGGGTCAGTGTTTTTATCAGAACAGAAAACGGGAAAGTAGTTTTAGAGGGAAATCCCACAGCCTCCCTGTGTGGCGCTGCCTGCTTTTGCGTCCTCCTCGCTTCTCTCGGAGCTCCGGATGCTGCTATCTGGCTGGTAAGCGTGCAAGGATTACAGCCAACCGCAACGGAATATGCGGTGAGAAGGGCTGGCACTGCACCGTTCATGATGCATGTTATATGCGTCCAGCAATTATACTATATGTCAACAGGAAAAGGGTGTCCGCGCTCAAATCTAACAACCCAGGCTTATGAATAAAAGAACAGCTGCTGTTTGCTTCATATTCACACCTTATAAACAAATGCCATGGTATTCATATTTTTTGATAAAGTGCACCCTCTAAAGTAAAATGCTCTGTGGCTGTTGTAACCTTGATTCGGTGATATATGCTTAAAAACTTGGCCGCGGAGCGGATTTTTGTCGGCGCGGTCCACTTACAGCCGGCTACAAGGAGGCCGTGCCTGCCAAAACTGCAGAATTAGCAGGTGCTACTCTTTGAAGGCCTGTTAAACAGGCCCACTCTTTCAGTTGCCTATTGAATAACCCAATGCTATGAAGACTTGCTTACGATGGCTATTTTGTTCTTTGGTGACAGCTCACTCTGCACGTTTGAATCAGGGACTGTGTAGAACCACATATACGATTAGTATGCTCAATGCTCTGGCTATTTACTCTACATGTAAAACCCCCCATGGATAGTTCTGTCTATGGAGAATTTCCAATAAATTGGTTCCATTCAAAGCAACATGATGCACACCTTGACAAAAGCTTGGGAAAGCATGGGTAGGACAATCAGATCTCTCTGATTTCTAGTTTGCAAAAGGCTCTTCCAAAAGTCACTGTTTTAACGTTTTAACCTCACACTTCTATTCAGTCAAACAATATAAGCATATGCACGTACCTGGTTACTCCAAATATTACCTGTATTTTTAGCCTCTATGTGAAATTGTTCATAAGAAATATGTCATATAGTCATCTGACTGTCTGGCTGTTACTCGGTCTGTTAAATGCATTTATTTATTCAATTATTTCAATTGTCTTCATAGAAGGTGTGTGGTTCATAGTGAGACATCTTGAGGGCTTACACAGAAGCAACATGTTGATATAGACATAGACAAGAAAATAAAATCAACCTATATGTAATAAGCAAGTCCATCATACTATTTGGTTAGTTGTGCTAACATAAGGAGCCTAAACCAGCTCCTTGCTTCTGATCACACAGCATGGCTGCTACTTACAAGTCACTGTTGAGGTTGTGATGCTGTTAAAGGTGGAACTGCTCCTCTCTTATGTCTCGATATCGTCCAAGGTTTGAGAAGCTGTACATCCTTGCATGGCTGTATCATCCACCTGATGTACCACCTCTGCTTTGTCTAAAGCTTTTACCTTTAACTCAGCTTTAGTTTAATAAACTGTAAATACTGTGTGACCAGAGTAGGAGGGGTCTCTGCTTGTGAGTCAGGTCCCTCCCAAGGTTTCTTCTTCCAGTTTTGAGGGAGTTCTTCTTGCCACCTTCGCCTCTGGCTTGCTAACAGTGGATGAAGTGTTGCGACTTCATTTTTTCATGCTTTCAAACTCCTGTAAAGCTGCTTTGTGACAACATCTTTGTAAAAAGCGTTATACAAATAAACTTGACTTGACTTGACAGAGGCAAACTAACAACTTTGAATGGAAAGTGTCCATGATCTTGTTAAATATGCAGAAGCTAAAGCTGGCTTCCAATATGCCAGCCTGTTCTGTGATTGTAATTCAATTGTAACTTAAATGGTGCTGCAGGTACATTCATTACATCTGTATAAGCTTTTGTCAGATTAAAGGTGAAACATTGGACTAAGAAGTTGGCGAATAACCTTGTTTTGAGATGAACATCAGCCATGCCTGCTGACAGTTTGGGACCTTAAAAAGATGTACATATATGGATGTAAATGTAAGTACATGTAAGGGGGCATAATCATCAAAGAGTCAAGATTGCTACTAGTATTTAGACTAGTAATCTCATGTTTTGCCAATTTTACAGCCCTCTTTTTTTCCAACTGTGTCTGAGATCACAGTGGGAGGCATGAGGTTCACAGCTTATTCAACTATGCCAGTGTAAATACCGTTTTCTGTTCTATAGCTGACACTGCACATATAGCTGAAATTTATAAGATCAGACCATGTTTATTTTTACGATATATATATATATTATATTAATTAAAGGGTCCTGGTGGTGCCAGATTGGTATTCATTTTGTAGCTCCAACATTTAAGCTCTTACTCTTAGATTAGCACCTACTTTACATGTTTTATAGTAGTTACTGACTAATTTCAAGTACATAAGATCATTTCCTGAGTAATGACTCTGGGGGTCCTGGGCTAACAGCAAGCTGTATTTCATTTTCTCCTGTAAACATTCTACTTGTACCAAAGTGACTAGTAAACTGTGGAAGTGCTCGATTTGAGGCGCAGCAAACGTCTTGCTTTGGCCTGACGCCTGATCTTTCAAAGTGAAGATGAAAAGTTGGAAGCATGTGTAGCGCAGGCTGTTGAAATGGCAGCTAATGGCTGCCACTCTGCACTTGTTTTGGTGTGTTTCTGTGGCGACCCCTGGAAGATCGCCGCCTGTTCCTTCAGCTGCAGGGTTACTGGGCTGCCTTCATTTCCTCCTGATTAGCTTGAAGCCTGTCAGCTTTGGGAGACGCTCGCCCGTGACCCCCCTCGCCCAGCCCCCTTCTCTGCTCTTCTTCCTAATAGACGCGAAACACTCCAGTCAATAATGTTTTACTTGTCTTTCTCTGCTCTCATCTCTCTCTCTCTCTCTCTTTCTCTCTCTCTCCGATCGGTTTGAGTGTGCTGGAGTCAGAAGGGAGGTTCACATCCGAAAGTTCAGCCAAATGTTATCAGGCACAGGGATGTTTCAGAGGGAGAGGCCCTCCGGACCCCCTCCTCTCTTTCTCTCTCTCTCTCTTTTTTTTCTCTCTCTTTCTCTCTCTCTCTCTCCCTTTCTCTTTCACTCTTTCTTTCTTTTTCATTATCTTTTTGCACTCTCTGTTCCTCTTTTTACTCTTCTCTCTTTTTCTCCTTCTTTCTTTTCTTGTCTTTATTTCCCTTGCTCTTTCTTTCTAATACTCTTCCCTATTCCTTATCTTTCTCCTTTCTTTTTATCCTTTTTTTCTATTGCTTTCTCTCCCTCACTCTCTTCCTCTCTCTCTCCCTCTCTCTTTCTCTCCCCCCCCCCTCTCTCTCTCTCCCTCTGTTACTATCCCCCCCTTTCCTGCCTTTCAAACCCACAGCCAATAACAGCCAAGTGTCTCTGATAACATCAACAGCTGTCAAAGATCCGGGCAACCGAGCTTGTCTCGTAAACCCAAACACCTGTATTCTCTCATTCCTTTGATTGTTATTCCTCACACTCACACTCACACACACACACACATACACACACGCTCTGGTCTCCATCACTCACATTGGTTTGATTTGACTGTCAGAAAGAAGGGGATGTGCCAAGATGTGTGGAGCCGTGTGGAGGGGTGCGTGTGGGTGTAGTGAGCGCAGGCTCAGGGGGGGTTTGGGGGGGTTTGGGGGGGGGGGGGGATTTATAAACTGAGAAAAAGAAAAAAAAAGAGACAGAGAGAGTATCTTCAAAAGTTTGGCAGACTTTGAAAGGCAGAGCAGGGGCCTGGAGGGAGACTGAGCATGTCACAGCCGACTAGTATGTCCCTCTTCCGCTCTTCTTTTAACCTTCTACCCCTTCCCCCTTATCATGGGCTTATATGGATGGACGTTCTCTGTACTCATAGTATAATCATCTCTGTAGTGTCAGTATTAGTCATAAATTGAATTCATTTGATTTAATTTGATTTAAATATGAATGTTTATTAACACTATTTTAGGACACAGGCTATTGTTTGTGTCCATTGTGTGAAAGTGTCATGATAAATGGGCCAACAGACATGATCCAAACTGGCTTGGAATCTCTGTACCATAACCCTTTAGAACGACAATATTGTTAAATGACGACACTGGTGTTTACATCACTGAATGTCTTTCGGGATTCTTTGGCCATTTATACTTGTGAAAAAGAGAAGTGACACTTTATTTTGAGTCATTCTTTGTAGATCACTACAAACCCTAACACTAACCTAAAACCTATTCCTTGCCCTAGCCCTAACCCTAATCTTAACTTCAACCCTATTGTAATCCTAACCCTCGTCCTGGCCCTAACCCTGACCCTAATCTTAACTTCAGCCCAAAAGCTAATCCTGACCCTCAGCATGGCCCTAATCCTGACCTTAACCTCAATCTGAAACCTTATCCTAAACATAGCCATAAATCTGCCCCTAACCTTAACTTCAACCCAAAACCCAAAATCTAATCTTAACACACACCCTGGCTCTAATTCTAACCCCAACCTTGACTTCAACCCGAAACCTAATCCTAACCATCAGCATGGCCCTAATTCTAACCCTAACCTTGACTTCAACCCAAAACCTAATCCTAACCCTCAGGATGGCCCTGATCTTGACTTTAACCTCAATCTGAAACCTAATCCTAAACCTAGCCCTAATCCTGCCCCTAACCTTAACTTCAACCCAAAACCTAATCCTAACCCACACCCTGGCCCTGATTCTAATCCTAACTCTGACTTCAACCCGAAACCTAATCCTAACCCTCAGCATGGCCCTAATTCTAACCCTAACCTTGACTTCAACCCAAAACCTAATCCTAACCCTCAACCTGTTATTAATCCTGACCTTACCTTCAACCAAACCCTAATCCAGTTACAGGAGCAGCATGTCTACAAAAGCTTGTTAAGGGTATTAAGACAATTGGTTTTATATCTGTTACACGTGGCGAGTTTAGCATCTACAGATATGGATACTTGGAATTTTCAAACAAAGTGAAAAACAACTGAATTCAACAGACTATTAATAAATCTTGTTTACACAGTTAATTTAAAGTCTAATGCACTCAGATGCTTTTTTTTGCTACATCACTTTTATAGTATATTTCATGTATAAGGACCCTCCAAATAAAGTGTCACCAGAAGAGCTATTGTTGTCGTTGGCATGGCTGTAAGCAGTCCACTAAAATCCTGTGTTGAGTTGGGGCTATGTTATCAACATGTTGACCAATCAGAGAGTGTGCTCCTGACTTCATTAACCCGAAGTAGTTAACTTATATAAATAACAACAATATATTGCTTCTTATTTTACATGTGTTCATTTGTTTATTTGTTATTTATACTATTTAAACATAGCTTAGTGTTTCAAGTTTTTTGTTTGTTATCTTTTGTTCATTTGTTTTTATACTTTGAATACATATTGTGCACATTTGATGATGAATGGGCCCATATCATATTTTTATGCCCTTATTTATTATTTTTTTTATATAAATATTTGTATTATTAATATGAAAAAAAAAATCTGGTTTTGGTTACTGAAGTTAGGGTAAGGGTTAAGTCTATTTCTACCTTATTTATTTATTTATTTATTTATTTTGATTTTTGTTTTCCTACATCAGTTAATTGCAGCAAATGCTGCCTTTTACATTGTGGGGAAATTTTATGTTGACTGGACAAACAGAAATGCTCGAAAATAGCTTGGAAAAAAATCTGGTTCCATTGAAAGTGAAGGTAGTTTTTGTCCTCTCCTGTAAAGTTGCCATTTTTGAGATACTTGTTTTTCATTGGACAGCAATGATATATTTCTAAATATTCTTGCCAGTGCCAGCTGCGTTGTACATTCTTTGAGCATTTTATGATGAATGGACTCCGAGAAACAGTTTAAGGTTAGGCGGCATCAAACTAATTCTCGTTACAATAATGTACATTGAAAGCCTAAAGCATATCTTTTTCTTCTCCTACTTATGCTTTGGGGATATGAGGTTTTGTTATGACACATCTTTTTTCTCCTGTATATGTGGCCAATCATCAGGCATCTCCACCCTTCCTTTGCCCCAGGACCTCGTCTGTGGGCATGAGGGTAGCAGGACTCTGCCAGGTTAATCCGCCTTTCTCCCTGGAGCTTTTGGATCCCTTCACTGGCTGCTGTCACGCTGCTGTGCCATATCCATCATCCGGTCAATGAGGAGTAATGACTGAAGCAGTGCAAAACAACAGCGCTCTGCCTGTGGCTTCCTGTTTAAGGGGAAACAGAGCAGGTTGCTATGAGACCCGGTCGCTCGAGCAGGGCCACGGACCACCACCGTTTGATCACACCTACAGTGTGTACATCCAGGTGTGTGACTGATAACAGGATGGGTGGCTGCCCCAGTAATTGGCTGATGTAAATGTCAATCATTTCCTGTGATGACTGTATGAATATGAATGAGCCGAAGAGAAGAGGGTGGGTCCGCAGTCAGAGCTGGCCAGCAGCAAAGACAGGAAGCTTTCAATCATGCACGAGGGGAAGCATGTCTATGTGTGTGTGAGAGTATACTGACCTGTGTGTGGAAAACATGGGACCAACAAAATGATCCTGATATTGTAAAGGTGCTTTTTTTGCAAAAATCTGTTTTGTTTTCTAAGGTTAAAAATATAGTTATGTTAAGGGTAAGGCTTAAAACTGTTAACCTCAATTCCATAAATATTGGGAAAGCATGTGAGAAAGCAGACCAAAGAAACAATATTTAATGTTCAACTTCTAAATATACATTAATTCTGAAATGAACGCCTACAGCACATTCCAAAAAGGGACAATGTAGGACTTGTAACATTGTGACCGGTTCAGAAAACATTTGAAACAAGAGTTGCAGCGACATTTGGGTTAAAAAAGTCTTTGAAAACCAAGGATAGGTCATGGCTCGCCACTTTTCCAACAAAATACATTAGCGCCTCTTCAACAAGTGATTGTTTGGTTGTAGATATTTCATCCCCTTGGACGCATAATATCATCAATAGATTCAGGGAAGCCAGAGAAGTCTTTTTGTATTAGGCCAAAAACCACAATTATAATACCCACATGTTTCATATTCCAAATGTTCAGAACAGTCCTAGCTCTCGCAATAACAAAGCCCCATTTGACTTGTATTGAGACATCATTTCTCCTTAATATTTCTTGTAAAAAAACTTAGCTTTACTCATGTAGAAAAATTGTGTTTGTTGTTTGAAATGGGTTTACCAAAGTCTCAGTTTAACAAGAGTAGCGGAATGTATGGATGAAATGTGTAATATATTATCCTCATTAATACTTTCCAAACATGCTGCAGCCACTTTAGTGACTGCAAACTTCTTACCCACCATTTCACATAGGTCTTGTGTCGACTGAATGAAAGGTTTCCTCACGTTATAAGTAAGTCCTTCAGGAATTCCTGAGTGTGCACTGGTCAGATTCACACAAACTATAGACGAACACACAAATCCAATAATCACAGGCAAGAGGTAGATGGGCATGAGATCTCAATCCTTCTATAAGGCTTATAATTCTAGATGTGAGTCACATGCAATCTCATGGTTGGATAGAATGGAGGCAGATTCTACAGACTCAGTAAATGTTTAAACCGTATTTCTGTTAATATTATTGTAAAGACATTAATAGAAAAACTTTAAAACATCACAATTGATACATAGGGACACTTGTTGAACCAAAAAAAACCCACAATTTTATAATGGATTTCAAAACATGGGCCTGGGAATATTTGTTTGCTGCAGCATCCACATGTACAAGTTAAGACTGTACTGCGCACAGCAAAAACTATCATTAACAATGTCCATATGCGATGCAAACTTCTCTAGAGTCAAGCTTATCTGAAAAAGGGCTAATGCCCAGTGGAAACGTGTATAGTGATCCAACATTCTGATTGTTTATGGAAAAAGGGAATGTTATGTTCTCTCCAGATTGTTACTTGCAGAAAGATCAAAAGCCAGACTTTGTCTTGAATATGGGGTATTAGTGCCCACTGTATGGATAACCTGAAGACACCATTAACACGTAGCAACATATGCTGCCTTCATGAATCTTTTTCAGGGATGCCATGCTTATTCAGACAAGACTACACTGAGCCATATTATCTTATAATGTCTAGCTTATACTATTTTAATTCTGTACAAGTGTATATAGTATATAGTACACTAATACTATATAATATGCAAAGGTTTATCTTGAGTGAAAATAAGTTAACACATGGTCTCTTTTTCTTAGAAGCACAATTACTGTTTATTTACTGAATTCAGCAAGCTGCGGGGGACGTTATGGCACATTTTGTTATGACTTGTGTTATTTTTTCAGTTTTTCTATTGCTTTAACTGAGTTATGTCGCTTTTGTGCATGTACAGTATATATTCTCTAAATGTATAAAACCATACGAGCTTAGAACCCAGAAAAACCACTTTTCTCAGCGGATAGATAGATAGATAGATAGATAGATAGATAGATAGATAGATAGATAGATAGATAGATAGATAGATAGATAGATAGATAGATAGATAGATAGATAGATAGATAGATAGATAGATAGATAGATAGATAGATAGATAGATAGATAGATAGATAGATAGATAGATAGATAGATAGATAGATAGATAGATAGATACTTTATTGACCCCAGAAGGAAATTTAACCTGTATGAAATGTCTCATTCAAATTCAAGCCCTCTTCTCTCTTACAAGGTGACATCATCTCATAACAAAATCCTTATTGTCTGCCTACCAGCAAGCTTGGCAGACCCTCAAACAACACACAGAAAGCTAAAAAAGTAAAAACTTGTGTATTTTATGACCTTTTGAGAACAGTGGGCTGGGTGGTAGAACTTTTAGGTGGATACTGCTCTTGTGGTTAACCAATCAGAACAGAGTGGATGAGGTGGACTTCCAGACAGAGTGTTAATACAGATTAAACTTGAGAACAATATTGTGCACTGAAGCATGTAAATTCATAGTAGATGCCAAAAATACAATTATAAACACTAAAAATGATTAAAATAGGTCACCAAGGGTGTTCAAACTTCTGCATTTGACAGTATATTTGATCTCACATTGCTACATTGAATAAAAACAAACCTGTGTGTGTGTGTTCTGTTTGTGTATGTGCGTGTGTGAGGGTTGGGGGGGAAAGGAAGTGTCATCTCTCTTCCTCTCTCAGTAGAGTAATGAGTCAGTGTGTCTGCAGGGTTAGCTGCTCGTCCTTCTCTCGTTACTCTGATTTATGTGCAAGACACATTAACAGCAAAATGGCATGCAGAACTTTGCACGAGAGAGGGCGAGAGAGAGAGAGAGAGAGGATGTGATGGAGATTGAGATTGCCAAGAGAGAGTACTACCTTTCAAACAGTGCTCAGATATGCAGCATTTAGCTTGTGCAGTAATGAATGTGTACTACTTCAAATGTGTAGCCACTAATACACCAAAAAGGTTTATTTCATAACTGTCATGAAAATAACTTCATATATTTCAGAAACTTTACAGGAGAAGTAAAAAAAAAAGATGTTCCTGACTTTATTGTTAAGATAACATGATTCTATTCCAAAAACCTTGAACCAATTCATTTGGTCCACAGAATAGACCTCTGAAGCTGTGCGTCACTCTATAGCTGCTCATGCCTGCTTAAGGAGCTCCAGGTCTAAGCTATTTTTCTCTATGAGAAAAAAGAAAAATCAACTTTTTCATATCTGTGGTAAACAAAATTCTTCCAAACCTGATATACTTTGTCCTGCACACATTTTTCCTTTGTAAATTACTGGAATCCCTGGATCACAATCTTTAATCTACATACACATACAAGCAATCTTCGTCTCATGATGGTATATTTTAAAAGGACCTTCTGGACAAAATCAAAAATGTAACCTCTGCTACACTTACTGAAAACATGAATCTTCACCACCTACTGTGATAATGCAGTAGTCTATAAAGTGTGAGCATTTTTACACACCCAGGACTGATTCGGGCCTCATTTTAGGGGTAGGGGCTTATTTACTGCTGGTTTGCTGGTTTGTCCAGTTTAAAGACTAGAAGGTAGGAATAGTCAGGAAGCAGTCAGGAATTCTTAATCACAGTGGTTGTGTGATGTGTTTGTGCACTGTATGCTTAATAACCTCATCATTATGAAGAGCCGGGTGACATTCAGACTTTGGAGCACATATGTTTACCACAGCAGAATTTAAGAATGCCAGGATAGCTTGAAGCAGAGCAAGCACGCATTTGTACATTCATTACTACTGTAGTGGAATCTTTTATACCATTGCTGGTTTGTATACAACACATAGGTCAAATATAAGTGAATATGTAAACCATATAAGTCTTTAATATGTAACCACTCTAAGCATAAGACCCACCAAACATAATTATTTAGCAAAAAAGTAAGTAGATGTGAAGAGTAAGAGCTGATCTTACAATTCCACTGTGGTCCTAAACCTACGTTAGATCAACGTCCACTCTGATAACTGTCATCCTCAGCACTATTCGCTCCAACACTGGAGTGTTTTATTGCAATCAGTGGCTATGTCTGCTTGCACTGGAGAAAACGTGGCAGAAATAATTATATAAAGGGTTTGAGGGTCCGGATTGAAGTGTTCCTGTAAGAATTCCAGTGGTGTAAGCAATTTATTTCTTAACACATAGTTCATATTGTTTAAGGCATGCCATATATCTGTCAGCGATGACAAAAAATATGGCTTTAATACACCATCACACACAAAAAGGGCATGGAAGAAATATTTCTGTCGCTCTTTTTCCTTCTTTTTGGGGAAAAAAAAACCTCCGGGAGAGGCGGTTCTTTTTATTATCTCTTAAAGAGGAAACAGCACCCAGACCCAATTCTCCACCGGGCCCCACTTCTATGCAGCCGGCTTGGTTTCTCCGATATGGTCGCGCAAGGCGAGCAAAAAAATGGCTTTCAAACGCACGTCATGCAAACACAGATACAAATGTGGAAGTATTTAGGAGTTCCCCCCTTCCTAAGCTGGCTTTTGAAGTAGCAAACCTGGCTGGAGAAGCAGGCCTCTTACTGACAGAGTGCTGCAGCATCAGATCATTTATTTAGGCCTGCTTAGGATGCTGTCGGAAAATGGCAGATCGTCTGTATTACATTAGTTTAGATGTACAAGAGTAATTGCCCGCTTCCTAAACTGTTAAAGAGCCCATATCACTGGAAAACACACATGTTCCTGGTGTCTGTGAAGTAACATGCCATTCATTCCAAAGCACACACACGACATATATGTCATGAAGCTGCAATAGCAGCAGAAGGAACTTCTGTTTTGTGATGTCACAAAATCCATCACATTTACATATATATATCCACCATTCTATTGTGGCTTGCAAAAAATGGTTTTGCCCCATACATTCATGTGTTTCAGCCTGGAATACTTTTTGAATGAAACCCAATATGAAGCAGCCAATCTGGACACAGTTTAATTCTAAAAATTCTAAAATTTAATTCAAAATCATAAATGACTGTTTAATTCAAAGACTAAGCAGAGGCTGGGAAATGGCCATGAGGCATAAATCCATACAAACATCATACATGGACATCAGGAAAAACAAAAGTAGAAGAAAAAGAATAATATATTTATATAATATACAATATTTAATATATATGTAATACAATATGATTTATAATAATATAATAATAGGTTCTATATAGCTTTCTTTTAATATTATATATGATTTTATCTTCATGGCGGCACGGTGGGCTCCGGGTTTGATTCCCAGTCTGGGCCATTCTGTGTGGAGTGTGCATGTTCTCCCCGTGGTTGAGTGGGTTTCCTCCGGGTACTCCAGTTTCCTCCCACAGTCCAATCACATGCATGTTAGGTTGATTGGTCACTCTACATTGCCTGTAGGTGTGAGTGTTGTGAGTGTTGGCCACGCGATGGACTGGCAACCTGTCCGTGGTGTACCCCACCATCGCCCAATGACGCTGGGATTGGCTCTAGCGCCCCAGTGATCCTGACTAGCAGGATAAAGCGGAAGATAATGGAAGTATGGATACTATCTTTATAAGGTGAGCATACTAAACAAATCAGAACAATGCTGTAACTTTATGGTCAGACTAATGTCATGTGATCTGATTCTATTTTTGTATACTGTTGTTATATCAGACGCTAATACAATAAGTCAAAAGTGGAGAAAAAACTCTGAATTCCACATATTTTTAACAAAAGTGGACAATCGTACCGACACACCTTCCACTTATTTTTAAAGTTCTTCTGCAGAATTAAATTGCAAAGATGTAAACAAAGTGATTGGTTGAAAATCACTGTAGAGAACTCAGAGCAGTTCACCGTGGTAAACATAGAATAAGAACCAAATGTTTGACAAGTTTAATGTTTTAAAGTGCCCTCACATTAATTAGTACTTAATTTATTTACATGTATTTTAGCGACCTCATTTTTAGACCTATTAATGGCCTAGAGGCACACACAAGGCATTGTGAGCCAGAATAATACCAAAATATAACTTTTTCACTAACATTTCTTTATATATAAAAAGTCTGAGAACATTTGCAAATGCCTATATTTGTGCTGTAGACATTGTGATGCCTGGTTACCATCACTGTGAAGACACCAGCTTTGATATCATCTCTGTCCAAATAAAAACATGCATATCAAAAATGGCAACTTTACAGGAGAGAGCAAAAACCTTCATCACTTTCAATGTCAATGGAATCTGAAACATTTTGGAACATTTCTATTGGTCCATTTATCACAAAATATATACAAAATATAAAGGGCAACCACCAATTTGAATGATACAGAAATATAAAAATTGTTAGAAAACAATCTGAATAACTTTGTTTACGTCTGAGTTATTGAATTCCATTCACGTTCTGCATCAAATCTTTTTCATATTATTGGTATGTTTAGAGACAAGTGTGTTGACACAGGTATACAATACACGCAATGCTAAGTGGTACGTTTAGATATCTTTGTCTTAAAGCTCAGATGCCAAACATATATTTCAGCTGATCAGCTACACTTTGGCCTGAGTGGAACTTTGTGAAGATATGAACATTGGTTTCCAAACAGAGCCATCTTCAGAACTCCACTGTATCAGTGTCCACTTATATAGCCACTAGAAGACAAACCAAAAGTTCAGCAGGACTTTGGCACCCAAAGGATTCTGGGTAAAAGTGAAATCCCATTGGCTGTGCAGTGTCTGCAGAGTCTTTCTGAGTCAGCTACTGTTGTTCTGCTCCATGCTGTGTCTTTGGGCTCTCAGGACAAAAGCAAAACGCCTGACATTTTTTTTTTTGCTTGGCTCTCTGTCTTTTTTTCTGTTTATCCCTTTGTAAAAGTCTCAGGTTCGTGCAAGCGGAAGCCGGAGGGTGGAGAGAGGGGAGGTGCACTGTAAACATTTGGTAATTAGGAGCCCAGAATATCCGCTATGATTGCACTTTTTGTTCCACAAAGGACTTCAGAGGAGGAGAAACAAGGACTGTCTTTTTTATCACTGCGTTTTTTTCCCACTACATTTGTGGAACGGATGGTAGGTAGTCTTGATCTTCATTCTGCAGACCCCCCGGCAGCAATAATGTTAATTAATGAAGCTAGCTGAGCCCCACCCGAACCTAAGCAATGCAGGAACTGCACCAGGGCGCCCCCCGGGGGTGGAGGGACACGGCCCTGATTCTCTTCGCTGTGCTAATTATTAAAAAAAATCCAAAGGAAGATTCCATGTTGGCCCAAACTGAAAGGCAAACAATGGATTGTGGGTTATTGTAAGAACACAATATGCATGTATACTGACTGTTAAAAAATTTATATTTTTTCTAGTTTTGAACTGGTCAGAGTTATGTTTGCTTTTCACTCTTGCTTTTCAGTTAAATAAGAAAAAAAACTGAACTGAATTAACAGTTTAGTAAGGCCTAGTAAGGAATTCTTTTCCAAAATGAAAGCTTAAGTGAAAGTTCTGCCAGGAAGACTCCAATGCTACGTCACTCTTTCATTCATTACTTCAACCAATCGCAGTCTGCCACCTTAAAACTTAAAAAGCCTTTAAAACTTACCTCTCTGCTGCCTTCAGGTGCTGATGTCTCTATGTGCTCCTCTGTCCTCCCCACCACCACCAGTTTGGCCCCAGTCCTGCTGTCCAGGGAGGTGGCTTCGTCCCTGCAGTCTATATCCATCTGGATCTGCAAGGGTCTGCACGATCAAAGACCTGGGCCTATACCGAAGACTGTTTCTTTATGTCCTACAATAACTAATCTTTCAATTGTACACTTTATAGAAGATTAAACCTTGTTTTACATCCTTTAGATGAATGCTTACATCACAACAAAGGTATAAAAGCACTGGCACTTGCTTGAAGCATTACTGGATGGATGCAGTCAACACCACCCTGTTGCTCTGCCCTCATCGCGGCCTTCCACCATGCTCGCTGCTGCCTCTTACACTGTCCTGGGCTCTGCTGCTGTGCTGCTACCTCCACAGCCCCTGGCTCTTCAAGTTTATGGCTGCAACATTTCCCTCCATTCAGTTAAGGGGGCAAGCCCACTTCTGACACCATTGTTGTTGTGTTATATATATATTTTTTTATATAACCCATGTAGATTATCCACAGATCAACAAATTATCTAGAGAAACTTACTTGACTCTCTATAACATTAAGGTTAAAGTTGTTGTTAACCCTAAGACCCTAAATTTGGTTTAAGGGAAAATAAGTAAACTCAATAGATATTTAGTGATATGCAGGTTAAAGGCAAGGTGAAGATCTTTAAAGCATCCACAGTGGACTATCTCAATGAACAGGTTTTAAAATGTTTACGTATTTAAGCACAGCAGCTAACAGCTCCATCTTGGTGGGAAACTCGTTCCTCTGATAAAACCAAGGCCACTTGAAAGCCACACAAGAATTGATTGAATCTGTAAGGATGTACTTCTCCGTTAGCGGTGTGTGTATGTGTGTGCGAGGCTCCCTGGGCAGTGGGTGGTAGCTGGTGGCAGCAGTGCCTGGTGTAAAACGCTGTGATTGTTTTAATGGTGGGGCGGGCCGTGGCTGGCTGTAATTAGCTTGCTGCAGGTTGCTAGGCCCAGCTCATTTGTGTCAGGCAGCGAGTAATTGTGTTGTAAAGCACGGGGCGGCTGACTGATGGAGGAAGCCGGCGCTGACGCTGATTTGTGGGGCTGCGGCCTTGCTGTACGCATTACTAAACCATCCTGATGTATTTATTTATGCCGCACAAATATAAAAGGAAATCAGGAGTGGGGATAGCGCCCACTAAAACACTGGCAGTGAATGAGAGTTAGAGGGGGGGGCCCTGGGGGGTAATATTATCTCCGGCTGTGTGTTTGTGTGTATGATTATAGTACAGCATGTATGGGGTAATAACAGAGGGTGTGGGTGTGTAGGTGTTTATGAGGATAGAGATGTTTGTGCTGCTTGTGTGCGAAAGTTGGAGACCAGCCTTCATTTGTTTAATCTTTTTTTTTAATTTCCAGTCAAAATAAATACAAATTAAATTAAATTTTGTGGCCTACAAGAAGATTTCACAAGCAAACAAATTGAACACAGTTGTCCATGTAGCATGACAAGTTTGCCCTGACAGTTTCATTATACAACATAATAAGCAGCAAGAATAATTGTTTTGTTTGAAGCAATTTTTCTATCATACATGAAATTTAATAAGATTCAATAAAAGAAATGTTTTACAGTTAAAATAAAAAAACACATGTAGGTTGCACTGTCAGTTATTTGTGATGTTTTATTTTGGCAAATAATTATTACAGCAATAATCTTTATTTTTTATTTATTTCTGTATATTGCAATGGCATTTTATGGATTAAAAATAAATAAATAAACAATTCTATGAATAAAGAAAGACTGTTAACTGCTAAGAGTGCTTCCACTGGGGATTAATGATAAGACAATCCACTTGCATAAGAAAAGCATAACAAGTCGAACTAATATATACATAAATAAATTAATAAATATATTAAAAAAGTGATTAAAAGAAATTTAGACACCAGCACCCATGCAAGACCTGGTAGACCACCCAACACATAAATCTATTAGGTACACATCCTTCTTTCTATAATCATTGTCTATTTATTCATCTTCACTTACTGCTCTGGAGCACTTTGTAGTTCTACAATTACAGACTGTAGTCCATCTGTTTCTCTGTATACTTGTTCTATGATCAGGACCCCCACAGGGCCACCACAAAGACTGATATTATCAGTGTGTGTTGTGCTGGTGTAAGTGTATGAGGCACAGCAGCATTGCTGGAGTTTTCAAACACCTCAGTGTTACTGCTAGACTGATAATACTCCACCAACCAAAACTATCTAGCCAGCAGCATCCTGTGAGCAGCGTCTCGTGACCACTGATGAAGGATAAGAAGGATGATCAACACAAACAATACATCTACAAGGTGGACCAGTAATGTGGGAGTGTCAGTGAATGGACCCAGTGTTTAAAAACTCCAGCAGCACTGCTGTGTCTGATCCACTCGTACCAGCACACCAAACTCTACACCACTACGTTAGTGTCACTGCAGTGCTGAGAATTATTCGTCACCCAATGACCCAAATGAGCTGTGGTGGTCCTATAAGGGGTCCTGATCATTAAAGAATAGAGTAAAAGGGGTTTGATGAAGTATGCAGCACAGCAGAAGGACTACAGTCTGTGATTGTAGAACTATAAAGCTGTTACAGGTCGTTTAATTACAGGCTTCAGCGTAATTTTCTGTTAAATGCTGTGTATGATTTCTGTTTTCTTGTCCTTGTTCTTAAAAAACGAATTGCTTATTGCTTAGTTTGACCTCAAATTTAATAAACGAAGGCTGGTCTCAAAATTTCGCACAGTGCTGTATATAGGTGAGTTGAAGTGTGTGTGTGTGTGCGTGTTGGCTGCAGGCTAGAGTACTAGCGTGTTGTCTTTCTCCTGATGTTGCGACCTGTGTAAGAACAGACACTGCAGGCAGGCCTCCAGGCAACCCTCAGGGCCTCACACACACACACAGACACAGATACACACACACGATAAGAATGAAGCACGCTGACTTTCAAAACACAAATTTCAGTTAGCAGTTTTAGACAGTTAGGCCACGTAGATCCTCAGGTGCATACAGCCCATAACAGGCCTGCTCACGTTACTCTCTGAGAAATAAGTAAATCATATAGCTCGCAGCGTCTCTCTGTGTTCTTCTCTCTCTCTCTTTCTCTGCCTCTCTCTGAGACCACTTAATTCTTTCACATCCACTCCAAAAGCAGAGCAGTACTTCAATCAAAGATGAAAAAAACCCAAAAAAAACAAGAAAGGCTGTTAAAACCCATACCTGCAGGTAAGCGACGGCTGCACCAAAGCCTAGCTCGAGCCGAGAAGTAGCTATTAGCACTACATAAACCTTTATTATAAGATATTGTAGGCAGCATCTAATTACATGATGAAGTTGGCTGGGTGTATTTTTCTTCGTTTGACACAGTTTTGGGCAAAGCCAGTCATTATCGCAGTCAGGGAGAGAGGCAGCGAGGCCGTGCTTTTATGTCTGAAGGTGTCATTAGAGCTGTCTGCGACACAGCCGGATCCATTCTCTATACCCGCAGCACGCCGAGCCGCCTTCACATAGGAGCTGCACTGTGTGTGAGTAAGTGGGCATGGGTGTAGCGCTGCACTTCTGTGAATGATAAAATGGTTTCAAGCATAAAGCCAATTTTGTTTGACATAGTTAGTAAAGTAGCGTAGTGTAAATCTGATGACCCGAAATCTCTGCATGTTTGATGTGAAATTTTTTATGTTAAAAAATGGTCCATGGTCCTCAGTCAGAAAAGTGTGGAGTGCTCTCTCCAGGTTGGAAATGATCTCCTGCCTCAGGTGGAGGAGTATCTCAGGGTCTTGTTCACGAGTGTGGGAAGGATGGAGTGGGAGGTTGACAGGCGGATTGGCGAAGGGTCTGCAGTAACGCGGGCTCTGTACCGGTCTGTCCTGGTGAAGATATTCTCGATTTACTGGTCAATCTACGTTCCTACTCTCACCTGTGGTCACGAGCTTTGGGTAGTGAGCGAAAGAACGAGATCGCGGATACAAACTGCCGAAATGAGTTTTCTCCATAGAGGACCGGGTCTCACCCTCAAAGATAGGGTGAGGAGGTAGATCATACGGGAGAGGCGCAGAGTTGAGGTGGTTTGAGCATCTTGTTAGGATGCCTCCTGGACACCTCCCTGTGGAGTATTTCCGGACATGTTCAACCAGGAGGACATGCTGGAGGGATTATATCTCTCGGCTGGCCTGGGAATGCCTCGGTATCCCCCGGAGGAGCTAGAGGAGGTGGCTGGGGAGAGGGAAGTCTGGGTTTCTCTGTTTAGACTGCTACTCCCACAGTGGCCCGGATCCCCAGAAAAGCGATAGATAATGGATGGATGGATGGATGGATGGATGGATGGATGGATGGATGGATAAACAAAAGTATTTTTTCAGTTTGTCTTAACAGTGGCGGTGATCAGAAGAAACCACCTGTTCCTCTGTATGCTTGTTAACCCCCAATCACCTTGTTTTTGTTTCTGCTGGTCCTGTGAGGGTCCTGACCATGGAAAAACAAGGTGATTAGGGGTAACAAAGCATGCAGAGAAAAAGATGAACTGCAGTCTCTAATTGTAGAACTACAAAGTGCTCCTATAGAATAGGTGGAGCTGATATAATGCACAATAAGTGTAAATATAAGATATTGGTGTTAATGTCATGGCTGATCTGTGTATATGCAATACTGATAATAGAAAAGTAGACATAAGCCTAGATCTCCTTATAGATATTAGGGAGTATATTGTCCAGTTTATAATTGGTTTGGTATTAAAAAATATATGTTTTGGGCTTAAATATTATCTTAACACTATCATTAACATCAAGCAGCATATTCATAACCATAATCCTGTAATAGGTGTGGATCATATTACCAAAGCTGTGATCAATTATGAATCAGAAAGAAAGCATCCATCCACTGTGGATTAATTTTTTTTATAGTATTGATAGATTCAACAGTTTGACTATTTTCCATACAGTTACTGGATAGTATGTCTTAGAATCCAATAAGCCTATAAGCCTATCTTACTTCAGATGTCCTCAATCAGACTCGACATGATTGGGAATGACTGCTTGCCTTTATACAGGGCTTATAAGGCTGCCAAGTTAAAGAAGTTTCTACACATAAGCATGCATAAATAATCATATGTATCATATCATATGGTGCACTTGGTTACTCTCCTGCTTTTAATATGTTTCAATATGTGTTTATGCTTCCAGCCCATGTGTGGCAGGAGTGTTCTCGGAGCATCTTTCTATGATCAGCCTTTGTTCTGCTCTGAGATTGAAACCATTAGCAAGTGCATTACAGTGGAATTTTGATTGGTGAGGGTCAAACATAGAATTTTAAATATGTGGAAATAGTTATTTTTTGTGGGGGCAGTTATAACAGCAGATAAGCATCTGATCCCAGGCATACAGCCACAATTCATAATGGTATTAAAAACACCAGAAACCACACAAGCTGGTCTATTGAAGATCAATCACCAACTTAACTGTTTCAGGCAAACCGTGGCTTGCAGTTTGCACCATGCTAATTGTTGGGATACAAACATTCATTACTTGTAAGCCCACATGGCTCTAGTACAAAACTGAAGAAGCAAAACGACAGACACTAAACATCTCTTGGCTGATTCACTGCATTCAAGGCGAAGAAGAAATTTCAGGTATTTATTTTTAAGCCGACTGTTAAACTACAAAATTTGTCAAAAGGCGATAACTATTTTATTTGCATATCTATTGTATAATATGATCCAATTTCAATAGACAAACTGCTCTTTTCCCTTTGTTTCTGTTTGCTACATGCTAATGTTAGTGGTGCGGATGGGAGGATGCAGACCTTTGCGTGACCCTGGAGCTGTTAGCTAAAAGAGAACGTTTGGGCTTGATTTGATTTGCTATCATAACAGTGATTTCCTCTGGTCAGACTTTGCACAAACAGCCTATCCCTCTGCAGCCCGAGGGCTTAATGGTAGCGCACGGAGAGGGGAGACGTATGCGGTGTCTTTTTTTTTCTCCCTTCCCTTTTCTGTCCGTCTCTCTTTCCCTCAATTTCCTTCTCGATTACTTTCCTTTGTTTTAGATGACCTCAGTGCGGTGTTTCTTTCTAATTCTCGACTCCAGCTCTTCCTCTGTACTCGTCTCTCTGCGGGCTGACTGTAATGTGAGGGAGTGCGGCACACAGGCCCATCAGAGAGAGAGAGAGAGAGAGAGAAAGTGAGGGATGTCAGCTGAAGCGTTGTTCTCTTGTCTTTCACATCCTCGCTGAAAGTTGTGCATCTTTCCCTCTTTCGTTCGGCAGCTTACCCCCTGCTCCGGTTGCCCTCCCCATCCGTCTCCCGCCACCGTTAGCGAATGACGCGAGCAAATGATCAAAACCCGCAGCTCCTTTTAACCTTGTCCATCATGTTGCACTCTGTGATCCTCTCTCTCTTACTCCCTCTCTCTCTCTCTCTGGTTCTGTCTTTCTCCGTCAACAGTCTGAAGCGCTGGAACAAATCAAGGGCCTCTTCCTCTCCATATGACTCGATTCCATGAGCAAGCAGTGTGCAATTAACAATCAAACCAAGAGGAGCGGATGTAAATCAGATTTATTGGTAGCAGCAGTCATTTTTACTGCTCTCCACAGCGCCTTCTCTAGCCGCACTCTTCTCTCACTATTTCTCATCAACTCGCCTACACATACGTACAGAGACGCATGCAAACGCATACGCTGCACGCAAGCCAGCATTCACATGCAGACACACCTATGCACACAGTATTGCACAAAAGTCAGAGACCTTTAAGTTAACAACTCTTTTTTTTTAACACCAGGAAAACAACAGACAACATATAATTAACAGAAGCACAGAAGCCTCAACGTTTCAGTATTATGTGTGTCCAGACTTTATCACATTTTGCATTCTTTTCATGTTAAACAGGTG
The DNA here is from genome assembly GCA_021613375.1 of Megaleporinus macrocephalus. Lineage (NCBI taxonomy): Eukaryota > Metazoa > Chordata > Actinopteri > Characiformes > Anostomidae > Megaleporinus > Megaleporinus macrocephalus. The sequence continues at coordinate 23,958,041 of CM038728.1, read as the reverse complement.
ATGCAATCATGCTTGGATATGAAAAGAGCATCCAGGAAAGTCCTTTATGCATGAGGATTGAGGGGTTGAGGCTCGCTACTCTGCCAAAAACACAACAGCAAAACTCCAACTGTTGAAAAATAACATCCCCAGCCACAGATCCAGGGATCGCAAGGCTTTCATCCTCTACAGTGCATAACAAGTTCAAGGAATTCAGGGAATCTGGAGAGGGATCTGTGTGTAAAGGAAATGGCCAAAAACCACAATGAATTCCCGCGACCTATAACCCTCCATAGAGTACCGCATTAAAAACAGCGTGCTTCTATGATGGAGATCATCACAAGGCCTCTTTATATGTCGCTGCATCCACACATACGAGTTAAAACTGCAGTATGTACAGCGGAAGCAACGTGTCAAGAATGTCCAGAAACACCAATGGACTTGAACTCCTCTGTGTATTGCGCAGTGTTAATTTTGAAAGCAAATTTTGATTTAGTTTTAGTCGTAGTCTTTTACGAAAATGTAATTTAGTTTTAGTCATAATTTAGTCGTCTGAATTGTTTTTAGTTTTAGTCTAGTTTTAGTTCACTAAAATATAAAGAGTGTAAAATGGAAATGCTTTTTCTTTCATTCTCTTGAATCATTTAAATCATTATATACTTACATGAAATGAAACATTTATTAACCAATTATGGAATATTATTCATGATAATCAAACAGAGTTAGCTAGCTAGTCTTCCGGCTTTGGTCCGGACACACTGCCCTGCACATATAGTGTTTCACCTGCTTCCCACATACCTGATCCAACTAATCTGACCATTAACACCACCTTACTGAGTTAATACAGCGTTTACAGCAAGACACGCTCTAACTGTACAGGGCAGTGTGCTTTCAGGACTAGGAGTAAGAAAGGCTAAGCTAGCGTTAGCAGCGGTAAAGCTAACTGACGGGGGTGCTGGGGGACTGGTGTCCAGCGCGGTGTGTTGATTTTCTCTAAACATAAACGCTAAAATCTCTTTCTTTCTGCTGATACTGTCTAGATAACTTAGTTCCATCATGAGTAGCGACAGTTCACAGGCGCGTATGGTCTTCCCCGGTTTAGACCAAATTTTCGCAAGTGTGCGTTTGATTGGATGGCTACCTGGCTTGTCCCGCCTCTCCATATATGCAATATATGAGAAGTATAAGTAATTATGATTGGATGTTTTCCTAACTTGTCCCTGCCTTTCACAAAACTAAATTAGTTCTGATTGGATGTCGTCCCTGCCAAATATTTTAGTCTCGTTTTTATTCAAAAAACAAAAACGTTTTATTTTTTCGAATCTAGTCGTTGACTATTCGTTGACCAAATTGACTAAAATCAATTCGGTCATAGTTTTTATTATTTTATGCAGTTTTTATTTCGTTTTTGTCTCGTTTTCGTCATGAAAAAAGGGTTTGTTGATGAAAACTATGACGAAAATAGTTTAACTCTGCGGTTGACGGCTTAATCTTTCAGATTGTTTATGGAAATACTGGATACCCCAAAAAGGTAAAGGGGCATCAAATTTGCTACCAGCTTGAAGCTCAAAATCCAATATTTTTGGTCTTGAGGAGGATTAATAAGTATCCTGCACATCTGTGAAAGCACCATTAATGCTGACCACATTTAGGAGCAGTATATACAGGCTTTTAGAGAGCATTGTTTTAGGAATGTCCATGCTTGTTTCAACATGACAGCATCAAGCCACATTCTGCACATTGCAACAGCATGGCTGTGTAATCAGTGAATGCAGATACTGCACTGGCCTGCCTACAGTCCACAACTCTCCTCCAGTGATGTGGACTAAAACTGAACTCCTCAAAATATCACAACACAGGTGACATGTACTTTTAAATCTGGATTCTTGCACCTTCAGTCCCATAAGTGTTATAAAGTTTTATTAAGTTTTGTAAAGTTTAATGTCTGCAACATGTTCCAAAAGAGTTACATCATCTTCTGTCCCAACTCTTTTGGAACATGTTGCAGACATCAAACTTTTATTTTCGAAAACATCAAATAATGTGTTTAAATTGTTTTAAAGTCAAATTGGACTTACTAATCACAGCATTTTGCTGCCATTAGTATTTTACCTACAGTCCCAATGTCTTTGGAACTGGGCTTGTAGACCGGTGTATGTCAAGTATCATGTAACTGTCACTATCTATGGTCATCAGAGGTGTCGTAATGTTTGATGTCATGACATCTCATGACATGACAAGCCATCTTTGCCAAAATAAGTATGTGGCTTATGATATAAGGATAGCTTGGCTCTGTCATAATACTGAACACGTCTTTTCATGACAGCATTTAGCATAACCTTGTTTACGGCAGGATTGTTTTAATGTAATGTAGCAGGGTTCACGTAAAGTGTCACCCTTGACACCCCTGACAAGCCCTATTTACACTGATTGCACCACTTTCCTATAGTGCCCTTAAGGGGCTTGTTGTCTTCTGATACCTTATGAAATGAACATTTGTTCTTCCATTCTAATGATGCAAACAGAAGCACCACCTTAAGTCTACCTTCATTCTGTGTGAGGGTGAGTTGAAAGTCTGGTTTATGAAGTGCATATGATGAAAACAGATGACAAAACAGCAAGGCCATTATAGCTATTATTGGCATCAAGCAGGTTAACCACCATTAACGAAGTGTGTAAGTTTGGAGCCCTAAAAAAAAACAAAAAAAAAAAACAATCCTGAGCTCACGCTCCCCACTACGAGCTAAATACATGCACGCACACACTTAACATCAGGAAAGCCTTTTTCCCCCCTTAAACCGTATGCGCTTGCAGGGCTTGGGGCATAAGCAGAGGCGCATATGTCACCTGGTATCTGCTGACAGGGCCTGGGAGAGATACAGTGTTTGCCTGCGCCGCCCCTGCACCTCGCCAGCCATGCTTATCTGCGGCCCGCGGCTGGCGCATTACCTGTCCGCGGGCCACGGATCACTTTAGACACTATCATTAAATGCCATGTCATTACTTGTTATGGAGTGATGCGCTCAGTACCTGCTGCCTCCTGGGACAGGCAGAAGAGAGAGGCTTAGTATACGTCTGTGTGTGTGTGTTCTGCGTTTGTTTTTAGCCCTTGGTGAGGACTAAATGTCGACGCTATAATAATTTTGCAGCAGTCAGGATATTCACTGGTCCTTGCAATAAAGCCTACTGTCTCCATCAGAAATGATTGCCTTTTGCCTGAAGTTAAAGGGCCCGTATCTTGGAAAAACAATTTCTACTTGCTATTTTTTTTTAAATAGGAGAGTTCAAAGTAATGTGTAAACACTGTAAAAGCTTATTTTAAATTCATTGTTGATGTGACATCACAAAAATAGATTACAAACATCATAGATGAACAAAAATAACAAAAAATAAGAAAACATAGAAAATAATATGAGGCCTTTAGTATTAGTTAGATACAGTTTTACAGAATTCCATAGAAGTACTCACTATTATAGTAATACCAACATGTGTGTGTCACCGAACAAGTGGTGTTGCAGTCTTTGGTGTGTGTGTGTGTGTGCATGTGAAGAACAGTGTGTCTCTGAGTCAGAAAGCTGGTCGAAGCCCCAGCCTAGGAAGGGGGGCAAAAGACAGAATTGGCATTAAATTGTTGGGGCGGGCCAGATTGACTTTGACTGTAGCGAGAGAGGGCTGTTAGCGAGAGAGAAGGATGGTATGTTTGTCACTGGGCTGAGGGCGGGCTGAGCACTCCGGATAGGTGAAGGCTCCCGACGGGACGCGCTGCCGGGGCTACAGCAGAGCCGAAGCTGGAGAAGAGGCTAAATTGAAGGTTTATTTATCCAATTCGCTGTCAAGGTCGGCACGTCGGAGGAGCTGTCCTGTGCGCGCTCACCAAATGCCAAAAATCCCGACGAATTGTTAAGAGAAAGGAAAGGAGAGGAAGGCCCCCGGAATCAATGACCTTTGTGCATCAGGCATCAACATGCCAGAGGCTCTTAAGGCCATCCTTTAATGGCTATTACTGTTGCCTTTCAGAACAAGGAGGCAGCTAAGAAACTGTCTGGCCCTATGGTCAACCGCAGAAAAGCCTTTACCAGCACACAATCTGACACACGTCTGCCCTTAGAGACAAGTACATGTAGCGCATACAAAAACAAACCAGCATTTACATGCCCCATACCGGGCCCAGTGATGTCAATAACCATGTAGTTATTGACAGATAAAGACTTGTTGCATACAAATGGATGGTACACAAGCAACCTCACTGAAAATCTGAAAATGAAACGAATCATCACATACCAGCAGTATATTACGATGTATTTTCAAAATAGGCTACATGGGAAATTCTTGACTTTTAATTATTATTTATATTGTATATAAATAATAATTACTGTTATTTATATTGTATTGTATTATTATTTATATTTTATATAAATATAAGTATTGTTTTATTTATCTATTTTTTATACTTAGTGCCTTGCTATCCCTTTGCTCCTGAATTTCTCCACTGTGGGACTAATAAAGGTTTATCTTATCTTTTCTTATCTTATTACACTATGTAAAACAAACAAACAAAAATACCTATGCTCAAAAAGTTTTCTCTTACAGATGCATGCAAAAGTTTGAGCTGGTCCAATGAGCTGGTCCAATGATGCATTTTGTAGATTTTTTAAGTGAAAATAAATCCACAAAAAACAAATTAGAGTCTGCAATGTATACTTCTTAGTGTGTGATGCCACATTTTATATTACCGAAGGGTTAAGTTCAGCATATAAACAGTAACTGTCTAATAAAATGTGCAGAAGTGTGTTCTGTGTAGAGAATGTGTTCTTATTTTCACAATTAGCAAAACATGTATTTTGACCAGGGGCTTCCAAACTTTCACAGTAACATACACTGCCATAAGGCAGTGGGTTTTTTACAACGCCTATGTGCCAATTTGCAAGAAAGGGGGACCCTACAGGGAGGAAAAAAATATACAAGAATAAAATAAAACATGATATATACATGAGCGATAAAATACTATAATAAAGGTAGTTAAAAATATATAACATGCATTTTGCATAAATCCTTGATTAGCATTGCCATTGCTGTTTGTTCACCCCATTATATCTCACAATGGAATGCTTTCCATTATGTTAGCTGATCAAATCACAGCTGTGATGTTGTTCCTAGTAATTATTTCCCAGTCACATGTAAGTTCTGCTGAAAGCCAATCTATATTATTTACATTCTGCCTTCATTGGAGCTTTAGGCTTTACAACTCACAGAAAGCCATCAGATGACTCCTTTAATATTTTTTGGAGACTCTAATATTTGGTCTTTGTTTTTTAAGTAAATAAAATGTAAGATGTAAATATAGGAATATGTTGCTGGAATACCAGTTGCAAGTTTCAAATGTCTGTGATTACGTTAGAGCTTAATATTTGCTAATAAATATATATTAATAAATGTACACTACAGACTTAATGGTTTTATGTTCTTAGTGTCAAGAGAACATCAAGAGAAAAACAGATTTAAATCCTTTGTTAGTAGTTGAATATTAGATAATTAATTTTGTAGTAAAACGAGTTGGCGGGGTTGACAGGAAAGAAGTTAAACCAAGTGATTTCTTGATTGATACATTATTGTATGCAGTACTGTATGCAAGAGGCATTCATGATATACACAAAGCTAATTCATTGTACCCTATAACAATAAAAATACATGCTCGCGGAGCACTTATGAGCACTTATATTCTATACTAATACTGGGAAGGGCCTCAGTTTGCTCTCAAACAAACAAACAAAAAATTCTATATGACATTAAATTCCACAAGATGTTGGAAACACTCTTTTGAGGTTCTAGTCCAGGATGACTTGTCACCAGGATGATTCTTTTTTATTACATCCCATAGGGGTTCCATAGAGTTTAGACTGAGAAGACTACTTAAGAACATTGACCTGATTGTCATGGAACCAGTATGAGACGCCTTTTCTTTATCATGCTGGAAATAGCCTTTAGAAGATGCTAAATAGTGTGAGCTCAGCAGAAATCGAGCTCAATCTGAACAGACCAAGTTTATTCAGTCTTCACCTGTCCGGTTTTGACTGTGTCAAATGCAGACTCAGCATTCTGACAAATGTGGAACGTGACATGGTCATCTGCTGTTGTAGCCCATCCACTGCAAGGTTTGACATGTTGTGCATTCAGAGAGGTTTTCTGCCCAGCACAGTTGTACAGAGTGGTTATTTTAGCCACTGTAGCTGTTCTGTCAGTTTGGTTCACTCTAGCCATTCTCTCTTGACCTCTCATCATCAAAACGTTTACATCTACATAACTAATGTTTACTGAATGTTTTTTCTTTATTTTACCATTCTGATTAGACTATATAAACTGTTGTTTGTGTGCAAATCCCAGGAAATTAGCAGTTACTGTATATAAGTACTGCTATAGAAATAGTCTGGCACTGTCAATCATGCCACAGTCAAAATTACAATTTGATGGTGGACATCAACATCACTTGAAGTTTCTGGCCCATATATGCATGAGTTCATGCACTGCAATACTGCCACTTGATTGGCAGTAATCAAATGGCTAGGTGTACATATACTCCTAGCATTAAATATTGTGAGAATATTCCAATAATAAAATGAAATATATTGCTATATAACGTCAGTACATTACTTTTTTGTACCGAATTGCAATTCACAAATGTAATATTGTCATGATTGGCCAGCTGAGCTTATTTATTATAGTATACAGAATGTGAGCAAAACTATAAGCACTAAAACAGCAGGTTGGCACCGTAAACATAATGACATATGCCATATGGACACCTCCACCCTGGAAAAAAGAGCAGTGTCTTAAGGCCTGTTTAAAAATATCTTTCAAATTACATGCACATATGTGTAATTTATTGGATAATGTGCATTAAGGCTCAATATTATTGTTTATAGTCGCCGAGTTTACAAGATAAATTAACTTATAATATGATATGATGAAAATGACAGGCTGAGCCATATTTACTGCAGCCACACTTCTATTAACCTTCTCTGAAAGGTTCTGAACGCTAAGTAGGCTTGACGCATTATATTGGCAGAAAATATTTCTTTCTTTTTTTATCCCTTTTTTTCAGAGGTGTGCTGCTGTATAGCCATTTGTCCTTGATCTTTGTGCCCAAGCACTGTGTTCTCCATTTCCTATTCAGCTCACTAAGTAAAAGTTTACAAGACACTCACTTATCCGATTTAAGACGGAATTTCACTGCCCTGTTCTGATATTCTGTATATGATTGCTGTGATAACAAAAACAGTTGAAAATGTCAGCTGCCCTTTAGATCTTGTGAACATTTCATGATGAATAGACCAATAGAACTGATCCAAAATGTCCTGGAGTAAGATTTTGTTACATCAGTGCACATTAAACCTTTACTACATGGTGTCAACAGTGACTTTATATATTCTGTGTAGGATTTTTGAGTAACATTCTATGCTTTTATCTGATCACATGCCTTCTTGTTTCAGTTTATTCAACCTTTTTCAGACAAACATACATGGGGTGACATGAAAAGGCCTGTATAGGCCTCTGAAGCCCCTTCTCAAAGCGTGTATATAATAAAATATTTGGAACTTCACTGGGCGGTACGGTGGTGTAGTGGTGTTGGTGGCACTGTCGCCTCACAGCAAGGTGATCCAGGTTCGATTCCTGGACCGGGTCGCTCTGTGTGGAGTATGTATGTTCTCCCTGCACTTGAGTGGGTTTCCTCCGGGTACTTCGTTTTCCTCCCACATGTCCCAACACATGCATGTTAGATTAATTGGTCACTCTAAATTGCCCGTAGTTATGAGTGCGTGAGTAAGTGTTGGCCATGTAATGGACTGGTGAACTGTCCATGGCGTACCCCGCCTTCGTCCAATGACACTGGGATTGGCTCCAGCCCCCCCGTGACCCCGACTAGTAGGATAAAGCAGCAGATAATGGATGGATGGATGGAACTTCACTGTTTAGAACAATTTAGAACAAGATAGTTTTTATTTAATCAGTATTTTAAAGCATTTTAGAATATTACTGTAATCTGCAATGCATACAGTAGCAACAAATTGACATACTGGTTTGCTACCTAAGTTGGTTTATCAATACAGTTCATTCATATTATTTCTATATTCTTGAAACATTTATGCGAATTTGGCTTGGTTATGCATGCCTCTTTTTTTGCCTGGATGATGACTATATACATGACATTGTATTAGAGAAATTAAAAAAAAAAACGCCTTATAGCCTACATTATTAAAAATATAGATTTATGTTTGAAGTGGGGAAATTAAACCCTAATAACACAGAGCCTGTAAACTGCCTGTAGATATGTTACACCAGTAAGCGGCAACCAAACCTCCATGTACCATCAGTCTGGCACATTACATTCAAGGGGGCAAGACTCACACCAGACAAATTCAGGTTATTCTGTTTTGTTAGCTTATAAAATGTTACAATATTTTCCAATTGACCCCTTATGTGACCTCACATGATCACTAAAAGCAGGATGAAGCATGAAGAACGTATTCATGTTTGGACTTACTATCCGTTCTGGACATGCAACCACCGAGTGTACAAAGCTCTATGAAAATGTTGTTTCTATCCTCACTCGCTCCATTCTACCAGTCAAATGCTGGTTTATGTTTTTCGCCCACTTGCTCGGTTTCTTGGTTTTCTAATTACTGCGCATGATCGAGCTGACACGGCTTTGACGGGGAGCTTAATTCCATTTTTAGTGGGCAGACGGACGGAGGGCTCCTTCAGAGGGACCGCCTCGTCAAAGTTTCTGAGGGCCCTGTCAGCGTGAAAAGAACATGACCTTTAAGTTGTATCAGCATGTTTGCTGGTGCATACAGGGGAGCAGAAAAGGTTTCTACCGTATCTCTTTTTCTCTCCTACACACACACACATACACACATTTATATATATATATATATATATATATATATATATATATATATATATATATATATATATATATATATATATATATATATATGCTCAAATGTTTGGAGACACCTAGCTTTTCATAGTGTTCTTCAACTCCCTTTAAAAAAGTGGTTTGCATACACAATCCCACTCACCCTGGATGTAGCCGATCAGCCAAGTCATGTCTGGTGTCCAAATTTAGCTTCTATATTTTAGTGCCGGAGCTACAGAACCCAGTTACTAACACTAGAAGTCAACAATCCCCTCATCTTTTATATAAATATATCCTCGAAACTTCTATCAATCTCCTTCAGCCACATCCAGCTCTTCATTTAGATTGTGTATAGCTATTGATGTGGTTAATGATACAGGATGACTGAGATATAAAAATCAACTAAATTACATCATGTGTTGAGTTTTGTGGGTGCAGTCATTTAGACAACAGGTGTTGTGACTCCCCTTTGCACTCACAAGCATCACACAGTCATATTGACATCTATGTATTATGTTCACATTACATTATGTTATTGCTACAATTACAATTCCCGCTCATTTTGAAGCTTTCAATGCCAGAGAGCCCAGTGTCTATAGAATAATTGGTCGAAAAATGAGTGTAACAAAGCACAGGTGTGACAGAAGCAGCCATATAAGAAAAAGCAGAAACAGAATGATGCAAAAGAATCCCTCTGGGGTACAGTTTTACAGCAAACACATGCAATACGCATAATTTAGAATATAATAGCATTGTAATACAGCATTGCACTCCTTCAAGATAGATGTTTAAAAACAACAGAAATTGCAGTTTATGAACATTGAACATGAAATTGCCCGTTTCTGAGGGAAAATCAGAAATCTGCATAACACCTGATGACCAAAATGACTACCCACTGCATTAAGCTATTAATTAAATATGTTTTTATGCATAGTAATACTTGTTTTTATAGTTTATAGTAAGCCATACTGTGCCTGCACAACTTTAATAAACACCTGCATGTGCTTTGAGAGATGTTTTGAGAATGTATTTACAGATAATATTTGGGTGTCTTTTGAGTTCTAGCATTTGCTGCATTAATAGCTTGGGTTTTAATAATGTCTCGAAATTTCTGCATAACACAGTTACTAAGACATAATCAGAGTAATTCAGATTGATGTGAAATGCTTTGAAACAGTGTTAGAATCTTAATAACTGAATTATGCAGACATTTTGAAAAATCAATGGAATTCTTCTTTAAGCCCAGTTAAAAGGAATCTAGCTTATATTCACTGAATGACACAAAGCAGTCCTGCCACTATCCCAACTATCCTTAATCACAGTGTCTCTAAGCACCAACCCTTCGTCTGATTCAGCTGCTGGCTGAGGGACAGCGACTGAAAGCAGCTCTCTGAGCTAAATAAGTTTGGCCAAATCTTCAGCAACCCTTCAAAATGCGTCAGTCATGCGATCGGCATTTCTTACACAGGACTCTGGAGTTCAGGGAAAACAGCCTGACTGACGTGGGCTCTCAACCACAGCCAGGGCATGTATCTTCGGCAGGTCTTGATGGAATCCAGAGGCGCTGGGATCAGATGGAGGGTAGGGCAAGGAAAGAGCAGGGAAACTTTGCTGCCCTCGCCTTTTTAAGTTTACTCTGAATTTTGCATGGCCTGCACTGCCGACAGAAAAACAACAACAACAGCCGCGGCAATAAAAAAGACCTTTTCCTCCAAATCATGATCTCCCTGCAGGACCCAATAATTCCAGAAACAAGCGGAGCGCAACCAGAAAAGTCTGCACTGATCTCTTTATCAAAACAAAACTTCAAATAGCATAGACGCCACCATAAAAATACATTTCCTGCCTAAAGCAGGCATGAAAGCACAAGCAAGTCTATAGGCTCCTTTAGTGCGTATTATTAGAATGTCCATTATCATCACATATGGCGAATAATCCCTATTGAGCGTGCGCATGTAACTATCTGCCATTGTCGCATTTGCATAGCCTGGATACATTAGCATACAATGCCCTGTAGTGTATCCATTTCCGTGGGCCGTGGATTAGCACGCCTTGCACTTTTATCAGTGGGCTTAAACTGCCGGTCGGTGGATTGTTCCCTTTTGCTTCTTTCTTCCTTTTTTTCTTCTTCTTCTTCTTCTTTACATGAATGCGCTAGGCAACGTGATGCAGATGTTGATCGGAGGAACGCTCTGGGAGACGCCACATTTATTTTTTCAAACTTGCTGGCCACTGCACATTTCAGATAGGCCCCAGCCTTGGGATATTCATTCTTGAGAACACAAAGATATGCCGCAGCACTGCACTTAAGCTGCAGAAACACAGCTACGCTAGGTAAATCACAATGGCTGCCCGCTTGGGGGAAAAAAAAACGAGACTTAAGGAAATAACATGGGTCTCAACATATTTAACACTTAAAAACAGCAAAAACAAAGTCGCTTGCGCAGCAGGTCTGGAAAACAAGCTCTGGTCTTTGATATAGTTAGAAAGGCTGGGAACGCACTCGATCATGGCCTAATCTCTGCAAGGCTTTGATAAGAACTTGAGGTTAGCGTGCAGATGGTTTGTTTTCTGAGTCGGCACAAACATTCACAGTGGTCGGGAAGGTAGTATGTCACGTATCATCGATGGTATAACAGCCTAATGTGTACGAGATGTCTAGGAGCAAACTCACAAAGTACTTCAACTTCAGTTAAGACTTTATACCAAGTTGTTATTTTATTCAGTAATGATTTTTATACCATAGACAGGAATACTATAGGTAGATATTATAGGAGATTTTATTCAATATTTTAAAGGTTTCCAAACATGAAGAACTTGATAAATTAAATACATAATGCAGTGTTGTTATCCTTTTATAGACGTTTAGTGATAAATTACCTGACAAAATATCAGACATTCTGAATGCAACTGTTAGTATAGCACCATTTCTTTTATCTACAGCTCTGTCCATCATTATAACATTTCTACAGCTAAGGTTTTTAAACTATGAAGCTAAAAAGTAGTAGCATCATGATGGAACTGTTTTATGAATGTGTGTGCAACAGCACTGTGTTTAAATTAATAAAAAAACATGATTCAAAACTTTACAAACAGTCGTGTCCACTATGTACAATGCCATCATGAACCTCCTTCAATTCAGTCCTTTAATACTAAAATGAAGAAAAACAACACCTTTATGATAATCCTAATTTCTACTAAAGCTTTGGGATTACAGAACTATGTTATCTTAAAGCTAATAACAATTCAAAATGAACATTTGTGGCTGTTCTGATTGAGTTAATCTTATCTCAGAGGTTCAGTAAGTAGTCCTGTCATAGAACTACAACTCAAATGCATTCATTAGGCTACCAGTAGCATTCACAGTCTATCATGTATCTAGAACTTCCAGAAGCTCTAATGTGATGTTTTCCGGTCAGCTCCTAAGAGTCCCAGCTCCTAACCAATAGCTATCTAGCTATCTAGGGTCTAACCAGTATCTAGATTTGGATCTGTACATCAGCCCATGCCCTCCCTCATAACGCAGAGCTAAAACAATACCCTACTTTCAGTTCATTTTGTCTCATACACAGAAAAGAACGGTAATGTTTTTTATTTAACTCTGCCAAATAGCCTTACCTACAAAAAAGTTTAACGCGAGGTTCTGGACATCTTTAGTGCCAAAATGAAAGCTCAGAGCTATTGTTTTTTAAGGGTTCTTTGGTAAAATCAAATGGTTTTACATAGAACCATAAGAAATCACAGAACCATTTGCATCCTTAAATGGTTCTTGGCATGATGAAATGGTTCTTCTCTATCATGGAGAACCTGTATATAGTGTTTTAAATGGACTATATCATGACCAAATCAATTTGTACGCTAAAATTTGTATGCTAAATTTGTTTTTCTTTTGTATAGATGCTGGGTTTTAATACATGGTATATGAAATTGTTCAGCCACTGTAACTTTTGTACCCAGCTATTTTGTTGTATCCTTAACCCAACAGTAAATAAAAGCATATTTGTTTCATTTAATTTAGAAGTATTTGCAACTGCAAAGCAAAAAAAAAAAACAATTAAAAAGTTAACTGCACTAAATGAAATACAATACAATAAAAAAACTGCATTGACATTCTCATAGTTGCAAGGTGCCAAAGAATGCATTTATTTAGTATTTCTCTGATGTTGTATGACCATTGCGTGGGTTGAAAAATGCCCAGATGTGGTTCTACACATTATTTATCTGATATGGTATGGTATAGAATGAAACAAGCTGGTTTCCTTTATTTGGGGGCATCATTTTGGGTGAAGTTGAGACTGTTGGGTAATGTAGTAGGATTTGAGAATCGGCTTGTTTTACCATCCCTGTTTTGTAAAGGCAGGATTTGTATTTGAAAGAGGAACAACAGTGTTTGAGGTTCATGGTATGTACATTTCTACACATTGTACACTCTTTATTCAAGTATGACAGTTTAAATATAGTTTTCCCTATTTAGTACACAATACACAATGATAAAACATGTACAAGTCACATATCTTCTATGTAGAACATCAAAGAACACCTAAGTATGCATTCATTCAGTATTTTGTGGCTCCAACATATTAGTTGGATAAATTATGTTGTGTAACATATGAAATACAATATATCATCCAACATTCCAACATATATTAGATAAATCCAAACCTGTAAAAAAATAACAATTTATGAAACTTAATATAACTCACCTTGTCTGATTGATCCAACAGGGCTAAACAGGTGGTCCAGTGAAAGAGTCTGTTTCTAATGCTCTATTGTGTTTTTACTGTTAATTCATTTCAGACTCCTAATTAGCATTTTAATACTGGAAACATATTCAGACAAGGACATTTACCAGCTTATTTTTTTAACTCTCCCGTTCCACCTTAAATGCTGCCTGAGTGACTCAGTAACTGAGGGGCTAGACCAGGGGTATTTAATTAGAAGTCAGTAAGGTTCAGTTAGAGGAAGTTTTCTCAGGCCAGGGTGTGGACCGTCATCATTTCTAACTTGTGTTATGATTCAGTGCCATATCCTGTATACTAAAGTAGTCTAGTATCAGCATCTTATACCATCAACAACTGAAAGACTCACACATACCATTCAGTATATTTTAGGATATTAACTGTTTAAATGCTGAACTGAATGAATTATTTATAAACTTCTAATAAATGTTTTTAACTCACTTCAGATTGACAGGTTGGTTTAACATAGCGGTATTCTCCAAAACTAAATGAGTACGTTTCCCTCCATTCCTGGTTAAACAGTCAGTTTTCACTGTGGACAGTTCTATCTGGCTTTATTCTCCGACTGCGGCTTCTCGCTTTGTACCTCGCCTTTGTGCTCGCTGCACTCCCGAATATGCACAGATCTGATTGGCTGAGGAGCACCTTTGGTGATCTTACAACGCACGCGATTGGTCTGTGAGTTTACTGCGCCGCAAAGCCCGTATACCATAAAGACAAGAAAAGATCCACCGCTTAAAATAAACACTATCCAAATTCAATCCTTCTCAGTAGTTTATCGCTTTGGGTCCACATTGGACAATGTCTGGGTCCGGACCCGGACCACGGTCCACCTATTAGTAATCTTTGGGCTAGACTAAAACTGCCATGATATTTAAGGTGGAACTGCCAAATTCAAACAAGATGTTGGCCTTTTTTTTGCATGTGGTCCCAGGTTACATTTCTGTTCAACATAAAACACGACTCTTGATTCTTTATAGGAATAAATTTATTGCTTAAAAAAGATGCAGGAGTGTGTTTGAGAAGCAAAACGAGTTTTAAGTTAGTAGCGTTTGTTCGGCTTGATAGCTAGCTAATGTTGGCTAACGTTAGCACTGATATCTGAACTGACTGCCTAAAGAGCTAATGTAGAATCATAAAACAGAAACCCATCGCCAGCATATACAACATAAGCCTTTGAGACTTCCCTTCTGGTATTGTTCCATTTTTATATGTACCTATATGTATTGTACTCTAGTCACCATGTCATTTGTTATGAGGCAGCTGCCTGCCTGTGATTGGTTCACATGGTGTCACATGTATTTCTGTGTCATCCAGCATTGTTTAATGCAACAAGAGGAGAGGTCAATTTTGTTTAGTTCTTTTGTGGTTTATAGTAAATGCTAGCTTAACCCAGTACATGACCTTGAACTTCACCTCAGTAACCAAACAGAAATGCTCTTGCTCTTTCAGTAACACAATATAAAAAGTGAGTATTTTGTCGATGCTGAGAAAAACAGTTTTGTTCTGTTTTCTCTGGTTTTCCTACCAAGTCAGGACATTTTCTGCACTGAAAATGTACAAAAGCACACACGCACACACACATACACACTATATGTCCATGGGGGCGGCCAGCGATGAGACACAGACGCTGCGTGGACACTGTGTGGGTGTTGAATGATGACCAAACAAAAGCAGAGAATCAACTCTCCATGAGACTCAATAAAGCAGCACAAGGGTGCAGCAGCACACGCCACCTGAACCCACGCCTGCGTGTGTGTGCACGCTCTGGGAGAGTGTGTGTTTATGTGGGCCCTTATCACACACTTAATACACTGCCAATGCATGTACATCAGTCTAAGAGCGATGACCTCTGCTCTTGAAGCAGCTCTGCACTTGGAACATGCTGTATCTGCTGCGCCGCTTGAGGGACACTCTGTGTAGGTGAATCTGAGGGAGATGAAAGCAGAAGCAGGAACATGTAGCATCATATGCACAGATCAGCCATAACCTCCTCGTATCCACACTCTTTTTCCATTTTATTAGCTTTACTTACCACATAGGAACACTTAATAGTGCATACTTTGTTACCCCACCTACACCCTGTTCTTCATTGGTTAGGACCCCCATAGGACTACCATAGAGCAGGTATTATTAGAGAGGTTGGTCATTCTCAGCATTGCAGTGACATTGACATGGTGGTGGTGTGTTAGTGTGTGTTGTGCTGGTGTGAGTGGATCAGACACTGGAGTACTGCTGGAGTTTTAAACACCTCAGTGTCACAGCTGGACTGAGAACAGTCCACCAACCAAAACTATCCAGCCAACAGCATCCTGTGGGCAGCGTCCTGCGACCAGTGCTGAAGAACTAGAGGATAACTGACACCAATACTTCAACAAATGATGTGCTATCATCTCTTACTTTATTTATACAAGCTGGATCGACAATGTAGGCATGTCTAATAGAGTGGACAGTGAGAGGACACATTGTTTAAAAAAAAAAAACAACAACTCCAGCAGCACGGTTGTGCCTGATCCAGTGCAACACACATTAACACACCACCACCATGTCAGTGTCCCTGCAGTGCTGAGAATAACTATCCAAATAATATCTGCTCTGTGGTGGGCCAGTGAGGGTCCTTAAAAGGGAAAAGATACAGAGAAACAGATGGACTACAGGTTGTGGAACAACAAAGTCCACCTATACGGTAAGTAGAGCTGATAAAATGGAAAATTTGCGTAGATACAAGCAGGTGTACCTATATATATATACACTACCAGTCATACATTTGGGAACACTTACTTGTGGACAGGTTTTTCTTTGATTAAACCATTTTCCACATTTAAGAGCCTAATTTAACAAAACACATCAATAAACAAGTCAAAGTATCTTCGGTTTCTCATGCTTTTAGAAATTATAGATATTATATAGATATTATATACTTACAGAATATAACCCTATAGAATTCAATTTGTTATGTGGATGATATAACTGCTTACTGCATTTAATCATGCTATTCAACTGCTGCAGATCTGAAGAAGTAAAACTTCAGTAGGGCTGGACAATTTCAATTGGTCCACTCCTTCAAAATTTTTCACACAATATAAAGTCTTGGCTAGGGAATTAAACCCCACAGCAGCACATTTACCACAATGGTATCTTGTGCATGCCTTATGAAAAGTGGCAGTTGTCAGGAGAGGTGGAACAAGACCAGCAATAGATAACCACATTACACATCAACATATGAACAATGCTAGACAACAAAGGACGCAAACACAGAGGTATATAAGCACAAGCGGGACTGCAAACACCTGGGACAAGGAGGAGACACAAACCTGGTGCAGATGATAGGCGTGGCAATAGATAGGTGGAGACAAGGAGGGCCAAACTACCAAAACAAACATTAACACATGGTACAATGACACAAGACTGACAACAAGGGCAGAGAACAGATAGTAGAAGGCATAGCACTACTTGATTTACACTACTTGAAAACACCTGACGCCCTTATACAGTGTGTAAACATTTTAGGATGAATGGAGCAACAGAAATAGAAATATAATTAAAATAGAAACAATGGAATAAAATCTTGTTACATTGAAGTTTATATATTTTTTTCCTCCACATAGATTTGATTTCAAATAGAAAAGGTTTTGTTGACAATGACAACATGAAGACCTACTTGTGTTTTGAATAAACTTTTTAACATTGAGGTTGTGATACTACGGGGATGATTTTAATAAACAGATGCTGGTCATAAGTAGGAAATCACACCATGAAGAGCTCATTTGGTTGCCTGGAGTGTCACTTCACAACAAATACTCATGAGTGAGTTTGACACTGAATAATAGCACTGCAGAACTTGTCTATGTAAAAATAGTTTTTTACGATAGTTAACTTCAGACATTCAGTTCAGTATATGCTAAGATCAGTCTTATAGACTTTACATAGACTGTGAACCTCTAGCTGAAAGAACCCAGCACAGCACCACTATACACCTTAAGGGCTGCACACACACACACTCACACACACACACACACTCCTCCAAAGCAGAGACATAAAGTGTTTTACTCAGGCGGTGGTATGAGTGGAGTATGTCTATAGGTTTTTAAGCACTGGGCTGGTCTAATCACCTCTTTGACAGATGGAGTGTAAATCAGCGACCCCGCCACGGCTGGTGCCAGTGAATGTTTGATCTCATTCCAGGGCCTTGAAACAACTTGCTTATTTTCAGCTCAGTTTTGGCTCTCCGCTAAAATAAAACACGGAGAGATGAATGCGCTGACAGGTCATTGTGTGTCAAGCTGTCACTCTGTAATGGCTACATCTTTCAGCTGCAGAGCTGAGCACTACAGAGGAGAGGAGGCAGGATGAGAGACAGAGAGCGAGACAGAGAGAGAGAGAAAGAGAGAGAGGGAGAGAAAAGGAGGAAGAGACTATGGTGGAGAGATAACAACACAGCCGGGGAAAGAGCAAAAGAAAGAGAGAGCTATAGAGGAAAGGAGGCAGGATAAGAGGCAGATACAGAAGAAGAGAGGAGGAAGAGAAGGAAGTGAAGAGATGGGTTGGAGACATGGAGACATGGAAGAGATGGAGACAAACGCAAATGTGTGTGTGTGAGAGAGAGAGAAAGAAGGAAGGAGTAACTAATGTGTAGAGCACAGACAGAGATAGCAGGGGAAAGAGAGAAGGAAAGGAGAAAAAGAGCTGCAGAGGAAAAGAGGCAGGATAGAGAGACTGTAAAAGAGAAAAAGTAAAAATGAGAGGGAGACAAAAAGAGAGAGAGTTCTAGAGAGGTGTAGAGATAGAAAAAGAGCAGGACAGACAGAGATAGCAAGAGAGAGAGAGAGAAGGAGTAAGAGAGCTATAGAGGAGAGGAGGTAGAGAGGTAGACAGAGAGAGATACAGAGGGAGAAATGAGGAAGAGACTGAGGTAGAAAGATGTGGAAAAACGTGTGTGTGAGAGCGAGACAGAGAGAGAAGAAGTAAGAGAGCTAAAGAGGAGAGGAGGTAGAGAGGTGGACAGAGAGAGATACAGAGGGAGAAATGAGGAAGAGATTGAGGTAGAAAGATGCAAAAAAAACAAGTGTGTGTGTGAGAGAGAGAGACAGAGAGAGAGAGAGCGAAAGAGGGAGACGGAGGGAGTGACTAAGATGCACATATAGAGAAAAAGCAACACAGACAGAGACAGCAAGAGAAAGAGAGAGGGAAAGAGAAAGAAAGGGAAAGAAAGGGAAAAAGAAAGAGCTACAGAGAAAAAGAGGCAGGGCAGAGAGACTGTAAAAGAGAGTAGAAAGAGAGAAAAGGGAAAAGAGAAAGATTAAAAGAGAGAGAAAGTGACGGTATAAGATGGAGAGGGAAAAAGTGATTTAGAGAAAGAAAGACTGATTACAAAAGAAAACAAAGAAATATAAACAAAACAGAAAGACACAAGGAGTCAGACACACACAGAAAGAAAATCAGAGCAAATAAGGAAAGAAAGAAAGAAAGAAAGAAAGAAAGGAATTACAGAGAAACAGAAAGATGGGTCCAGAATCAAGGGCAAGAGGGATAGAGAGAGCAAGAGAAAGAGATGAAAAACAGAGATAGGGAGACACGAACAGCCATGTAGAGAGAGAGACAGACAGACAAATAGAGTGAGTATACAAGAGCGAGCGAGAGAGAGAAAGAGGACAAAAACAAAACAGCAAAAAGAAACAATAAAAAAAGAAAAAGAAAAAAAACAAGATTCTTCTTTTCTCAGCTCACGGCGTATCTTCTCTGCGACCAAACACTTGTCATGTTGAGGGAGAAGTTGAATGAATTTTTAATGATATTGGGTACAACTGGTGCTTTGAAAATCTGCTGTACTTCTTCTTCTACTTCTTCTTCTTCTTCTCTCCCCCTCCTTTTTTTTTTTCTTCGTTAGCCAAGGCTCACTAATGCATCAGAAGCGCTAGCAGCGTGTCCCGGGGAAAAGCGCTATAATTGTGTTGTTCTAATATCAGCGCCTCTCCTTAATGTTCTGCTGGTAATCAAGGCAGGGTTATTTTTTTCTATTTAATATACAGTATCCTGTTATTGCATCATATCTCATACAAATCTTGTCAATTACAATCGCTTGTGTGTGACAGTTCAAATAATAATGTACATTTTCGCAAATTCTCTGCGTGAGCTTGGCTAATCAAGCCTCAGAAGAGTGATTGCGCTGTTGATATAAATTCTGTCTGCTCGCTCTCAGGTCGTCCCCATGTCAAACATCACTTTTCACCTTTCATTTTCCAACCTAATCAGCAGCAGCAGTGCATTAATCCCCGGTCAAACGGCCCTGATGCACTCTAAACTAGAAAACAGCGGCTGCCGCTCTCGGCGCGATAGTGCTGACCGTCGTCCGTATCCGAGTTCAACTGCGGGGAGTACATTTCGGAAAAGAGAGGCAGCACGGAAATTGAAATGACTGTGGAAAAAAGAGACACAAGCCATATTTTCATACATTATAAGTGTGAGTTTATGGCCCTTTGATTTGAATAAATGAATTGGATGCATTTGATGTGATTGAAAGGAGATTAGTATTCAAATGGGTGGCCTTAGGGCCCGAGTGCACGCCACTCGCTCCAAATCTCTTTAATGCCGGCAAACCCGACTCCAGCGTATGCCATGTGCCGTTCGGGCTGGCGAGGAAAAAGAAGAAAAAAAAAAAAAAGAGAAAAGGAGAGAGCGGGGGGGGGGACTGTTACAGCCGCTCCATGCATTATTTATTTAGTGATATTAACTACTTCAGCCCTGTTATTAAAACAAGAAGCTTTTGCTTCAAATAGCAGAGATGAATGTTAACAATTCATGCAGTTTAATTCTACAGCCGCCCGTGCAGCGTCGCACAGGAATCGGGGAAGGTTGTGCGTTTTCTTTTCTGCGTATCGTGCTCATCGTTCACAACAAGATTTTAGTTTTTCACAAACTGAAGTTTTTCAGTCGGTAGACTTTCTAAGCCAAACTGGCTGAGAGTGGAAAGCAGTCTGAAGACTTTATTTAGAACTGATGTGACTGGGGAGCCGTTCTTACTTCTAAAGGAACAAACACTGAATTACAACTTGTCAATTCACTTAAACAGAGAGAAAGAGAAGGAGAGAGAGAGAAAGAAAGAAAGACTGAGAGAGAAAGACAGAGAGAGAGGGAGAGAGAGAAAGAGATATATTAAGAGAGTGGGAAAGAAAGAGGAAAAGAGAAAGAGAGAGCGATGAGAGAGGGGTAAAGAGAGAGTGAGAAAGAGAGATATTGAGAGAGTGGGAAAGAAAGAGGATAAGAGAAAAAGAGAGAGCGAGGAGATAGGGATAAAGAGATAGAGAGAGAGAAAGAGATTAAGAGAGTGGGAAAAAAGAGGACAAGAGAAAGAGAGAGCGAGGAGATAGGGGTAAAGAGAGAGTGAGAAAGAGAGATATTGAGAGTCTAGGAAAGAAAGAGGACAAGAGAAAGAGAGAGCGATGAGAGAGGGGTAAAGAGAGAGTGAGAAAGAGAGATATTGAGAGAGTGGGAAAAAAGAGGACAAGAGAAAGAGAGAGCGAGGAGATAGGGGTAAAGAGAGAGAGAGAAAGAGAGATATTGAGAGAGTGGGAAAGAAAGAGGACAAGAGAAAGAGAGAGCGAGGAGAGAGGGGTAAAGAGAGAGAGTGAATACAAGAGCTAAGTAGAAAGAAATCAAGAGAGAGAAAGAGAGATTGAGGCAGAGAGAAGAATTGAAAGGAAGATAATCAGAAAAGGATAGAGTGAAAGAAAGAGAATGGAGGAGAGACAGAGAGCGAGGGGGCGGAAGAGGAAGGGATTAACTATAAAATAAAGAGAGGAACAGAATAGATGAGGAGAAAGAAAGTGGTGGAGTGTGGTAGACAAACAGTAATAACAAAATCCAAAAGACAGAGAGAGAGAAATAGAGAGAATAAGAGAGAGGGATAGGCAGAAAGAGATACACTGAGAGTGAGAGAGAAATAGGAAGAGAGAAAGAAAGAGCTGGGAGAGATAGTGGTAAAGAGAGCTAGTAAAAACAAAAGATAAATAGAGAGAAGGTGGTTGGGGTACAGAGAGAGAGAGAGGGGTATTAAGAGGAAAGGATTCAGAAAGGGATAGAGTGAAAGGAAGAGAATGGAAAAGAAACATAGGGAAGAGGTAGAGATTAAGAATAAGATAAAGGACCTAACAGATGAGGAGAAAGAGAGTGGTAGAGTGTAGTAGAGAGAGGACAGAGAGAGGACAAAGAAAGGACAGAGAGAGGACAGAGAAATATAAAGGAAGCATGAACAAGAAGAGAGAAGCAGACTGGGTGAAGAATGAGAAAGGGACACAAAGTAGTAGAGAAATAGCGAGAGAGAGAGAGAGAGAGAGAGAGAGAGAGAGAGAGAGAGAGGGAAACACAGATGAATGAGAAATGAGAGAGAAAGAAAGAGAGAACTGGGAGAGAGGGGTGTGAGAGAGAGAAAGCAAGAAAGTAGAGAAATAGGTACTGGGAGGACAAGAATCAGAAAGGGGTAGAGTGAAAGAAAGAGAGTGGAGGAGAGACAGAGAGTGAGGGAAAAAAAGAAATAGAGTTGGAAATTAAGACTCAGATGGAGAGGTACTGCATGGATGAAGAGAGAGAAAAGTGGTAGAGAGTAGTAGAGAAACAGCAATAGCGAGAGAGAGAGAGAGAGAGAAAGAAGGAGAGAGAGCGAGAGAGCAGCCCCCTTAGATGGATGAAAAAGCTTTTTAAGAGGTAATTGAATTCATTTTGCTAAGTAAGCACAACTGAGTGCGAGTGTTTGTGCTACCTACGGCGACTCCTGTGGTGAAAATGAGCCCCTCCTGAGCTGGAGAGGTCACGGGGGTCAGGCCCATTCCGAAGTGGCTGAGATGTTAGCCACCCCTGCACCCTTTCATCCCCTAACCTCCTGCCCATCTGAAACAAACCCAACACCAATCATGTCTGGCTCGGCTTGTATACGTGTTTTGCGCTACATATGTGTGTGTGGGTGTGTGTATGTGTGTGTCGGAAGTGGGGGAGGGGCCTAATCCTTAACTCCAGGCCCCAGAGGTATGGAAGGAGAAGCGGTAGGTGGAAGATTTGGCCAGGCCTGGCGAGCCGGCCAGCCTGCCCCATAGAGAATGAATGGCTTTAGCGCAGCGCCCGGACAGAAAAATCAATGCCTCATACGAGGAGGCTGCGGGGGTTAGGCTCCCATGTTCATGTCAACAAGGCTATTGGTTTTCTTAATACTCCAAAGTTGGCGTTTCCCTTGCTGCGGGAGGGCCCGTGTGGTGACTTGTGTGGTCAAAGCTTAACAAAGGGATTCTGCCTCCAACCTGCAAACCCAAGCGCGGAGCTTGGCCAGGGCCAGGCAGGATTAATTATCAGCCGCAGTAGAGCACCATTCGTTTCAGCTTCTCTCTCTCTCTCTCTCTCTGCTCACTGTACTGGAGCTCCACAACAATGAGCTGAGGCCAGAGGAGCACTAAATACAGCTCCAGTCCTCAAAAAATGAACTGTACTAGAGAGCAGGGTTTACAGTTTAATAACGATGCTAAATGCCCAATAGAGGATTCCAATACAGTCCGTTTAAGGTGGAGCCTAGACTAAAAGGGGAAATCCACCAGCTTTTTAGAATTTCTATTTCAATTTACTTTTGAAATTTGAAATAGTTGTTCACAGTGATTGATTGTAGAGAAACTTGCTAACTTCATTACACACCCCAACATCTACAACATAAACATAATTAACAAAAAAAAAAAAAAAAAAAAATTTATAGCGTGCAGCAAATATTTATTTATTCATGTCAGACATGCTTTGATATTACATATGATATTGTTGACCTGAGAGGTCTAAACTAAATAATGTAAATATTTTGAATGTGGTGATCCAACTTGATCCATGTCAAAACAAAAATCCTGATATGTCTATCCCCTATTTAAAAACATTAAAAAAACATTATATATATATATATATATATATATATATATATATATATATATATATATATATATATATATATATATATATATATATATATATATATATATATATAAAGCAGTTTTAATGCCCTACTGCAGCTATAAATATGACAACATAATAACAATATATATATATATATATATATATATATATATATATATATATATATATATATATATATATATATATATATATATATATATATATATACATATATATATATATACACATGAATATATTTATTTATATATATATATGGAGCTGGCTAATTAAACCCCATCAAATTATGAATCCCACTTGCTCGGAAATGTATTCTTGTTTGGCTTCTCCACCTGCTTGTGTTTTAGCGATGTGACCTCATGGGCAGTTGTAAGTGTTTAGATGCGCTACAGCAGTTTTTTATAGTGTAATAATAATGTCCAATATCACTAAACGCCTAAAACAAGGAAACACCAGTTTTTTGCGTTTTTTATTATTACACAAATACTTTAATGACATAACATAATTACATAAGCAGAAAAGCATCTGCCCAGAGC
The DNA here is from genome assembly GCA_021613375.1 of Megaleporinus macrocephalus. Classification (NCBI taxonomy): domain Eukaryota; kingdom Metazoa; phylum Chordata; class Actinopteri; order Characiformes; family Anostomidae; genus Megaleporinus; species Megaleporinus macrocephalus. The sequence goes on along the minus strand of CM038728.1, from coordinate 23,933,937 downwards.
TGACTGGGAAGTGAGTGGACAAGCATGGAAACGCAAGATTATACATGAGGCTGGAGTTATTCCCAAACCAGAACACCTTCTTGTACTTTACCCCAATACACTTCAAGCCAAGCTTGTCGGGTCCTATGGTAACACAGGAGAAATAAATGCAAATAAAACTGAGAAGACGTATGTGTTTATGTGCTTTCTTTGGAGGGAAATAATAAAATCTGATCTCTTCTGGTCACAGCGTGGAGGGATTTTAGTGGCAAGCGTGGATGAAATCTGCCCAAAGAATATCTGGATGCGATTGGGACGTGGAACACATGTTAATACAACAAAGAGTAAGCAACATCTTTAATATGAATTAAAGCTGTAAAAAAATATACAAGCAAATATGCGTAAGCCATGTAGGTAAAGATTAAAATAACAGTATTGAAAAGTTAAGGGTCAATATAAATAATCAACAATAACCAAATAAAAACAGGGTTTCATATAAGTGGAAATGTGTGAGACTCAGAAGAAAAGACTTGTTTAAAGTATGCAGTGTACCTGCTTTTCTATTACACACACACACACACACACACACATATACACACACAAAAGGAAACTGCAGTAGACGGCTAATTCCATTAGTGTTCTCAGGATGTTTGATGCACCACTGATATATTTTCTAATAAGAGAAAGAGGGGAAACAGCCAGGTAATTACTGCTTTAGTACCTTACTGCACACAAACACACATACCTAGGCACGCACCACCCCCACTCGCCTCTTCCCTCTCCCTCTTCACACCACACTTCTAATGTTACAATATGTTACAGTGCCTTATATAGAGCCTGTGCCTCTGTTGTATTGCAAATCTAAGCTTTTTGTTCCTCTTAAATACCTTTCTTTAAGCTTTTTCCCTAACGGCATCTGCAACGCACCTACACATAGACTGTACACACACAGCCCCGGCAACTGCCCCAGTGCTGTCGTTAGCCATGGCGGTGCTAGGGGCAGGAGCTGTAGAGGGAGGGATGGTGGTGGGGGGTAAAAGGGCTGGACGGGGTGTGTGTGAGTGTGTGTGTGTGTGTATGTGGTTGGGGGGTGGGGGGTGAGCATTGCTCACCCGGAGCAATCGGATGAAAACGCAGTGCAGATGTAATTTGTTTTCAATGGCTGTTTCAAAAGAATAATTGTGGTGACACTGGCCGATCGATAGTATGGATTTTTGTTTTCGAGTGCACTGTGTGTGTGGTGCTAAGAGGAGGCAGGAAATACAACACTGCAGCCTGAATACAATAAAAATGGATGGCGGGGGTCCGTGGGTATTTGTGGGGCTGCTTGCCTTCACACACCGGCCCGTACACATCATTGGCGGGATTACTGAACGTGTCCTCTGGGCCCGTAGAGCCAGACCTGGATATGCAGCCAATGCTGCTGCTGCTCTCTCTCTCTCTCTCTCTCTCTCTACTTCTCTTGCTCTGTCCTCTCTCTCTCTTTTTCACTCTCTGTATCTATCTCTCTCACTCTTTTTTTCTACCTCAGTCCGCCCCCCCCCCCTTTCCACCTCTGTCTGGCACTCCCTGCTATGCTTTCAGGGGGAAAAAACATTGCCTACACTTGAATAAACTCACTTAAGATGAAACACAGCAATGGCGGGAGGGGAAGAGAAAAAAGGAGAGAACAACTAGACCTACAGTGCAAGAGAGTTGGGAGAGAGAGGTCTGAGAAATGGATAGGGCTACAAGCTAAAAGAGAGGTGGATCTATACACCAATTGCAGTAATACTACTACTACTACTACTACTGATAATAATAATAATAATAATAATAATAATAATAATAATATATTTTATTGCACATCCCTTTTATTTTTTCATTATAAATGGAATATGAGTAAAACCTTACATTCTAAGTGTTATAGTGTTACAGTGTAAACAAAAAAAACAATTACAATAATCAACAGAATATGAAGAAATAACAGTTTTGACAATATGTGAAAGATATCTATGTGTCATAATACAGAGATATCTACTGACTAGCTACTCACCAGCTAGCCCTGACTGTGTAGAGTCAAGTCTACCACCAGTCCAACATGAGAGGATGAAGAAGTAACACTTCTGCCTAGACCACATAGTCCAACCCAGAGGTCACTAATAGGTGGACCGCAGTACAGGTCCAGACCCAGACCAATGCGGACCCAAACAGATAATCTATTGAGAAGGGTTTAATTCTGACAGTGTTTATTTTAAGTGGTGGAACTTGTTTTGTCTTTATGGTATGCAGGCCTTGTGGCTCCGTAAACTCACAGACCAATCGCGTGCGTTGTAGGATCACCAAAGGCCAGTCAGATCTGTGCATAATTGGGAGTGCGGAGAGCACACAGGCGAGGTCTGAAGTGAGAAGAAGCAGTCGGAGAATAAAGCGAATCGGAAAGAATAACATGCAACCAGGAATGGGCTGAGATATATATGTTTATTATTCCCACAGCCAGCTCCAAATGGAGTTAAGAAGAAGGCTGCACGTTTTATTTACTTTTTTTTATAAATAAGCACTTTAAAAAAAAAAAAACATTCAGTTTTTTTAATGTAGCCCTTGTTTTTACTTGAAGTGAGTAAAAAGCATTTATTTGTATTTTTTTTTAAATAATTCAATCAGTTCAGCATTTAAACAGTAAATATACTGAAATATACTGAACGGTATGTGTGATGCGTTGATCTTTCAGTTGCTGATGACATAAAATGCTGATACTAGGCTATGTCAGTATACAGGATACGCCACTGAATCATAACACAAGTTAGAAATGATGACAGTCCAGACCTTGGCCTGAGGACATTTCCTCTAACTGGACCATACTGAACTCTAATTAAATACCCCTGGTCTAACCCCTTATCAATCAAGTTGAATTTACTGATCCAGAATAGATCATTTAAGGACAGAGAGCCAATGAAAAGAACAGCAAAGGAATGATGGCAGTCAACCACATGTTCAGCAGAAAGCGATATAAACAGAAGCTAACCAAATTGTAACGTTAGCATTTCTTTCCTGGTAGGGGTGAAGTTTGATGCTGTACTCTATTCTAGACTAATAAGTAGCACTTGTTAATTCTGACATTGGGGAGGATGGGGAGGATATTTGTTTGGAGTATGAATTTGAAAGTATAAATCGACCGCCTCCTCTGCGAGTTTAGTACTTTTGCTCAACTGTGAAAGCTGCTGTCAAGCACAGGAGCAGCCTGAAGAACCAATCACTGGGCCTCCTGAATTCAGTGGTCGGAGGTTCGCCTCCAGCACACTGTGGTGTGGTCTGCTGCACGTGTGTAAGCTATCCGCTTCCAGGTGATTGGCTCATTTTTTAGTAATGTGACTGCTTCAACTTATTGTGTGGCTTAAAACCTTCTCTTACAGCTTGTTTGCAGATGTCCTGCATGGTGAAACGTCATGTATCCAAAAATCACTGTGCTTGAGTCTTTGAGTTCAAGAAAAAGAAGCCAATGGAGATAATTTTTTTGCAAACCTGTACACAGGAAAGTGATGTATGGATGTGTTTTTGTATGTGAAAGCAAACGGTCATAAGTGCGGACTTAGGTTTTCTAGAGAAGGATGAAAAGGACCTAAGAGAAGGATCTTCCACCAATTGAGCTGTTGGTGATTCTACAAGTTTGCATTTGAATGACCAGTGAATGCGCTCTGTTCTTGTAGGGCTGCTGGGCTCTTTCTTTTATTTTTGTGAGAAACTTTACCCGTTGGCTTTGGATTGGTTTTAGTGTATATTTAAATGCAAAGGTAAAGCTGTGGTCAGGTAGCTGATAAACTAAACTAGACTAGTTGTAATACTTCCAACATGTGTTTAAGTCACTGATTAGCATCGACTCCATGTGCTTCAAGTTTCATTGACTTTTTCAGTTAAGATTAAAACCTGAAGTCACTATTTGCAAGAGCCGAGTCTAAAAGTTACACTTGCACTGTCCAAGACTAAAAGTTACACTTGCACTCAAGGACAGATTAAGGATAGTCTGGACAGGGATAACCCCCCCCCCCAAACCTGCGCCCCTCGTGATCAAGGGCCCTCTAATGGTATGCCCTGCTCTTCTCTATGGCCCCCTGGTAGGGGCTCTCATAACCATGGCCCTCTAAAATTATGCCCCCCTCTTTCCTAGGACCCCTAATAGCCAGAAGTCGAAGTCAGAGCAGTGCCACAACGCCTCGTCCATTTTCATAAGACACTCAAAAGCATAGCTAGGGCCCCCAAAAGCATGGCTAGGGCCCCAAAGAGGCCCTGGGGTCATAGTGCCTAAAATTCAGAGGACCCTCAGAAAAAAATTATATTGTATCATAAATGTTGATAGGCATCGCAAAATGTTTTGGGCCTGGGCGCTGGCCCCACTGGCCCTGTCAGTAATCCAGCCATGCTTGCTGAATCCGACATTGGGAATTTGTCTGTGACTGTAAAGACGCCTAAAAAAAGCCACTTGACTTAGAGCTCAAAGAACAAAATCTTATGTTTTAAAATCTTAAATGAAGAGAAGAAAATAAATCTAAAAGCAAAATGAAATGTTTCAAGACATTTTGGGCCCTCACATATTCAAACACTGTAAAGAGATGCTGGAGGAAAAACAAAAAGAAGTAGTTTCAGGGTTTTAATGTGACAGTGATGAAATATCAGGAGTGAAAATTCTACTCAGCAGATACAATATATATTTATTTATCACTCTTCAGGCCCCAAAAACGGGCTTTAGGCGAAATGCCTCGGAATCACTTAGTATGCAGTCCGGCTGAATGTCCCGTTGTCTGATGTTTTAAACAAGTGGTGTATCTTGTATAGATCCATGTCCTTCATTCAACGGATCCATAAACTAATGAAGGTGAATTTTTCGGCATCAAATTAATTTAAAGAATAAATAATTCAGGTAATTTTGTTCATTAAGGCAAACACAAACACCTCGGGCACTGATTTAAAAAAACAGCAAGGGGGATTTTGGCTTCATTCCTTCTTTCTTTCTTGCTTATTTACTTCATTTTTATTCTTTAGGGGGAGATGATATGAGTGTGTTAGATACACAGACTCCACATACTCAACCTAAAAAAAGCGAATGAACAGAATCCACCCCTCACCATATTTACAACAAACACTTAACGTGGTGCGATGAGTTTGCACAATCTTAGAAACGTATCAAAGATTAATAAATACAGAGATGACCGACAGGCTCGGATATTGTTTCGTTTTCATCTCATTTATATTTGGACTTCTAATACGATATGTTCCCAGGAGTTAGTTAGAAGCAGGGGTGGGTGGAGAAGTGGGTAGGGGGTGATTTTTCAGGTACGACCACCCCCTGCCCCACCACCACCTCTCTCTGATTTGCTCTCCTTTGCTCCGGCAGTGTCCCGAGGCCCTTTCCCAAATGGTCTCTCTATGGGCCAGATAATGGGCAGTTTGCACGTTCGGAAAAATCAGACTTTGTTTTTTCGCGCTGTAACTGTCCAGGGCACCTCTAATTTGTCTGGGAAAATGTGGGGGGCACAGAGCCAGAGACACTGGTGCTATGCTAGACATATTTGCCTCTTTGCGCCTGCAGTACGTGAGAGAGAGAGAGAGAGAGAGAGAGAGAGAGAGAGAGAAAGAAAGGAAACATCATTCTTTCCAAAGCTCAACATGCATGATCTCTCTCTCTCTCTCTTTTTCTCTCTCTCTCTGCAGTATTCCCATGCGGCCTGTGGCCACCAGAGGCTCGGGGCTGATTTATTAGTATGGCCCCAGCTCCTGTCCTCTGCCTGACTGCCTCTGCAATGGAGAAATTTCCTCTTTTTTAAAACAGCAAACCCGGTGAATAGGGCTACATCATGGAATGACTGCCTAATACAGTGTCTCATCCTCCTCTCGCTGTTTCTTCCCTGACCCCTCTGCCTCCCCACACAGCTCCCTGCCGCTGTGGATCCATTCCCATTGAAATCTTCTGCTTTCTCGGCAAATCGCTTACCTCTGCTGAGCAAATTGTACAATCAGAGCCGCTTCTTGCTTTAAGCGGCGTAAGCCGTCACTTAAACAGGAATTCCACAGATTTTTCACAATGTCGAAGATGGAAACAGTCATTCGGAATGGCTTGAGGTGGTGAAAGGTGCCGTTCCAGAGAAACCTGCGAGACTGCAAACGAGTCCGAATTGTTCATGATAGTGATGATGGGAACCAGGTGCTCAGATAATGTAATACCTTCCAAAAGCTATGAACACAGCATGCTATTGCAGGAAATTGTTTCCCACAATGTAAACATTTTTTTTTTACATTTAGAGCAGACAGGTATATGCATGGCATTCAAGGACCCTAAAAACCCAAAAAAAGAACCCTAAAAAAGCCTCACTAAGAGTTATTTAATAAGAAAATGGTTCTATTAAGGTCTGTATATAACTACTTTATACTTAAATGCTTGTTGCAGGTGAATGCTTGGTCCATGGTTCTTCAGATCAATGAAGAATGTGTCATCATGGAACCAGAAAGAGTTCTGCTATTGCTATGATATCAAGTGCTATGTGGAACCATTTTCTAAAAGGATCTAAATAATTAGATCTGCACTACCGCTCAAAAGTTTAGGATCACTTTAAAATTTAATTTCATGCAATTTTCATGCAATTCACAAACAATATTGTCAATTACACAATTAATGTAAGTGTATCAGATGATTTTTAAAGAATAAAAATGTTTGTATTTAAGCCTATTTATGTATAGAGTCCTATTATCAGCAATTCTCAAATCCAAGTTAAGGATGTTATTGGACTGATTGGTTGTTAGGACACTCTTGCTCAATTGTGATGCACAGCTGAAAAACATTCTACTAATAAGTGAGCATAAAAGGGAGAACAACATTCTAGGTTAGTTTAGTATCTGAAGCATCAGCAGTTGATGGCTTGCTGACAGACTCAAAATGGCCAGAAAGAAACAACTTTCTTTAGAGACCCGTCAGTCCATTGTTGTGTTAAGGAAGGAGGGCTACTCCATTGAAAACAAGAAAATTTCACTGTGATCCCAAACCTTTGAGCGGTAGTATATGTAGAACCATGTACATCACATTCTCCATCAGTCTGAAGAACCATCAACATGAAATAGTTCTATATGGAGCTCTAAATGAAGCTTTTCTAAGTGTGTAGGATGAAATAATCCCCAATGTATACTTATCATTGTGCTTACCACTTTTTACTATTATCAGCATATACATATAAACCATATGTATATGCACATAAACAATTTCATATTAAAATACTGAGAATTATTATTTGTCATTTCTGCAATCTCTGCATCTCTGGAATTTTTTTATTAGGCCCCAAAGGCTTCAAACTTTTTAAACTTCAAGTTGAATAAAGAAAAATCATGCTGCATGCGCTGTTTAAACATTCCTAGTAGTGAATTATAATATAATTGGTTGATCTATTTTCTCTATCTGGACTTTTAGTGGTTAAAAATTATTATTTGTATGGTTTACGTTAGAACATTAGAAACATCAGTGGAAAATCCCTTTATGGTTAGAATTAAGTTCAGACTTAAGTGTTAGATTTAATAGAATTGATTTTATATGATTTATAATAGTTGCATTTAGTCTATATTTATTCAAGGACAAGGTTAAGAACATGATGGTTAAAGACAAGGTGGGCATCTACAATGAACACTCAGAACATAGTGTTGTTACTGATTTACAGATAAATAATCCAAATTATGTGTAGCCCTATATTACCAACAGTAGCAGTACAAGCCATCAAAATGAAATTTGACTTTTCAGAATCAAGCAGTAATGAAAGTCACATTGCTTCAGCACCAAATAATCAGAGCCACCACTGCCCACTCTGTCTGGCCAGCTCCAGTGTTCTGACTGGTAGTATGTTTCATCATCTGATCATTTCTCATTTACAACTCTGACTTGTGACTTTGTTTACATCATAAGGGTTGAAATACACAGAAATTTGCAGTACTTTGCAGGAATTTCTCTTAAAAAGTTATACACCATGTGGGACATAGCTAGATTCAGTGATGCACACGTTTATATTTCTGGCTATTTCAGAATATGGCAGTACACGTTCCTGAATTTGCATACATTCAGATGCAGGGTATATTCATTCATGTGAGGACATCTACAGGATCGGCTGAAGATTGACAGCACAGAGTTAATACAGATCATTTAATTGAGAGACAAGTGACTGGATGTATTAGCCATTTTCCAATGAGAAGCCACTGGCACACAATCAAGAAGCACAGGAGCAGCAAATCTACATTAGCTCAGATATTAATCCAGTTATTGGTGTGTCTCCCCAACACTGACATTAAAAAATCATTTCAGGTGCAATAAAGGCAGCAGGATCATAATCATTACTGAACGGATGGGATGATCCACATTACAGAATGCAGGCCCTTTTAAAGCCACACACACCTTCTAACTCAGATGGACGAAGAGGGGAATCTTAGATCATAAGAATAAGGAAGCTGGTAAAGTTTAAGGCCATATTTTGAATTGTTGTGATGTAAACAAAGTCAAAGTCAAACTTATGAAATCAGATTTGTTCACAGAGGTGGTCTATAAAAACCAGACGTCCAAGGCTAAAAGCTGTCTCACAGAAAGTTATTACATGAAATGATTATGAACGCTCAAACCTGATGCCTTAGGCATTGTTTCGTGATAAAGTTTTGCCCTGAAACTAATTTTAATCAGTTTATTTTAATCGATTAATTGCAAAGGAATACTAGAAACGTGGTCTGAGGCAGAACAGTTCCCAAAGTAAACATTATTTTTTTCAGATATATTACTGTGTATTACCATCTAAGGCACTGCATGCAACAATTCAGAAGACACATGTAGATTCGTGGGTTTTGGATAGTAAATAAAATAAATATACCTTGACCTTTTGGGTTTCCATTTGGTTTCTACCAGCAATACTGTATGGAAATCTGTAAGGGTCTAGTTTCTTTATGAGTAAACCCTTTTCACATTAAACCTCTGTTTACGTCTCAACCGTTGAACTTATACCACACATTTCCAATTACGTTATACAAAGTTATTCATAAGTAAATGACATTAGCAGCTTAGAAAATACATTAATACTATATAATTTACTGAACACAACAATCAAATTGCAATTCATGTCTGTTGTAATTTTTAGTTTAAAACATTATACAGCTGTTTTTTGAAGTATACACAAATGTCTATGGCCACCGATTTTTAAATCTAGTCCTTTTAGAAAAAATAAAGCCAGTCATAATGAAAGGTCAGTTTAAAAGAAGCTGCAATTCATACTTATAAACATTCCATTAGTGCACCTAGAGCGTAATACCATTTTTCAAACAATCACTGCTCTATGATACAGTTACACGTCCCTAATCATGCATGGTGTTGTCATTTCTACTGTCAAGACTACTTGTACTGAATTTGGTCAACCTTCTTGAAAGGATACCGTGCATGTCAATGCATGGAATGTCTGGGTGGATCTTGTGCTGATGACTGATTGGTCAAACCCAGCTGTCACAAAATTGTCATACATCGTCAGCTGAGGCAGATGACTGCCATTTCTAAAAAAAAAAATACTGTTTAGCCGTAATTGCTGGCTGTCACTCTATAAATAAATCCAAGCTCCCCCGTTATTGCTAGAGTTGTCTAGGGGCCACATATCAAGGTTTGTACACTGGATTTGCTTGAAAACTCAACCACAGAATCTCCAAAGAACACGTCCACTGTCATGATTCTGTTGTGTGATGGGAAATAGACATGACTGGATAGTTGATTGAGGTGCAGATAGTTAGAGATTAGTGACCGTGCCAAACTACATTGCTCAGTGGAAAAATGGCTTTAGTCTGGGCCTTGATGCTGCAAGGACTGACAAAATCCACTGCCAGTCAAAGTTAATTATATTGCGCACAGATTGGGTATCAGAGCATTACTGCGCTTGATTTGGTTGAAGCTGAAAGTGGAAAAGCCTCCCAGTTTCACATTCTCACCCGTTAACGTAGCCTTGTTTCAGCTCAGCAACTGTTGACATTTCTGCAGCCGAGCTGCAACATTGCAGAAATGTGTGCTAATGGATATCTGCGGCTCGGTAGCATGACTTAAACTTTTTGTGTGTGCGGGCGTGTAGTGCGGCAGTGTTGAGGAGGGTGAAGAGGGAGAGTGGCTGTGCTCTGCGCCTCTGTGGATGGCTGTGTCTAATTGCGAAAGGAATGAAATGATTCTGCGGTGGCTGACAGGTGAGAAACAGCTCTAGCATGACCAGAGAGAGTTTTCTCCAGTGGCCACAGGGGGCCTGCACACACACATACACATACACACAAACACACATTTGGACACAGGGTTCAACCACAGGCAAACTAACACTGGGACAAACACATTTTTGGGTATAAGCAGCCAAAGCATGTACAAAATATACATATCGGTGCTGCCCACACCCAAAATAGTAACTTTACAGGGGAGAGCAAAAACTTTCTTAACCCTCAATGTATGTCAATGTAAATAAGTTTTTTTTCCAAGCAGTTTGAAGCATTTCTATTGGTCCATTCTCAAATGTAGAGATCAAACCTGGTAAAAAATAGAGATGTTTTTCTTTGGACAGCAATGATATATAGCAATACATAAGAGTCAGTAAATGCCTTTTCTTAAATTTTAGATGTTTTCAGAGGAGCTCAGAAACAAGATAATCTATTGGCTTATTAATAGGAAAAGGAAAGTAAAGGAAATATATGTGGAAAAAAACAGAAGTTACTACAACTGCAAGCCAATTTCTAAAAATGCAGCCAGCTTTTAAGACTGAATTTTGGAGGTGTGGAAAATATTCCTGTAACTTCTTTGAAAAACTTAAATTAAGCAGCTTTAATGTAAGCAAAGAGTGTACACTAAATACAAACAAATGGAAAATCTTATTTGTTGAGGTTGAAATTTCTGTTCTCTGTTTTTCCAGATGTAGAAAAATGAGCCATTTTGACCAGAAATTGAAAACATATACAATGTTCTCTGACTCAGGAGTTGCCCCCACCCGAGTGTCTCCTTTTGTGGCTGTCCTCTTTTGTTCCGCTGTCCTAAAAAGGCTATTTGGAGTGAATCTGTGCCCATCCAGCCAAATGAGCATTTGTGAGGTCAAGCACTGATGTTGGACGAGAGGCCCTGGCTTGCAATCGACGTTACAATTTAACCCAAATTTGTTCAGTGTGGTTGAGGTCAGGGTTCTGTACAGGCCACTGGAGTTCCAAACATGCTTTCATGGAGCTCACTTTGTGCACAGGGGTACAGTCATGCTGGACCAGAACAGGTCTTCCACCAAAAAAAAAATAATTACACAGCCAAACATCCAAAATGTTGGAAGCATATACTTTTCTAAAATGTCTTTGTATGATGTACCATTAACATTATCCTTCACTAGAATTAACCGGCCAAATTCAAACTCTGGAAGAAAGTCTCAGATCATTATTCCCCCTCCACCAAACTTTACTACATTCTCTTGGCCTCCCCCAAACCCAGATTCATCCATCAGAGTGCAAGATAGCGAAACCTGATTCACTCCATACTGGCATACTTTACACCACTTCCCCAGATGCTTGGCTTGTGTGCTGCTGCTCAGCAATGAAGACCCTTTTCATGAAGCTCCCATTGATCCTAAGTTTCCTGTGTTGCTTCCAAAGTCAGTTTGAAACTCAAAAGAATGCTGTTTGCTGTTCTGTGAGTTTGCATGATCTCCCACTTGGCTGAGCAGTTGTGGCCTGAAGATCTATCTGGACAGACATTTCACCAACTGACTAGTGTTAAAGGAGGCCTCAGTTAATTCAATAATTTAATGTACTTCATGGTTTATATTATTTGAACACAGCATCTGTGTGAATCTATGTGAAAATCTCTAAGTTACGTTAAAAGATAAGAATATTTTTGCCTTCTCTTTAGCAAACGGTAAAAACAACAAAATACAAGGTTCTTGCCATTGATTGCATTGCAATATGCATAGTCATCCTTGTATAGCAGCGTCTATGTTTTAGTGTCCTCTCCCATCGCTACTTATGCAGACAACTACACATACACACACACACACGCTTAGGTATCCGTCCCTTAGGGCGCCCGATCACTTTGAAAAACAAGACGTCTTCCCCGCCTCCGTGTTTAGCTCCTGCTCTGTCCGGCCAGGGGGCCAATTAGAGTTGCAGGCAGGCCCCCTGTTCTCAGGGCTACAGCCCCGGAGCCACAGCCCAAAAAGCATGATCATCCCTCCATCCTTTCCTCCATTCATCCTCACCCCCCCAACCGCCCCACTCCGCCTGGTCTCTGGGCACTTCTCTGTAGTAAAACGCTGGCACATATAGTATTGATTTTCATTTAGATAACTTAATGCTCGCAGACAGTCTACACCCCATCCCCCCCTGCCCCCCCCCCCCCCCCCACCTCAAAGCAAGGGGCCCAGCTTAGATCTATGAGCTCGCCGGCCTGTAATCTGGGGCCATTTCTCTTCGGTCCCGCTTTTTTGGATTCATTTTTCCTAAACTTAACCGATTCGAAATGGAAGGGGGAGAGAGATATAAATGAAAAGCTCGGCATACGTCGATCAATCACCCCGAGTGCAAACATCCCCCCACTGGCCTTTTCCGCAGCATTCTATTACCACTGGGTAGTTGGCCAGTCAAACGGGAATAAAAATTACATGGAAAACATCATAAGTTAGGCTTGATTTGTCGAGCATGAAGCCGCACAATTCGGCGGGACTTATACACCCTGGGCCTGCGTTGAAAATCAGCCTTGTTATGGCTGGGGCCACGTCTATAAAGACTGTTCATTTCTTATAGAACAGCTACCTGTTCAGGGGACCCAGGGAGAATGAGTGATGTGAGGTATAAATACAGAGGGAAATCTATTAGTCTAGCCCTGCCTATTGAGGCATGGCTGGACCAGGCCTATTGCCGCTTACCAGTCTCTACTCATAGAAGTGCACGGACCGTAGTCATTGTACACCAAGATAGCCACGACTACCAGGATTTTGTCAGTTGCGTTCTGAGTATTCACACTGCACCACAAGAATATTTCTATGCATTCCTTTTTAATGGGACAGATATAAACACTAGAATCAAACAAAAAATATAAATTTCATTGCTGTTTAGTTTTATTAATATTAATATTTTTTTTATTTGAATCATTTGAAGGTTACATTTGCTGGTGCTTACTACTGTGATACAAACCAGTCAGTTTTCATTGTAGCACCACTTGGATAGTCATCTGGCAAAAAACAAATCAATTTGTTTGATCAGGTGGCCCATTTCTGTCAAAGTAGAAAGATCTTGACCACACGGAGTGACCAAACCCACTCACTGATGATAGCCAAGACTAATCAGGCAGTGACAAGCATTGGGCTTTGTCTTCACAGGTATGGTTTGTGGCTTCGGGTCTTAGAAACCAGAGTGACAGCCATCATCTTTCTGAATCAGCCGAGATGAGATAAGGCGCTGACGTGTGACCGTTGGCACAGCGACTGCAGCACCTACTCAGGGCTGGCGCTGGTGTGGCAACAAGGGGGGATGGAGTGGAAGGAAGAGAGTGGAGGGTTAGAGACTGCTCTAAGCAACACAAACCCCCCTAAGTGCTGCCCCCCCCACCTCAACCCAAGCTCAGCAGCCCCACCCTCACCTCTCCAGCCCAAGCAGCTAATTATACCAGAGAGCAATTGGCTGTTGCTGTATGCTTTATTGTCCATTTACAAAAGCAAGGAGCCTCTCTAATGCACACTCAGTCTGCTACATGGAATGCAAAATCAATTTGTCAGGTCAGACTGATTATTGTCGTTCTGCGGAGAACATGACCCTTTGACCTCCCGATGACCCTGCACTGCGAGCCTGGATTTCTGCCAGCAACACCCAAATGATCATAACTCATGTTTTTTTTTTCCCCCCACAAACCATTAAGTTTAATGAAAATTCTGTAACGCAGATGTACTACTACTGCACAATTTGAGGCTATTTTCAAAACTCTTTTGTTTCCCTTATAGACTTTACCGTACAGTAAAGCACATAATCCATCAAAGAAATGTCACATGTGCGGCCAACACTACAACACAAGCTTAGAAATAGCCATATTTCATAATTCTATTTTCTCATAACTAGCATCCGAGAAAACCCTTCATCACCGTGTCCCAGAAACATTATCAGCCTTGTGGCTGCTGTCGCCAGTGAGCTCCTGCTTCATTAATGACCATCTACACATCATTCATAATGGCTCATACTGCATATTTCCAAAAGCAGAAGCAGCTCTGGCAGTATGTTCCAGAGTCTTCAGTCCCTGCCCCCACCCCCCAGGCATATGTCATGGAGACTTTGCTCTTCGTGTGGCAACCACTGGAACTGGAACCTCAGCCTTCTCTATTAGATTTACAAGGCAGCACAGCCCAGGCTCCTCTCTTGCTCCTCTAATTCCAAAACGCTAGTCGGGTGTGACTGTCATTATATGACAATCATAAAAGCGCTGAGTTATGATGTGTTCTGTCAGTTTCGCTGTGTTTAATGTGGATTTTAACACGCTCCTTTCTCGTCACGCCGCCCATAAGGAAGACATGATTCCACTGTTTTTATTTGAGGAATGGTCAAGACAGTAAGGATTTTGATTACGGTGAGAAATCCAGGCACTATTGTTTATCATGGTGATATGGTAGCAGGTCGTGATGATATAATGGAGTAGGGCTTCATAACAAGACTAAAGCACTCTGAGAGCTGGAAGGATGGATGCTTGCATCTGGAAGATTGCTATTGATATCTACCTTGTAATGTCTTCATACTGGCTTAAAACAAGGTGGAAACCATAAAAGTGATATTTTTTTGAGTATTTGAAAGTACCAAGATGTGAGGCCTCAGCTTTGCACTGAATCCATAAGGTTACTAGACTGTAGTTAACAAGTAGTGATGGAGCAGCTGAAGTCGATGAAGTTGCTTGATGTTTCTATTAATATCTTTGTGAATATAGTTTTTTTTACATTTTTTCCTGAATCTGCAAGACCATGCATGACTCACAACCAGAGTTATGAAAATATAGAAGGTGGCGATGAGGAGAACATAACACCTGCTCTGTGGTGGTCCTGTGTGATACTGGCTATTGAAGAACAGGGAAAAGAAGGAATAACAAGGTATATAGAGAAACAGATTAACTACAGTCTGCAATTGTAAAACTATGAAGTCATATATGGTAGTTGGAGCTGATAAGATTGACAATGAGTGTAGAAACAAGCTATGTGTGCCTAATGAAGCGGTAAGTAATTGTATACCATCATCTAATGTTTATTTATCTTATCAATTTTGATTGGATTAGTTCGAATAGTTATAGTAGCTTGACCAATGCTTGTTGGCTTGACCTTAAAACGTTTACCCCCAGATTTGTCCATCCTTTCTGTCCTAGATGGGCATAAAGCTTCTATGCCCGTCTATCCTTTCTTCTATCCACTCTTCCGTGCCTTTCTTTCTCCTCCACTCTGTCCACTCTTCTCCTCATCTCTGGTGCGAGGAGCCCGGTGGGTGACAGCTCTTTCAGAGACACCTCTGGCCGTCCTCGGGCCACCACGCTGCTCTCAGCCAGGGCACTTACCACATGATCCTCTCCTCTGTCACCTCATCTCATGTCATCCCTCACTTCCACTCGTCCACGTTAAAGCGAGTCAAACGGGAGCAAGCGGAGGGGAGCGCAAAAGAAAGAGAGAGCGGTGACATGGCGCAGGGTGAAGCTGACGGGATGGGGCCTGGCACTTTGACACGGGGGAAAAGGTCGTCTGGCTCGTCCACGCGACAGGCCAGCTCAAAACAGAGAGAGCAGAGCCGGAGAGTGGACAGACTTGACTGACAGATGCTCTAAACGTTGCCTTCTGGGGGCCGGACCTCATGCAGGGAGGTGTATCTTCGAGTCTCCTGACCAGACTGACGGCTGTTTTGATCCACGTTAAGTCACTTACCATCAAGACAGAGCAAGAAACCCCACTCTCAATGTGACAGTCCCATAAAACGAAAAAGAGGGGGAAGTGAGAAGGAAGCATTTAAGAGAACGGAACAGAGACTATCTTAATTAAGCTAAGCTCGGTCTCTGTTGGGCTGTTAGCCACTGGATTCTGTCATGCTTGGACAGTCTGTGATGGAACGGGGGGTATTTTGGGGGCTGTGGAGAGGGGATAGCACAAGGAGTGCTTATGACTTGCAGGCATTGTGACATTAAAGTGAGAATATTAGGCTAGCAGAGCTGGATTTTGCCTATGTGTGTGCATGTGTTGGTCCATGAGGCCCAGGAGGGTCTCACGGGGGCTGTTACTGAGCTTTCTTCTTTCCGTGTGACATCAGTTTGGATCGGCAGAACCCGCAGGCTCCTCTCGCCTCCACGCCCTCATTTCTCCCCGCATGTAGGCTACTCACTCTGTCTCTCACAGTCAATAAAAAGCCCAGTGCACTTGCAGGAGGTCCAGTCCTACAGGGGACAGCTGTGTCCTGCAGGGAGTACGGGGCTGTACATTAAGGAGCGGGAGGTAAATTAAGACAAATAAGAGCTATAATCTTCCACAGCCCATCCACCCTCTTTTTTTAACCCCTTAAACTCTATTGACTTTGTCATAACTACCTAACTTACACAGCTGTTGCTCAAAAATTAGCTTTATGATTGACAACCAAATGGTAAGCCTATAGGATGAGTCTAATTTCCCTCTACACAAATATAATAAAAACATGTTTGGTGTAGAAAGATCATTTCTTTAACCCTTTTGCAAGGAAATTGAGCATCTGAGCATCTGAATACATCTTTAAGGGGGCACTCAAAATAATTTTAAGAGATAAGTAGGTAGCGCCTAACCATTGGCATAACCATGCTTGTCTATATAGGACATGAATCAATGTAATCTAGCTATAATGACAGGACTGAGATTAAGTTTCAAGCCTGTCATCCTATGAGGCAGCATTAACAGAACTGACTTAGTGTTAGGCTAAGTTTAAGTGGGAGGCTCCTATGGCCTGAGTCAGTTAGTCTGCTGCACACTGCATATCTGAGGATAAAATATCTACAGGACAAATTAGGCTAGCCTGGTTTAAACCAGAAGCGCTCGGCATGGCTGACCAAGCGGAACGCTTCCCTGATTCTTAGTATTCATGAGTAAAATGAGTGAAACACATTGCAGGACTGTATTTTGTTTGTGCTTCTAAATTATACTTGGCCTAAAACATGAGCTTCGAGCATACCTGAAAGTTTTAATACTGATTTTCACAAATGCATGTTGCCAGTATTTTAAAATCAGTAAACTTATTTGATGAATGGGTCAATTAAAGCTGATTGTTGTGTCAGTTGTGCCCTTTGTTTGGTTTCCACTGGTGGGACAGTACTATCGAGGGACTTGCTGGGGCAAATCCCATGGGGGGTACCACATTGGCCCAAGCTTTAATTTCACATTGGGGCAAAGAGGTTAGATAACAATAAACAAAGCTAGCTAAGTGAGAGAAGCTCATACAAACCATATGCCATCAATAAACATACTTTTTTTTAATGTGGTTTCTGACACAGCATTCCACAGTATCATCTACGAAACATGGACAAAAGAATATTCCATATCTAAAAACAGTCTGGAAGCTGGAACTTTGTGTTTACACTTCCACAGTTTTAGAAATGAATTGTAACAGAGATTACTTGAGTGAAGTATGGTTGTACAATGCTAATGTATAGCTTCCATTATTTGTTTGCAACATTAACATCGCATATCCAGGACACAACCAAAGAAGCAAACTTCAGACACCAAGCATGACTTGGCTAAATGGCCACATTTTGACTGTGTCTACTTGATTTTTGTCTGAGCCATCACTTAAAAGCGGTCAGGCCTAATCCTGTGTACCCATAACATCTAAATCTACTGTCGTTGCACGGCAGCTATGTATGCTGATTCCCAGCTTTTTCTCGACCAGAGAATTTTTGGTGGCTGCGTGTCCCCGCTCCTGTCCTTTCCTCCTTGTACACGTCCCGAACAGGCAGCGTGTCAGCGCAGAAAGCCTGCTGAAAGCCCCCACAGCTGGCCGAACAGGACCGGGGGACCTGAATAAGCTTTTAGCTTCCATGTAGAGCGCAGAGCAGGTGCGGCGCTGCTGTCATGTCCACGCTCACACACCTCCTTTATTTACATATCCAGATGGATTTTCACACCCCGGTTTAGGGGGACGAAGTGTCGCTGGTGCGAACACGCTTTTGGCAGGAGGTGTCGTGGAGGGTGGGGGGGGCTGATCGGGCCTCCCATAGGGCAGAGTTTCCATCACCAGCCGTGACATTTATTCCTTTTCTCCCTGCTCTCACCTGAGCCTATTAAGAGCTAGTTTAGCCTTGCAGGGAGGACCCAGCATATATATATATATATATATATATATATATATATATATATATATATAGATGCATTGTGCAGACTGAAGTGGGTAAAGTAGCCTAAACCTATGTTCGAATTACAGTATTGCTACCCTGGGGAAATAATGACCCTGTTGACACCTGCATATTTCATGCATTCTGAGTATCAGGATCATTTCAGGACATGAAATACATTTAAAAGCCGATTTACATTTGATCACAGATCACTTCTGGTGATCCGTTTTAGTTGGACGCTATATCAGTGTTAACATGAACATCTCTCCAAACCATATTTCACCACCAGTGCACTATAAAATATTACAGCCAGATGATAACCACGATAAAGGCAACCAACACTGACAAAGTTGGTGCTAAAAAGGTAAAAAAAAACAGTAAAGCAAATGACAAACAAGTTTTTGGTTACAAATTTGGTTACATAAGCAATTGTTTGTCAGATTACACCATACAACTTTCTTGCTCCATATAGTAACTTTTTAAATCGGTAAGTGAAATTCAACAAATCTTATTCAAACTTTCTCTAAAGTTTGATTTTGCAAAGTGCGGACCACTAAGGCAGGGCAAGACACTTAGCACTGGAATTCTGGGTGGCTGCTGGGATTTGAAGCCAGGCCCACCCTTGCCAAGCAAAGAGTGAGTGAAGATTTTGGAAGAAATGGATAGGTGGTAGGGTGCGAATTTCATCACAAGAAGGTGAGGGCAGAGGAGAGGTTTATATAGAGTGTGTAATGATGGAGAGGAGAGGTTTGGGCATGATACTTCTCCCAAACTTAAGTTATTTCATAACTTCATTTAAAATGTTGCATTGTAAATACATAGGAATCAGGGCTCACAATATATGTAATGCGAATCTGGCTATCATTATTAATTAACCAGCCATAAGTCTTATTTGAAGGCTATTTTGCCTTACACTGTTCCTTCTGTACAACTCATTAATGTGTTATAAAAATACTTTTTAGGGCAAAATCATGTTTTCAAAGCAATCTTTTTGGAACCATTTTTATGTTATAACCTTGGTGAAGTAGCTTTAAAGGCGTTAAAGGCTTTGGGCGTCTGGTTCCTATCACCACTGCTGTAAACATGAATTTTTAAAAATTATGAAATTGATTTTTGAAAAGGCTTGAAGAGCTCATTTTTTATGACGATACAATCCAGGTACGTCTACAGATATTATGATGAAACAGTTGCATGAACTGGTCACATGTTCACATAGACGTACATGTGGCCTAACAAAAACAAGAAACTACTGTTTTGGTGCTGTTGGGTACTGTTTTGATGTAAACAGAAAACTAAAGCTGGACAAAACCCAATCAGTCCACTTGGTTTTTTTCAGCATGGTCACAAGATGATTATATATATAATATATATTTGACTAAAAGACTATTTCCATTATTCGTACAACATGTACAAAGTATAGTTCACCCTTTGTGAATATATATGTTAATTTCGGACTCCAACATCAGGGAAATTTGGTAGGTCCATGTAACCCAACTAGGTAACTCACAGATTCATTATCCTGCATAAATACCCTTTTATAAGTAAACATGTTGTGATTTGTATATACACAGAGCAGTACATTATCCATCACCGTGCTTCTGTAATCTTTTTGAATCACCGGTCTTGATGATCTACACAAGCTGTCCTTCTAAACTCAAAACAGCAGCAGACAGAGACACGACTTCTAACAAAACGTGCCATATCCCAAGTATGAAATCTATATTAGGCTGTAAATCTTAAGTACGATATCATACACAGTAAGGAGGAATGCAAATCCGTTTGATATGAGACACCGCAATTTGATTTGTACATGCAGTTACCCCAATTAAGATTCATCCCACCGATATAATTTCTGTATATGAGATGTTTACAAACACAGTAAACACCGTGACAGAAGAGGAGGAAGGAGGGGCGAGGAGAAAAGGAAGAAAAGGGAGAAAGAGAGAGAGAGAGAGAGAGAGAGGAAAGGAGGCACTGTTTTAGCATTCCGGCCACGCAGCAATTAAGACGGGCCGCTAGCAGATCCTTCCAGTTTAAGCACATTACTCTTAAAAAGTGTTACACAACGTGCAGACATCTCTGACAGGCCAACATTATCCTCCAAGTTACAATTAATTACCCCCATGTCCGCCTCTCGCATATCATTTCCATAACTTAAGGGGAGCAAGGGACCTGCCAGGGGAGAAAACAGGTTAGTTAAGCATGCCAAATAGCTGGCCCACTGAGACCAAGAGACCAAGATATGCAACAGATAAAGAATGGGCGCAAATACAGCGCATTAAGCTGAAAGTTTAAACTCTGACAGCTACTTTTAGCCCATTGATTTGGCATGGTCCTCCTGCTCTGCTTTTCTTGTTTATCTAGCCATGGTGGCGATGAAGATCCTATGTCTATCCCTTTTTTCCCTCTTCTTTCTTTCTTTCTTTCTTTCTTTCTTTCTTTTTTTTATAAGCAGGGTTTGGGAAGCGTTGGTGCAGCTTTTTTCCCGTCCATTATTTTCGCTCCCTGTTCTCCCATAGCCTCTCATTTATAATGTGCTCGGGAAACCAGAGATAAAGCGGCCCGCGCGTGGAGACAGAGTGAGCGGTCACATTCTGTGATGGTATCTGTTTCCCAGAACGCACTGCAAGTGGACGCCTGACATGTTCTATACATCTTTCCACAGGAGCACTCATTAAACAAATATGCCTTGATATATAGCTCTCAAGAAATGAATTTTTACCTCTGTGTGCAGGAGCTGCTCTCCTGATCTCTGGGGCCTCTGGAAATGTACACATGTATGTATGTACGCACCCACAAAGCATGATTTGCTTGTGGTTTTTTTTTTTTCGTTACTCTACAGCAGTTTGATTTATATAGGATATATTTATATTAATACATTATATTAATTGATATAGTGTAGATATATGACTAAGTTTATATATATATATATATATATATATATATATATATATATATATATATATATATATATATATATATATATAAAGTTATATATATAAAGTTATATATATAACTTATATATTTACTACATATATATATATATGTATGTCTCCTATGTCTTCAAGGTATGCAGTATGTATGATTTAGTTTAATATGATTTATTCTTTATTTGTAAAAAGTGTGGATATAAACAGCTGACGTATAATACATTTTGTCAAGCACATTTGAACTTCAGTATATATATGGGCTATCAATAAATTAAAAAATAATAATAATAATCGCACATTTTGCTGTAAATAATCCCGATTAATCACATTTTAAAATTATAGCTTTTAATAATGGATAAGATCAGCACAGTGGAATTATATTTTATTCAAATGTTTAATTGTATCTCAAACATTAAACAGATTGTCATTTGTGAATTCTTTTTAAGTGCCAGTTTAATTTCAGAAAAGTAAAAAAAATCGATTGTCCTTACAGTTTAGATTGTATTCATCCAGGCGGATCTGAACGAGTGATTCTTGTTTCTGTCCAAGTGCAACTTGCTGTTGTCTTAATTCGTGTATGTTTGCTGTGCTGTGTTTAAATTGCCCGATAGTCCTGCAACATTTAGCCAGAACATCTTTAAACCCACTGTCGTGAATTGAAACCGTGACTGTTGTTTGCAGACTGTGGGCCGCACAGGACAAAAGTTCAAATGGAAACAGTCTCGCGGCTGCAACCATGTTACGAACAGTGTCAGTGCCGACCGTAGTTAACTTTCCAGCGATATTCCCCTTTTTAGCAGCATCTAGAAAATAATCAGCACATACCTCTGTGTAGTTTTGCATTACTGATCCATCAGTCAACTTTTAAAGAGAAACATTTCACCCTAAACTCCAATTTGGCTCCACAGGCATTAATTATGACAGCCTTTCCTCTGCCCGAACTTAAAGGGCCAGCAGAACAGCCTGCTTAACACAGTGTCTGTGTGTGTATACTGTTCATGAGTGTTTAGTATCCCCTACAATATATATGTACTCTAGGTTTGGACACCCCAGTCCTTAATCAGTCCATAGTCAGTCAGTACTTTGTAAAACTCCTGCTTGCAGATATCACTGCTTGCAAGGGTTTTTTTGGTTTTCATCCATTCTTCCTTGCAGAAAACACATAATGCACAGAGATTTTTCTTGAAGGAGTGTATGGCGGTTTTGTTTGGATTATTATTTTGGATTTCTCTCTTTGTTCAATTGTTTCAGTTTCTTGACTGGCTCACAATTGCTTCCAGAATTTGCTGAAATTTAGTGGAATATATTCTTTTGTTTACCTGAGCTATGCTTCCTGTGTCATTAACTGCCATAGAGTCCCAAGGCATAATAGATCCACACCCATGCTTAACAGCTGACAAGGTGTTCTTTTCATCAGATCCTTCTTCTCCAAACATCTTCTTAGTGGTTGTGGCCAAAGCATTCCATTTTTTCTTCATCAGTCCATCAGCACCTGTTCTCATAAATCCTCTGGCTCAACTAGAACTTCTTTTTGCGTACTCTAGCAGTTGTCATGAGGTCGCAGGTGAAGTTTCCTTCTGCCGATTCTTTCATGTAGATTTTGTGTGCAAAGGCTGCACAGTGGACACACCACCACTTCTGAGCCGGCTAGATCTTTCTGCAGGTTATTTGCTGTCATGTGGGGGTTTTGCTTTGCTTTCCTGGCCAGCATAGAACCAATCCTATCTTGAGACCTTTCTTGATCTTCTTTATTTTGCCCTGACTTCCACAGTTCTCATTAACTGACATTTCTTATGAGTTGGAAGAGCTTCCACTGCTCAAGGGTATTGATTTTGTTCATTTCCAGATCCTTTGGGGCGTTTTGACTGTTAGGACAAACGAAGTGTCAGAAACTAGAGGGTCTTGACCTGCTTAAACAATCCTATGGGATAAATTATCATCATCATCACTTTAATTATATAGCACCACCCCCCATGCTCAGAAACCCTTTACAATCAAATAACCCTTTACAATCAGAAAAACAAAATTCATCTAACCCAATCTACAAAACAATTCCCCAGACCATGCTATCGAGTCACTAAGTCTAGAAAGTCCTTAACGGGGGGAAGATCTCACTTTACGACTATGGTGCATCACACAGGTGACTAAACTAGGAAACTTCAAAGGCAAGAAATTTCATTAGTTGCAAAAGGGTAGCAGTTAAGAGCCAGGGCTCCTTATAACTATATCTTTTGCTATATATCTAATTTGACTTTTTGCTATTTTTAAGTTTATCAAACATTAACAGGTCATTTTTTTACATGAAGGATGATATTTATTGTGATTATTTCTTTTTTTAATTGAGAAATCAACAAGTAAGTTTGGCCAGAGGGGCCCCAACTGTTGCATACAACTCTGGGATTGCTATTTCTTGTTAGTGCAAAAATCACAACAAAAAGAAATCTTATGAAAGTTTTTTTATATAAATACCATATAGTCGCTGTCCAAAGGAACACAAGTATCTCCAAAATAACAACTTTACAGGAGCTTTCAATACAAGTCAATGGAACCAGAAGTAATTTTGTAACATTTCTATTGGTCCATTCAATTATCCACACAGTAAACAGCAGCTGTCATATTTAAATAATATAAAAAAATGAAAATTGTTTTTCTTTGGACAGTAACGATACACGGTTTGCTCCCACAGTCCAAAGGCATGCAGGCAAGTTGGAGATACTAAAATGCTCCATACACTAAATTATTATATCATATGCTTGTACCTTGACTAGTATGTTATCTTGTGTCTAGATCATTATATAGTGACACTAAATATATATTTTCCATCATTATTTGAACACAGCAGCAGCGCTTTACATTGTGTGAAAGTTTTATAATGAATGGAACAAGAAATGCTTCAAAATACCTTGGAAGAATTTCTGCTTCCATTAACTTCCATTACAAGTAAAGAAGGTTTTTGGCCTCTCCTGTAAAGTTGCCATTTTGAAGATACTTGTTTTTCTATGGACAGCGGCGATATAATACATAAACTAAAGTGCAATAAATATTAAACAAATTATTATGAATTTCAGTCGTCAGGAACTACATATTTAATCCTTTTTATTCTTCAGTATACTGAGCATTAGTAAAAAAGGAATGCTCTTGCTGTTGCTGCATAGACTCATTGCAAACAAAGACATATATCAATAGCATACGAATTCTCAATTAGCGTGATATAAGGATATCCGTATTACTTCTGCCATTTTCATTTGTTCAGATGTGGTAATTATCAGCAGGCGTCCGTATTGAGAGGGTTTAATTAAAGTTATAATTCCATCTCACATAATCAATTGATATTTTAATGGGAACTTGTGTGGATATGCAATGAAGGGGAAGTTGGTTCTAATTTGCTGTTTTGATGGCGGTCTCGGAAAAGGCGTGGATCGATTATATTTATAAAGGAAAGCGCCCGAACGCTGGCCGTGAGCGCGTTCGTCAGCTAACGATTTGGGAAGGTGATTGGAACGAGTAGAGCTGGCATGAGAGAGTGCTTACAGTGGAAAGAATTCCACAGTGTAAATCTGTTCAGTTTCTTTGAGGCCTAATGGCCTAAAAACAGCTTCATAATACATCTGTAACGCGACGGCACTTTATATTCAGCAGGCCTCCTGCATTTAGGCTTCGAATCCAACGTAATGCATTGTGCTTTGAAGGCGTTTTGTTGTAACTCGCATGTACCTCTTGTTGGAGGCGCAGGCGAACATACATCAGGGCAAACATACCATAAATCTCATTACTCCAACATATTCATATACAAAACCGTCCGGTTTTCCGCCAAAGCCTAAGTGAGGAGCATGTTCACATTTCCATACATCAGTACATCTGATCCAAAGTGTACTTTACAACATAAAAGAGCAGTTGAGTAAGTGGGCGTCTCTCGCCTTGTGCTCCATATGCATCTGTTAAATGACTTGCTGATCTCATTAAATAAAGCTAATGTACTTGTAAAACAGTCGGCGAGGGCAGTACATCATTGTAAGTGTTGGTGGGGTGGAGGGGTGTAGAGGGGGTTGCAGAGAGAAGGAGAGAGGGAAAGAGGAGAGAGGAGCGGAATGGGGTGAGGTGGTTGCTGGTCAGTGGAGATGTCTCAAGCCCATAAATCTTGGCCTCTTCCTGCCTAGTTATTGTGTATTTCTTTTGGCCAGAGATTGATTGTAGCAGGGGGGAAGATGAATTTGCCCATAGACCTTCTTTTCTTCCTCTCCCTCTCTTTTTTTTAAGCTCCTGATGCTTGGCCAAGGTGATAATGCTCTGGATTTTTTTTTCTTCCTTTTTTTGTCACCCCCCCAACTCCCCTCCTCCCTCCATCCCTCCCACCTTCGCCCTGTTCTTTTCCTGAGATCATTTGTTTTGGATTAGAAACAGCGTGCTGAAAAGGGGGGCCACGGGGGGCCATGCATGGGGGTCACTGACAGTGGAATAGAGCGTGGCGATGTACAAGTGTCCCTGGTGTGATGTGAGCATGTAGCGGTGCACATGCGCGCACGCATACTCGCGTACACACACACACAGCTACACACAGCCTGAGAGGCACACACAGGTACAGAGAGCTGGCCACAAACACACACACACACACACACACACACACAAATGCAAAGCTCAACACACTTGACTGTCCTCTCAAAGACACCCTGCATTGACGAAACAAACACAAATGCACACACGGTCTTGTAAAACACTCTTTGTAGTTTATTAAAACTACATCTACAACTAGATTTAACTCTCTAGCTGTGCATACACATAAACCTAACACTAACCTTTAACCCTTACAAATCAGGTCTATTATTCAGTATTTACTAAACTGATAGGGAAGTTATGTAGTTTGGGCAGCCCCAGTGAGAGGACAGCTTTCTTGGATGGACTATCTACTGTATACAATCACATGCAGTGGTAGTATTGGTTCAATGTCTTGCATCTAGCCCTCTGGCACAAATGGCCTTTAAATTATACACAGGAATTCACAGAAACTTGGAAATGAATGGTGGAATTACCCTTGAACATCCTATGGCAAAGCGTACTGCCATGCTGGCCATGAAAAAACGGCTGACCGACAGGCCTGTGTGTGTGTATACCAAGTTTATTTCACATTGTGGGGACTAAAATCTATGTATACACTTATGTTGTAGGGACCTATCTACAAGCTTGTACTGCAAATCTTTCAATTTTGAGGTGAAGGTATGGTTAAAGGCTAGGATAAGGTTTGGGTTAGGCTAGTAGTAGTTATATCCACACAATTCACAAAAACAAGCATGTTTATATGTGGTTCTTCTGGGGCTGTAGGGGTTCTCCTGAGGCCATCTTTAGTGCCGAGTTATGAACCTGAAATGTGGGCCAGACAATCTAGAAGCTACCTATGTAATTCATTTTTTCTAAGCCTAAAAAACCTAACCAAAAATAAATAGTTTTTATTGGGTTTTTTTGTTTTTCCTACAAATTCAGGACAATTTTGTCTTAAAATTTTACAAAAACAAACACTCATGCGCACACTCACCAACAGGCATGCACACACAAACATGCACACCTTCTAAATCAGACCTGACTACAGCTTCTCTGCTACGGGCGAATGTGCCAGATTTGATCCTGTGGGACGCTGGCTGGACACACAGGCCTGGATGCTCCAAGAGATGCAGACACATCATAATTGAACGCTTGCTTTGTGCTCGGAGTCCGATAGCGGCCGCTCTGCTGCCAGATCGGCTGCGTTGGGACCGCTTCCCCCTCTCTCTGTCGGAGAGCTGGCTTTAACCTGGAACTATCAGAACATGCCCATACATGCACCCGAGAAAATAGGGCTCTGGCACTGTGTCAAAAGCGCATCATCGTGACTGTACATGGGTTTTGGTTTGGGGCCAGGCGTGTGCTGGAGGTTTACTCTTTGGCTATGATGAGGTACAAATCTGCAGGGTTCCCACTGTAGTCCTATAGTTCAGCATTTTAACACACCTGATCCCTGTCCGCATGGCCTTGATAATTAACTCACGAGCCGAATCGAATTTGACGTTGTGAGGAAACCCTATGGTTTGGCCTCGCATGGTTACAACTGGGCATCCCAGGTCCATATACTCAACCAACTATACATATAGCGTGAAAATGAACAGCATATGGCAGTATGTTGCCAACATGAGCCACTATTAACTTCTTGAAGGGGGCTATACGTGGATCCACAATTCACATTCATAATCATATTCACATATTAGTTTTATCGGATGCTTTCTATCATTAGGAACAGAATAATAAGCCTAGGGTCAAGGGAGCTAATGTGGTATGTAGGTAAACTGAAGCCGTAGACAGACCACGCTGTTTTGTCTTTCAAGCACCCACATGATCACACACAAAAAACACCCACACGCCCTCACAAAACAAGCGCCAGTGGAGAAACTTTGAAAGTCACGCGAGGTTTACTTTTTTCCCTTTTTCTCTCTCTCCCCGGCGTTGACCTTTCTGCAACGTTGCCCCGTATTCACTGGTTGTCAGCACATGCTTTGTCCCGGGCCATCCGTCTCTGTCATCCGTCACTCCTACCCCGAATCCCATCCGTCCCATTAGCCCAGGATGAGAGGAGAGGGGGGCGCCGGCAAAGGCCCATAGCCTGCGGGATCATTAAAGCCCCCCTCCACATCCCCCCCACCCCACCGTAGTGTCGGTAAACCGGCACACAGAGGAAGTCCAGGTGGCCTGTTGTTATTTATAACAAAGGAAACAACACAGCAGAACCATCTGACACCAGGCCCTCACGGACTGGCCAACGCTGAGTGTGTACGTGTGTGTATACGTGTGTGTTAGAGGTGGAGGGGGTGTCATCACTGAAGGACAGCTAAAAGTGGACCTCCTCTTCTCCCTTTTACCCCCTCCGTTCCCGCCGGGTGGATAGCTGGGGACTTATTGAACAGATGTTAGCTACACCGTCGCCAAGAAGATTGATTATTTTAATTGCCAACACTTTGCTTTTTTGTAGCATCTGAATACTTAATGTCAGCTTTTGAAGGATGTTACACTGCCTGATCTCTCTCTCTCTCCCTCTCCCGCTCGCTCTCTCGCTCTCTTCCTCCCTCTCCTCTTTCCCTTTCTCTCATTATCTTTTCTTCACTCTCTCCCTCTCTCTATCTAGCTCTATCCATCACTCCCTCCCTGTCTTTCTGTTCACTTCTTATCCCCTCTCTCTTTCCCTCCATCTCACACTCTTCTTTTCTTCCTTCTTGATATCTTCTCTTATCTCTTTCCCTTCTTTCTCATTCTTTCCCCGATTTTTAATCTCTCTCTCCTTCTTTCTATCTTCTTTTCTCTCACTCGCTTTCTGTTTATCTTCATTGCTCTGTTACTCCCTTTCTAGTGTCATGTCCCTCCCTCCCTCTCTCACTTCTTCACCTTTCTGCATCTCTATTTCTCCCCTACTCTCTCTCTCTTTCTCTCTCTCTCTTACTCTCTATTTTCCCCTTTCCTTCCTCTTCTTCTCTCCATCTCTTTTCCTTCTTTTTCTCTCTTTGCCCCTCTCTCTCTCTTTCTTTCTCTTTTTCTATTGCTATTTCTTTTGCTATTTTCTCCCACGATTTTTTTCTCCATCTCTTTCCTATCTTTCTCTCTCTGTGTCCCTAATGTCTCTGACTCTTGTGATCTTTCCTTCTTTCACTTTCTCTTTTTCATCTCTTACCATCCCTTTCTCTCTTTTCTGTTCTTTCTCTCTCTCTCTCTCTCTCTCTCTCTCTCTCTCTCTTTCTCTCTCTGCTGCAGTACACCTTCTCTCGCTCTCACTCGTTCTAACTTCTCCTTAAAGCACTAGCTGCTTGGTTGCTTTTGGGCCAAATATTAAATCCTGTGTGGCATTTTGCTAGCAGCCCAGCGATGCTGCTCTGGGAATGTGTGTATGTGTGTGTGTGTGTGTGTGTGTGTGTGTGTGTAGCATGTGCTGGATTATACGTGGCGGCCCATCCTGACATCTGGGTTGTCTCTTTCCCAGTGGGCTTGTGTATATCCAGCCTGTTAGTGCCTGTCTTGTGTAATTAATTGTTAATGGCCATGCGCTGTCAGCTAGGAAGTTGATATAAACTGTGAGAAGGACCTCTTGGAGGACTCGTTTCTGCAGCCCGTGATAGATTTCCATAGAGAGAGGTGTTCTGCTAAATGCCCGATGGAAATAAACACGGGCATATGCTTGACACAACCACCCATCTCCTCATCCCCGTGTGGAATGCACACACCGCTTGTGGGGAACTCGCGCTCGTTGTTATATGAGTTCGATACTCACTGAGACACTGTGTCCGGCTGCACCCAGGGCGGCATGGAGAGTTCCTGCACAGTTTTAAAAGTCAGCTGAAGTCATAAGTGATCCTACATATTCATTTGTTGTTGAGTATGTGCCATTTATATTATATCAGTCTGGAACATCAACAAAGACAGCCAGAACGTCGAGATCCCAGTCAATAATAAGCTCTTACCAATCTAAACTGTACCTCAAGCATCTTATATGCAGTGATACAAAACACAGGCTTATTCTTTATTTAAAGGCTACCTTCAGATATAAGGACTACATAACACATGCATAAGCACTAAGTAACATATTTATAAAGCAATACTCAAGCATGTTTGATCAGTCTGTGCCTGTACATGGCACTGCATTGATATTAGAGACCTTAAACTAAGCCTTAAGCATTTATAACACTGTTATAAAGCACAATTTCCAAGTAATGGAACTTAGAAGGAAGGTTTTATTTAGAAGTTTGCGTAGTTGTATATGAGTTAAAGCTCCTAAAGGTTAGGGGTCCGGTCTAGGAAGGATCGGAAGGTCGCTGGTTCGATCCCCTGGACCAGCAGGCCACGACTGAAGAGCCCTTGAGGGTTAAATGTGAAGGTCAAATTTTGCTGTGTGCAAACATGTGGCGAATTCTAGTTTTAAATTCTAAATACAATCATTCACTTCCACTTGTAGTATCCTGTGATTGCTGGGATGAGCTGTTCACAAAGACTTGAGTATTGCTTTATGAATACGCTATTCATTGCTTATGCATGATGTCCCTGTTTAGGTAGTCTTCAAATAAAGTGTTGCCAAACATAGCAGTTCTGCATACTGATAGGTTTAGCTGTGGCCAGCATAGACATGCTTGCAGCAGATTTAAACAAATTTAAGAAGCTCAATAAGGATAAAAGAATGTTCCATCATCTTTCAGTCTACCGCATCCTTGCTATGGTCCAGATGCTACAGATGCCGCAGCAGTCAGTTCAAATTGCACGTGTTCTGTTTACTACAAAGGGTAGAAAAACCCACAACTTCAAAACCCACATATTAACATTTTACATATTAAAATGCATCAGAGTTTCTGAAACCTGAGCTTTGTGTGTTCTGCAGAATTGCCCAGCACTACGCAAACGAGGGAAGATTGTGCCAAAGCCCGCCACTGTTCTGTTCTCAAACAAGTTTGGACATGTTCTGGTATTGAGATCAAAAACAACATTTTTTTTTTTATTTATATTGGAAATGCATGTTCTATCAAGGCAGCAGTGAAATACAACTGAAGTGTGAAGTGTATGTCCATGACTTACTGCGTTTGTTTATTTTTATAAATAGCCCGTGACAGAAATCTCTGCTGTTTCATCTTTTGTAGACTGTTATAACATTTAAAAGTAACATTGCTTATGGAGTAGATTAAAGAAGGCATATCAAGTCATTTTAGCTACTAAAGACTTTTGGAGGTGTTCTGTGTTTCTGTGTGTGACTATATAAACATGAAAAACCTTTTACTTCTTCAGTCTTTGTGTTCTAAAGTTCCAGTAAATATGAATTTAGTGCTGCTGTCTGGCATTTTTACTGAAAGTTTTACTGAAATTTCAGGAAGAACTTTTTTTTCCCAGTCAATTTCATGGGCTCTTGGTGATCAGAGGGGAGCAGTGGGCTGCCCTATCCATAGTGCCCAGGGAGCTGCTGGGGGTTAGGTGCCTTGCTCAAGGGCACTTCAGCCATGTCCTGTTGGTCCAGGGGATCATTTCGGTGACCTGCCACTATGGCTAATTAGTTTTGTATTACTGCTTGCTAAAACTGTTGCCTGCATGAGCTAGCGGACAGAATAGGACAACCTATGATCATTTTGCCACAACAATGATTATGGGAGTGGAGCTCCTTCTCTGATTGATAAACACCATCAGTTTTAAAAGTCAGATGAAGTAATATGTGTTCTTACATATTAATTTGTTGTTGAGTATGTGCCATTTACATTATATCAGTCTGGAACAGCAACAAAAACTGGCCGTTTAAGCCAGAAAGTTGAGATCCCAGTCAATACCAATACCAATCTGAACTGTACCTCAAGCATCTTGAAAAAAGTGATGAAAAAAACATGGGCTAACTCTTAATTTAAAGGCTACCTCAGGACATAAGGACTACATAACACATGCATAAGCACTGAGTAACATATTTATAAAACAATACTTAAGCATCTCTAAACTTTAGTTTCTAAACTTTAGGGTCATTAGAGTCATTAGAAAGATGACAATAGAAAGATAACTCTAATTTTCTCTGGCCCTCTGGCCCGTCGCCACAGGTAAGTGTCTCCTCAAGGCCGCCTAGCACTGTAGGGTCATTTGTAAGAGCACGTTACACTACACTAACCTGTGGAGTGGGACTCGATCATAGATCTTAAGTTGGACTATTTATGGTCACATATAGGGAAGCACTCTCTTTTGTGGTTTTATTTGTGACATCATGAGCAATGCGTTGACTGACCACAATTACCAACTTTACCTACAGTTCTGTAATATTACAGATAAAATGTTGATTTTATTTCATTTGGATTGTTGTCTATAAGCTTCCTACCTGTTGACCTTGCTAACATTACTCCAATTGCTAAAGACAGCAAGCGATCTGGAGAAGGTGCAATTAACTTAGAAAACATTTTCTACTTAATATTTACACTTTCGTATTTTACTATCTTGGTCTGATTTCATACCAAGATCATAATTTATACAGAGAATTTGCTAAAGACATCAATTACATGTGCAAGTGCAAGTACTTCTGAATAATACTGTATACACCGCTGGGATTGCACAGACCTGTACTGCTCAGCAATGATGCTGTTAGTTTGATGTCGACTAGTAATACTAACAACATGGATGCCTCAGAGAAGGCAACAGGTGAGGAGCCAGGTGATTTCAGGGTGTATTTCTCAGCTTTTCTCAAGGCTAGCAATGCGATCCAGGGCTCGTTGGAAAGGGCACATCACAACTGACCACTAAAGTTTAGCTTAATTCCTCAATCCACAGTGCTTCAGAGATCAGACACGGAGCGTTGTCCTCTCTAGTTTATAAACTTTAGAGTTATATGTTAGTAGAAAGATGACTTTAATTCTTTCTGGGCCATCGCCACAGGTAAGTGTCTCTTCAAGGCTGCCTAGCACTGTGGGGGCATTTGAAAGGGCATAAACACTCCACTAACCTGTGGAGTGGGACTCGATCACAGATCTAAAGTTGGATTATTTATGGTCACTTATTGCAAAGCACTCTCTTTTGTGGTTTTATTCGTAACATCATGAGCAACGCGTTGACTGGACTTTCATCACTTAATGTGGACCTCAAAGTGCTAAAGTTCATGTGTTTATAAACCAAAAAGTATTTTAATATGATTTGATTTTGCAGGGAAAATGATTAGTCAGCTTAAATTTGGACTGCTGGGATTTAAACCCACACCTTCCAGGTTTCCAGCATACCATTCTTGTCACTACTGGCTAGCCAAGCACAATATGAATAGTACAGTAAGACAATTCTTGACATCCAAAGAGCTAACAATAATTAAAAAACAGATATGAATTGTTTTCAAAGTGCACTGAACGAGCGTATGGTTTTCAAATGGAGTCTCAGCAACACTTAGTGTTATTATTCAATTCTCTCAAGTAGTAGAAAAAAATGGGGCCAGAGACCACATCTAGCTCAGAGAAGAGAGCAGAAAGGACAGCTGTTTTTACCTCCTGAATGTCTCCTGGCAGGATGGAGTACCTTAGAGAGGAGTATAGTGACCACAAATGGCATTTTCTCCCCAGCCATGGGGCAGCTCGGCCAGCGAGGTGAATGTGTAAGTGTGTGTGCGAGAAAGTGTGTTGGCTACGTGTTGGTGTGTGTGTGTGTGCGAGTGCTAGGTGAGTGCGGTGAGGGGAGGTGTTGTCAAGGCCAAAGGCAGGTGCCCGTGCACTCCTCTCATTCCCTCCTCCCCGCATCCGTCATTGGGGAGCGAGGGAAGGAGGGAGCAGACAATTAATGGCAGGCTGGAGTGGCCAGGCAGAGTCGGCGAGCAGGAAAGAAGAGAGTGACGATAATAAAGTGGCCTTGGCCGGCATTAATCTCCCTCACACCGCAGGCCTGTCAGGCCAGCCAGCCTGTGACTAATACCACGCTTTGCATACACTGGTCACAGCACACTGCTGGCATGCTAGCACGGCCACACCATTGAGGTCCACTCCAAACGGCTCCACCAAAGCGTCTGGGACAGAGAAAGAACTACAAAGAGAGAAGAGAGGCGGGACTGGATTAGGTTGGGGCAGGGTTTCCCAAACCTGCTGCAGCATAACAAAGCGCTGCGAGATAGAAGAGCAAGTGAGCTCTACCTGCATACCATGCCTGGTCTTCTGCAATGGTCTGCAGTGTAGAGCTGAATGGGGTAGCGCAGCTGCATCATGCTGTTCATTGTGGGAGTGATTTTGGTGTGCTTTGCTGTGGCTGTGAATGTAAATCTCAAGGGTTTTCAAACAAAAACTTTGCAATGCACTGCCTAGCAAAATGAACCAGTCAAATTACAGACAGTGCACACTGTATTTAAATAGGTTACCTTATTATGTACTTCTAAAGTAAGTAAGAGAAATACTAATAACCCACCAAAATGTAGATTTTCCATCTTTTTTCCATCATTCATCACCATTTCATAAAAGTATCCCCAAAATAGTATTATTACAGGAATATTCTTAACTTTTAATGCAAGTTAATGTATATACAGAGGTGTTATTCCAAGTGGTATTGAAAACTTTCTATTGGTCCTTTCTTAATTACATTTCTACTCAATGCAATGGATGATTTCTGGAATCAAAGCATGTAAAAACTCATCTCAATAAAACTGTGGGTGTGGTTTGTAAACTTCTCCAACAAACTGCCATTGGAATAGAACTTTGTGAGCTGTGGTCTCTTTGAACCTACATTGTTCTTTGGATACAACTAAAGATTTACTTTTCCACATTCCACCTGTTGAATTTATACCCCAAATATATATAGGGACCAACATATTACCAAATGTCTTATTCTGTTTCACTCCGTACCAGTCTAGAAGAAATGTTCAGCATCAAACTTCATCCCTTTACTCTTCAAGAGTGTCTCCAGCAGTGAAAAGCAACATCCACATTATCTCTTGTTTTGTTTGCTAATGAATTTGGTTTCTTGGTTGCTTGCTATAAGCGTTTGCTATTGTTGTGTTTACTTCATTTATTCCTTTCATTGACTATCTGAACTTAAATGATCTAACCGGCATGATTGACCAGAGGTTAGAATACACAGTCACAGCAGTGCTATTTCTTCATCCTCTCATGTTGGACTTATGGCAGACTTAACAATACAGTGACTCACCATTGTCTTTTAGTGGTATTATGAGACAGGATTGGTTGTGACTAGATGGTTAGCATGCCAACTTCTACATAGACATGTAATATACCATCAACACTGTTATTTTGGGTAATTATCAACAGAATGTGAATAAATAAATGTTGCAATCTGAAAATCAGAACCATATCTGGTCATTGTATTTTCAAGGCAGCTCTGTCAAAAAGAGGCTAGATTTTGGAAAATCAGGTCTTCTTTGATATTGTACTATTAAAAAAAATGATTTAATTCAACCCACAATTCCATGGTCGAGAAGCTTCATCAGAAAGGTTTGCAAGGATACAGTAAGAAAGTATGCAGCATATTACTAAAACAGTCATTCGCAAAAAGTTTAGGAACTAACCAAAATATCAGAAGCTGATACTCAGAGTCTGTTAAGGGAGATGATTCCGATGGCTCCTGCATAAACAATCATCACTTGATGTTCTCTGACTCAGACCATGTCAACGTGAATCGGGTGAGTCATAAGACTTTAGGTATCGGTTTTGTTTCTTTTGGCACATGACCGCAGGAAATGATATCATATCCAGCTCCAAGTGTAGATTAATGCCTCTTCTTTCAGCTTGATTTTCTAGTCCTCTTTAACATGCTCAGCGTGTTCAGCTTCTATCCACCTACAATTATGTTTCAGTCATCGCTGAAGATTCAGCATTTAGAAACTGAAGATTTAATCATTTGGATACATCTTACAGTTCCAGCAGAAAGTGCTTGACCTGCTTTCCAGCTGCTTCCCAGTGAATGCAAATGACACGGCGGGAAGAAGAATCTGGTTCTTTGGGTAATCCAATTGTCAAGAAGCTCTGTTTTACACTTAAGACAAGTGCCGCATGCTAACAAGAACAACGCTTTCCTTGCAGAGGCCCGAACATAAAATGTCTGGCATTTCCACTGTTTGGCCAGCGGTGTGTGTGTGCCTGTCGATAGTCTGTCCTGATCAACAGTATTTTAGGGCTTTAACTGCTCCCATACATCGCACACTAATTACATCCTCTCACCCTGCTTCTGTCAATGGCCAACTAACTGACGTCTCTCCACTCTCTCGTCTCTCTCAGCTCAAGGTGTAAATCAGAGAGGCAGGCGACCTGAGCCCCTAATGCAGGTGGAGATGAGTGGGCCAGGCTTGGGGAGTGGAGGAAAAGTCAATTTACCCATAATTCTCCACTACTGTGGGTTCTGGAGTCAGGTCCTGTTTACACAGTGGGGTGTTTGTCCAGGATCAGCCTCATTAGGGAGCTGCACAGTCCCCCATAAACAAGCTGGCTGTGGTAGAAAAATAAATAGTATGTTGTCATTATCGTATCAGAACCTCGTAGCTTTTTTTCCCTCTGTTTCCAGATTAACAGCCTCAGCTGCTTTTTGCATTGGGTAAATATTTCTTAATACAGTGGTCCAACATTGTATTGAAATCTTGTAATAATAAATTACAAGATGTTAGAAAATGCTTGAATGGCCATGTAACTGTAATATACATTAACAATAGTAATGTATATCATATCACATATACATGGCCATTCAAGCATTTTCTAGCAGTACTATTAGTAATGTATATTACAGTTACATGGCCATTCAAGCATTTTCTAGCAGTACTATTAGTAATGTATATCAGTTACATGGCCATTCAAGCATTTTCTAGAATTACTATTAGCAGTATATCACAGTTACATGGGCATTCTAGCATTTTTTTTAGCATTACTATTAGTAATGTATATTACAGTTACTTGGCCATTCAAGCATTTTCTAGCATTACTATTAGTAATGTATATTACAGTTACATGGCCATTCAAGCATTTTCTAGCATTACTATTAGTAATGTACATTACAGTTACATGGCCATTCAAGCATTTTCTAGCAGTACTATTAGTAATGTATATCAGTTACATGGCCATTCAAGCATTTTCTAGAATTACTATTAGCAGTATATCACAGTTACATGGGCATTCTAGCATTTTTTTTAGCATTACTATTAGTAATGTATATTACAGTTACTTGGCCATTCAAGCATTTTCTAGCATTACTATTAGTAATGTATATTACAGTTACATGGCCATTCAAGCATTTTCTAGCAGTACTACTAATAATGTATATCACAGTTACATGGGCATTCAAGCATTTTCTAGAATTACTATTAGTAATGTATATCACAGTTACATGGGCATTCTAGCATTTTTTTAGCATTACTATTAGTAATGTATATTACAGTTACTTGGCCATTCAAGCATTTTTTAGAATTATTATTAGTAATGTATATCACAGTTACATGGCCATTCAAGCATTTTCCAGCATTACTATCAGTAATGTATATCACAGTTACATGGCCATTCAAGCATTTTCTAGCATTACTATTAGTAATGTATATCACAGTTACATGGCCATTTAAGCATTTTCTAGAATTACTATTAGTAATGTATAGCACAGGTACATGGCCATTCAAGCATTTTCTAGCATTACTATTAGTAATGTATATCACCGTTACATGGCCATTTAAGCATTTTCTAGAATTACTATTAGTAATGTATAGCACAGGTACATGGCCATTCAAGCATTTTCTAGCATTACTATTAGTAATGTATATCACAGTTACATGGCCATTCAAGCATTTTCTAGCATTACTATTAGTAATGTATATCACAGTTACATGGCCATTCAAGCATTTTCTAGCATTACTATTAGTAATGTATATCACAGTTACATGGGCATTCAAGCATTTACTAGCATTACTATTAGTAATGTATATCACAGTTACATGGCCATTTAAGCATTTTCTAGAATTACTATTAGTAATGTATATCAGTTACATGGCCATTCAAGCATTTTCTAGAATTACTATTAGTAATGTATATCACAGTTACATGGCCATTTAAGCATTTTCTAGAATTACTATTAGTAATGTATAGCACAGGTACATGGCCATTCAAGCATTTTCTAGCATTACTATTAGTAATGTATATCACAGGTACATGGCCATTTAAGCATTTTCTAGAATTACTATTAGTAATGTATAGCACAGGTACATGGCCATTCAAGCATTTTCTAGCATTACTATTAGTAATGTATATCACAGTTACATGGCCATTCAAGCATTTTCTAGCATTACTATTAGTAATGTATATCACAGGTACATGGGCATTCAAGCATTTTCTAGAATTACTATTAGTAATGTATAGCACAGTTACATGGGCATTCAAGCATTTTCTAGCATTACTATTAGTAATGTATATTACAGTTACATGAGCATTCAAGCATTTACTAGCATTACTATTAGTAAAGTATATTACAGTTACATGGCCATTCAAGCATTTTCTTGAATAACTATTAGTAATGTATATCACAGTTACATGGGCATTCAAGCATTTACTAGCATTACTATTAGTAATGTATATTACAGTTACATGGGCATTCAAGCATTTTCTAGCAGTACTATTAATAATGTATATCAGTTACATGGGCATTCAAGCATTTTCTAACATTACTATTAGTAATGTATATCAGTTACATGGGCATTCAAGCATTTTCTAACATTACTATTAGTAATGTATATTACAGTTACTTGGCCATTTAAGCATTTTCTTGAATAACTATTAGTAATGTATATTACTATTAGTAATGTATATTACAGTTACTTGGCCATTCAATCATTTTCTAGAATTACTATTAGTAATGTATATCACAGGTACTTGGCCATTCAAGCATTTTCTAGCATTACTATTAGTAATGTATATTGCAGTTACATGGC
Source organism: Megaleporinus macrocephalus (assembly GCA_021613375.1). Lineage (NCBI taxonomy): Eukaryota > Metazoa > Chordata > Actinopteri > Characiformes > Anostomidae > Megaleporinus > Megaleporinus macrocephalus. The sequence continues at coordinate 23,895,308 of CM038728.1, read as the reverse complement.
CATTCAAGCATTTTCTAGCATTTTCTAGCTCTTTCTACAGTGCTGCATTACACTTCATAGCATTGATGCAGAAACCCAATACTGGAAACATTATTACATGTTTGAAACAGTAGCATTTGTCCCCCTCAGACATGATACCAAGGGGGAGGAAAAACTGTGAAGTTTATTTTGAAACCATGAAACCATGAGCGTTGCCAGCAAATCAAACAACCCTCCCATTTTACGCTATGTTTGGTGGTGCTGGTCCTTCTTTTAGCCTTTGTTGAGGCTTGTGTTCAAGTGCCTGAAAATAAAGAACCTTTTGAATGAAGTGATAAAGCTCTTTATGCTACATTCACTTTTCCAGAACGGTTCCAGAGTAGCCCAGTGTCACCATTTATCTGTTACGCTGGGAGCTAAGAATCAAATGTTATTTACACTTAAAGACATCCAGTGTTTGCTACTTCACTCAGTTTGGAGCTGTATCTCCAAACGCTGCAGCTGAGTGAACTCACTCACAAAGGTTTAGGGTCCTCACATGAAGTGGAGAAACTCCACATTTTCCTTTGTTTTTCCAGTAAGGAAATCCCTTCACAACGGTTTGTCTGTTTCAGTCTTACCCCTACACCCCTGTCCCTTAGCCTCACTGGTTGAACCAATTTACAACTTTTTATTTATTTTAATGTATTTATTATGTTTTCATTTTTTTCTAAAACTGCTCTCTCACTACATTACCCATCATGCATCATATAAACACATTGTCTAACCACTAGGAATCCCTGTGGTGTCAACCAATCTATCGGCTAAGAAATGCAGAGAAATAAGAAATGCAACAAACTGATTTCAGCTGATGAATGATTCTGTCTTTACTGAGCACAACATGGTGTTGTTCACCAGCAACATAGAGTTTTCACCAGCAATAAAAATAAACCTAATTAGAGCGTTTAGCCAGCTAACTTTGTAGTTTTTTAAAAGTTTTTTCTACTATTTCAACCTCACTTTAGAAATGTGAAAGATGCCAGTAAGCATGTGAACAGATGCTTGTCTCTCTGCTTTTTTTCCTTTGAAATATAAAGATTATCTATTTGGACATATGAGCCTTTTTGACAGTGACAATATACAACAAGGTCTTAACTTCTTGATTCATTTCTAGTTTTCTCTGGACGTAAATTGTTCTCTAAAAGAGGAGGGTCTGTGCATCTTTTCTCTTAAGAAGCAAAAGAATTGAAAAACAATGCAAAAAAAAATCTTAACCATCTAGAGTGACTAGCAAACACCAATTATGCTAATGGAGTGTATGATTAACAGCACTCGGTTTCAGATCTGACCTTAAACAAACAATAGCTGTGAGGGTAGCAACTCGATGACAAATACACAAAGAACTGGCACAGAACAGTAAGGGAAGAAAAAAGGCATTAGACAAAAGGACTAGAGTTGGGGGGGGGGGGGGGTTGGAGAGGAGGGGGTGTACAGTGACACCATTTCTTAATGATTGGGATGTAGACTAGCGCAAAGGCCCCTTCCATATCAAGTATGCAGCATTACTGATTTGTTGCCAGGTAGTGCTCCAATTAGCAGCACTTGTTATTATTTACATTTTGCACTATATATCACACTAATCGCCAGATCGATTTATCACTGTAGAGGGAAGCTTTGGCGCTGATTTATGGGGCTCATGCTCGAGTCCTGGGGATGCGACTGATGGAAGATGGTGGGAGCGAACAAAAGCTATGAAAGACTCCAACTGTCTGGAGCTATCGCAAGAAACTCAGACAACTAATGTAGTTCCACATGCTGTTTATTAGCTTAGCCACATAGCATGTGGCTTGCACTGAGTGGGATGGGCATAAAGCCTACTGTGAATTTCCTAGATAGCCCATTAGCAATGAGTTTTGGTGTCCTAGTAACTGTAGTGTTTGATTCCTTGTTTGGCTTTTCCAGCGATAGGACGCTGGTCACAACAGCTCTTCCAGGACCAATATAGGCCCCCACTGTGGGTATGTGATATTAAACCAGTTTATCCCTCTGCACGCTGAAAACAGCATTTATTCGTACAGTAGATCCCATAAAACTGATTATGCCATTAACAATCTATAGTCATGCGCCTTCTTCTTATTGATTCTACTAAACTGTTAAACTTGTTGATACAATAAAGGTTGCAAAACAAGAGGCTCTTTGGTGCAATGCCATTGAAGAACATCACAATTTAACACCGGTTACCTGTTAATATTATAGTGGTATGACGGCATGGTGGTGTAGTGGTTAGCACTGTCACCTAACAGCAAGACGATGTGGGTTCAATCCCCTTTCTGGTTTGTTCTGTGTGGAGGTTGCATGTTCTCCCCGTGCTTGAGTGGGTTTCCTTCAGGTACTCCTGTTTCCTCCCACAATCTAAACACATGCATGATAGGTTGATTGGTCACTCTTAATTGCCTGTGAGTCCATGGTGTTCCGTGCCTTCGTCTGATGATGCTGGGTTTGGCTCCATGGTGTCCACCCCCCCGTGACCCTGACTAGCGGGATTAAGCAGCAGGTAATGGATGGATAGATTACAGTGGTACGTTTGAGAGTCATTTAAGAACCACTTTTTGTTAAACAGCTGTGGAGATGGTCCTTCAGAGATGAATGTGAGCAAGGCGAGAGCCACATAGGAAATTTGTGTTAGGATTTGTGTTAGCACTCTCAAAATTGGTACCACAGTGTTTAACTAGTAGGAGAACATTAGAGAAAAAGAAATAAAGATAAAATATTCTCAGGTTACAGTCCAGGTGCGAGTAAAATGTTTCCAAACGTTTATTTGGAACTTCTAAGATGAATGGACCAACAGACATGGTGCTTAACTGCTTGGAACTAAAGCCCTTGTTATCAACATGCAAATTATAGATGTTTTTTTTTCTTTTCTCCTGATTCATTTTCATTTTGGAGATAAGACAATATTGGTGTGTACTCTAGTTAAAGCCTTTTTTAAGGTTGCCATGTTTTTTTCAGCCTTTATTTACAGTCAACAACCAAAGAGTGTCATATATGGCAATGGTTCTATTATTCGTTAACATGAATGCCAGTTCTACCGCTCAAATGAAATGAATCCCATTCTCAGGTGAATGCATATTTAGTTCCTGAGCGATAGGATTGGCTGACAGCAGAGCGTCCTCGCTCAAATAGATCAGCGCTAGAAGAGACGTTGCTTCTGGGGACCCATGTTTCTCATTCTCCGGACTCATCCGCGCTCTTCTGTTCTCCAATCAGCCAAAGCTTTCAGATCAATCCAGATCGCCCGGCTAGCAGACAGGGGAGAGTGAGAGGGCCGAAAGGAGAAAGTGCTGTCGCCTTAGTTTTATGAAGTTTTCTCTCTGTGCGAGCGAACGGTGAGAAAGCAATATCCTCCAGCTCTTTTAATCATGTGACGCCACGCGGCCCTATGCGGCGGCACTGGGAACCATTGATCAAAGCCAGTGGGGGCCATGATGGGAGAGGGACAGGGCAGCGCGGACAACGGGGCGAAGTGATTCCCAACAGCTTGCCGCCGAGCCATTCGTCAAAGTTTTATCTGATTCCAAAGGTATTGAATCTATCAGTCACCGCGTATGAAAGGGAGATTGACCCCCAGGTGGACATTTTTCTATATCAGAGCCAGCCTGATGCGTGGCGATGGGTAAGAAGACTCCTAGAGGCTGACACATGTTCCAATCGGGCCCTCGCTGAAGTCGGCGGCCGGTGCGGCGCTTTAATTATGAGTGGGAGAGGAGAGATTTGACTGTTTTCCACATTAGAGCGCCTGGCGTGAACTCCGAATGGCTCCTCGGCCCCCGAGCTTTAAATTGCTTCTCCTCTGACAAAGCACCTGTCAGGAATTCATCAGCCACCCCATCCATCTGTCCATCAGCACGCGCCTCCGCTCTGCCATCAACAGGTAATGTCTGGCCGCTCCCAGCGCATGCTAATGAGAGGAAGAGAAAACATCACGCACGCTGTCACACATCATTATGTCACGAATGCATTCTACTCGCGCACGTGTTTTCCCCAAGCCCTTGTGACCGCCACGTTTAACGCACAATCCTTTCACAAGTCCGCTCGCGTCGTTCAGCTGGAAATCAGGGTAGAAAACACTGCAATTACCGCCGTGACAAGATATTGTGAGCTCTTGTTTGGTTGGGACTCATGTTGGGAAAAGAAGTGCAAAATGATATTTCACTTCAACTGAACTTTAATTACTGTGACCAAACAAACACAAAAAAATAACAGAGAGGGAAAAAAGTGTTCTCTCGTACTCCCCTCCACACATGCTGACAAAAAGTGACCTTTTTTAGTTTACTCGGGGCCACTGGTGCTTAATTGGCAGTTAATTATTATTGTTACCCAGTGCATGCAGCCTTACTCGGGACAGGTCTCTCATTAGAAAATATATATATATATATATATATATATATAAAATCCTTATTACCAGCAGACACGGCGCTGTGAAATGCAACTTTTTAAACTTAATCACAAAGATATGAAACTTAAGCTAATATAATAATTGCGGAAAGTTCTACATACACATATTTTAAATATGCACACCGACCGCAATACGGAGACGCTCACATTTAAATAGAATTAACATATCACATGTTATAAGAGTTTTAAAAAATCTTTTCATGTCTGTAAATGTTAATTAGGCATACTGTCTTCCACAACTGATCAATCGTTAACACTGTGTTTGGAAAAATAAGTCCTTTATAGATGCATGAGGTACATGTAATTGTAAGTGAAAGCAGCTGAACAATGACAGCGTGAAGTTTCCCCCCAGAATTTTGTTTTTGTGGCTTTCAGGGTGTCCAAGAGTTTAATTACGGGGTCCCGAACCCCCCTCCAGGAACCTTTGTATTTTACAACTTGGCTGTGAATAAACTAAATCTTTCTAACCTCCCATAGAAGCCTTCAAAGAGTCTTTCATCAAGTGAAAACTAGCAATGTGAAAAACAATATGAAACACAATGCATAGTCAATTTGATATTTGAAGGAAAAAGACAAACCTTTGTAGAGAAGGTTCCAGTCCTAAAATCTGATTGGTTGAGCCATGTTTAAAGAATTTATAAAATGCATGATAAACACACAAATATGACCTGATATTGAATTTAAGTCTTTACAGCTGAACAGCACTCCAATTGTTAAGTACGGATGTGGCTAAATCCCAAATGACTGTATTTAAGCTGTACTGTACACTATTGGTCTGCAGGAGACAGTATTCAAATCACTATGTAGTGCACTATGTAGGGAGCAGGGAGCTATTTGAGATTCAGCCCATTGTGTAAAGAGGAGCAAGGTTGGATTTGCAGTAAATAAGACTTGAAAGTACTGAAAACTAAAGGTTTTTGCAGTAAGCTGTTCTTTGTTATCATGTGTATATTATTATATAAGAAAAAGTAAAAAATACCACAATAAATTGTGATGGATGACAGTCAACAGTGCATGGTTTTTAAGAAACTTGACAAGTCAGCTTGGTCAGCCACAGGGCGAAGGCTGCTAGGGCAGTTTTTATTTTTCCTCGATGCCCCTTTATACTTTTCATTTGCACCAATCGTTCAAAGCACGGCAGGGCCTCTCTAGTTAGGATAGAGCTGGCGTGCAAAGTTTTCACTTTCCCAAATAGGGCCCTTCTGGCAACGTCAATATGCCCCCAAGTTTCTCACACACACACACACACACTCTCATACATGTACACAGACTACACATGTCCATGGGCAAACTTCGATCTGGGGTATCCCATGGCCCGTGTCCGGTACTCTGACCTATAAACAAGCTATTTTATTTAGCTGCATTATAGGGTTTATGCTTGCACACACAACGTGGTGTACAATGATACGGAGACTATTTGTCCTTATTGGAATTCACTAGCATATTCACATGCATAAAGGCAAATAAACGGAGCGGCAGGCTTTCGATTTGTCTTTGCTCATTGTACATGTAGCACTCCAGATAGCAGGCAGACTGCTAATACCACCCGGCGCTGGATCAGAGAGCTTTCGCGTTGCAATTTTGCTCGGTCTGATGGACCTTGCCAGAGTCAGACGCGGAGATATCGGAAGTGTGTCATAAGAATGAATGAGGCCCTCTCGCATTGGAGCTGCCAAGCTGTCAGGTGCTGGGCAGACTGCATGACTGACATGCTTTGATTGGTCGATTTAATATAGAGAGGGGAGCGGCGGCGAGAGACGAGCGGGAAACTTCACACAGTGCTCACAGAGCGGCGATTTGGAGCGCTGTAAGTCTATTTGTAAAAGACATGGAGCGCTAACTCTCTAGGTAGCCAGCTTGTTAAAGTTCCACCCCCTCCAACCTCCCCTTCTTGAGGAATGTGTTAAAGATATTTGCTTTGATGTGGTTTTACCACAGCTGTGAAGAGTGACAGAGCCATAGGCCGGCTACGCGCCTACTGCTAGCCCGGCCTGCTCTATTTATCCTATAGAGCTTTATCGACTGCCGGAGCACTGGGCTGTGGATAATCACGGGACGGGCCATGTGCTCCGGGATAGGGTCCCCAGTGCCCCGCCGTAAGGGAATAAGGCTTGAATTGTGACTCCGAGTCTGCACTCTTCCTCATACAAGAGGAAACAAACTCTCAGTTAGGGGAACGTCTCTAGAGGAATAAGTAGAGAATTGCATGGTAATGACAAGGCAAACCAGAATTTAACACAGTTACCTCTTGTAATTCCACGTTACTACAGATATAGCATTATTGTTTTTTCTCCACTCCAATTTAGAGGGAGATCAATATTCCGCTTTGTTTATCAAAGTGACGGGCTCTCGGATATTGCTTTTTTATGTTGCCTTTATAAGGGGGCATTAAAACACAATATATCTGAGGCTTTTTATGGAGCTGACAGTTGGAGAGGGAGATAGTGTTAATGGCATAAAACGCTTGAAAAATGACACTGCCTCTTATTTATCTGGGCTTATTATGTACAAATATCCATCACCGAGCCGCACTTTTCTGATGCACAATTATGAAGATGCACCCCAGGACAGACTCATCAATAAAACCAGACGGAATGTGATGAGTGTGTGTCTGCGCGTGTCGGTGGTGGCGGTGGGGGGATTAGCATGTAGCATAATCTGTTTTGGGGCAGATTGTTCTTTCTTTCCTCTCATATTTTAATAAGGGTTTTTTTTCATAGGTAAATTAATTTGCATCTGTTTTTATAGGTGAACAGACACTCGGAACAGAGGATAGAACATGTTTGCCTTATTGTAACTTGCCAGAAGTAAGAATTCTTGAGATTTCTAAGAGCAGCTACCTTCAACATGAACACGCAATAGAACAGAACAACTTCTGTTTCAATGGGCGAAGGATCAAGATGACAAAACTATACAATTTTAGAAACTGTAACTAGCAGTTTTAATATTTCACCTTATGGTGTCTCTTCAAACATATTGATTGGCCAAATGGAAAAGGTTTGCAAAGCTTTTTGGGGGGCCAAATCAAATGTTCTTGTGGGCCAACGTTGGGCAGACCTGCAATGGAATCATTTCGCGCTGCTTTAGTTCTACAGTTGACATTTTATACAGTTCTGAAACCAACTTGGCTGTTTTGTGTACAGCACTTAACATTTCCTTCACTGCCTGAACATTAACCCTCACTGGCAAAAACAAGAACATGTTGTAGGTTGATTTTAATTATTTCTTCCTCCTAGCCAATTTAAAACAAAAAGATAAATTCTGTTGATCTTTCCAAACTTCTAAATGACACCATGGTTTGATTCTGTGAGTAGAAGACAAAGTATTTTATAATGACTTAAAATTGACAAGAATTTAAGTTTATTGTTATGTGTAGTCATGTCTTTACACTGAAACAAACAGAAAAAGTCAAATTTTAATATAAACTACTAGTCAAAAGTTTGGACACACCTAACCAATATATATTTTTATAATAATAAAGATGTTAAATAGTGAAGTTGGACTCTGTGCACAAAAATGTTTTTATATTTAAATAAAAAATGACATCCATATTCCTATAACACCCTAAAAACTGCTTTTCACAAACAACAAGATGTCAGCATGTATGTATCTTCTTCTGTTTGAAAAGAATCTTACGTGGCTCCTCATGAAGCTCTTCATGAAGCTGCAGATGAGAGTGCTAAAAGTGTAAAACTGAGAGGAACTGTAAAAACAAAATGAGGAATAATTACTAAACTACAGTCAGATGCTTTATTTCAGTCCAGGAATAATTCTGTAAGTGTTAGTTTATAGTTTTAATGCCTTCACAATTATTCACTAATATTATCACTAATAAAATAGTAAAATTAAGAAAAACCTGGGTAGATGTGCCCAAACCTTTGACAGCAAGTGTTAGTGTAATACATTATGTAACACCCAGATAACTACAGTACAGTGTGGCAGTGTTGTCAGACGTGCTGGGAGAAATCCAAATACAGAACCGGGTACAGATTACCCACATGTACCTGGTGTACACATCTAAATATTTTGTTAGACACTAAATTTCATTGAAGTTCTACCAGAAAGCGGCAGGAGTAAAGGAAGACCTTTTTAAAACTTTTTTTAATTCTTGATTTGATTTTCCAAGTTAAAAGATAAAAATTAGATAGAAATGGAGTCCCCTGGCCCCATCGTCAGTCCAGGTTGCCGAGCGTCAAGACCCTCGCTTATCCTGCTGGATTGAGACAGTAGGGGCAGAGACAAGTGAACAAGGACCAATCTTTGTCAAACAAAGACAGGTGTAGACTAGATATTGGTCAGGAGTGATGAAAGAATGATGAAAGTAAGAGTAAGAGGTTTGCTGGAAGAACTTTTGCAAAGGTTCCTTTTTTACTCATAGTTTATTCTTTGAGACCTATTCTCACTATATGGTTGGTGAAATATCAAACAACACTTCCTTCTTTGCCTAAACCATCTCTCAAATGTAGTTGTGCAAACTGCAGTTATGTTAAAATCCTTAAGGCAACTTAAATACTATAAAATAAAATAAAAATACAAAGAATCTTCCAAAGTGCAATCAAGAATTTGTTTTGTTTTGAACTGTAAGCCAGCAATGATTTAGGATTTTATTGTTTGTACCAATACACTCTAAACTTTTTGCCTCCTCAGAACTGGTACCTTATATCTAATAAAAATATTGTGCAAAACAATATATTTAAAAAGCTATTTTTCCAGACAGGAAGCTTTTATTTACTTAGCAAAACATTTTTATTTTTGTATGTCAGTGTGTACGCCAGTATTGTTTACAGTTCTCATCTAATACCTGCTTTGACTGCTCAGTACTTCATTAAGCTGGATCGCTGCTGAAGGAACTGAATACATTCATACAATGTCTGGGGCGTCCGGGAGAAAGCTGGAGCTACACTTTCTTCAAACTGCCACACAAGATACGATCTACTTCTTCCACAATAAGATATTTATGCTGCTTTGAAAAATATTTCTGCTTATGTACACCTGTTCTAATGATATCTGGTGTTCTTACTGGTGAAAATGCACTTATTGATAAGCTAAGACTTTTAATTGATGAGCTTAGGTGCTCAAGATGTTTGTACAGTAGTGTATAACACTATGTATGTGACTTATGCTGAAAGTTCATTATCTAACAGAAATGTATGTATTTGTGGGAAAAGTGCCAACCGCTGTTGTGTGCCTGGTTAAAAATGCTAATAAATGGCAATCCCTCAGGAAACATTGTTTCAAACTCAACTACACTACAAGGACATATGTGCCTGCTCTACCTCTTTTGAACAAACACAACACACACACACACACACATCCTTAAATCATTTATGTCACACACTCTAACCAGACGGGTCAGCACCAGCACCTGCTGGCCTGTGGGCGTTTTTTGGAGGAGGACTTTTTTTGTCATAATCTTTTTTTTCTCTTTCAGTCTGTAAACCTCCCCAGAAAGCAGTGCTCTCCGAGGACTGTCCGGAGCAGATTGACAAATGTAACCCTGGGCAAAGTTTCAGATTAGATAATAACTCATGGCTGGCACAGCCTCCGTGTCACCACTGACCGTGGCGATAGTGTGTGTTTGTGTGTGAGCCCCAGGCACTACGCAGTAGTGAAGGGCACTGGAACAGACTCCACCCCTCACAACATCAGTGCCAAAAACAGCCATAGCATGTTTCATCTGTCACCATGCCACTAAATGCACATGGCTAATGCTGATGCCACATACGCTACAGTGCATTCCATGCAAGCGGCAGCGGAAACTCTGAAAGCTGTTTGTGTAGACGGATACTGGTTTCAAGCCAGACTTAAAAACACATTTTGAATTTTAACTGCCTTGGATTTTAGACTGAAAGGTTTTACTTTGGGTGACCCTCTACTTTATTTTTGTTTATTTTATTAAAACAACTGTAGTTAATTCTGAGCAGAACTCAAAAATGCTAGATGACTAACAAACACAGCTTTGAACAGTTATGCACACATAAAATCATAAAACATTGCTTAAAAAAATACACTTAATTAAAGAAAATGTAATTCTAGTAGTTATGATTCTTATTGTTACTGACTTTTAGACTTTGGGACATGTTTAATACAAGACAACAGGATCTGACTAGTCAGCATTTGGCCATGAGGGATGGGGATGCAGTCTCGCTTCTCTTCCTGCTTGGTTGTTTTTTCTTAGTTAAAACAAACTTGGTAGATGTGTCTAATATATATATATATATATATTTTTTTTTTTTTTGACTAATTAAAAAAATCAAAGGATCTAATTGGTATTATGTTAAAACATATTAAAACAGTACATACATACAGCTAAAACTGGAACATTTCATTTTTTTTATTTTGGTACCATTTGACCTAAACATGCTGATCACTTACCATTCTTGATAATATGCCTAAATGCATGCACTTAAGCAGTAAGTTCCTCAAACAAGCCATTTTCCTCTTTATCAACATCTTTTAGTCACTCTGCCCATCCCTCTAGACAAATGTTCTGCCCATACCTCCCACGCTAGCAGCATTAGCCCATTTAACCCCTGACCCCACAGCCAGAGAAGTGCAGGACAGGCAGGGAAGCGCTATTCATTTACAAAAGCTCCTTCAGCTCCCCTTACCAGTGCAGATGAATTGCAGCATGCAGTAGCACTTACTGATGTTGATTGGAGATGAAAAACACTGCTAGGCTTCATGAAGACAGACACACATACAGTTACTGGAGTCAAACTCCAAACCGGCAGTGAACATTTTATTCTTTTTCTATTGTGTGGGTAACACATTTCACACTGGTTTTAGCATTAGGAGACTGCTTTGTATCAAATCAGGTATTGTTAGCCAATTGCTAAGCATATATATATATAGAAAAAAGACACTTAATCTTGTGTGTGTCATTTATAGAAGACACACACACCCACTCAAATTCTCTCTCTCTCACATACACACACACACACACAGGGAGAACATAATCTGCTGACAACAGAAGAATATGGACAGCCACAAATGAGTGCAGCAGTTTGTAATAGCCAATTAAAGGTGTGAAGATATGGTTGGAATGTATGTAATTACCGGGATTTTAATGAGTCAATGGGTAGCGCTTAGCTTTGAAAAGGTTGCTCCGCTTGTCACAGTGCCACAGACTTGTCGGATATGTCCCTCTTCCCAGCATTTCTGGCTTGATCCGTTAGTCTTACGACTACTCATTAATGACCTCAAAACACATCACCGATATACAGAAACAAGACAGCATGCAACGTGACGGCGACTGGAGGAAAAAAAAAAAAAACGATTAAAAAGAACACGTCCTCAAAGCAGTCCCGAAATGTTAAAGTGGAATTCCAGCATTTCTTTAAAATTTTCTTGGTGTCCATTATTTATTGAGATGTAAACAAAGTCATTCCAAGTGGATCGATATTTACATTTACATTTAGCAGACGCTCCTATCCAGAGCACCTATATAAGTGCTGTGCTCAGACAGGGTACATCTCTCTAGCTAGTACAAACAGGTTTAAGTCTAAACTACTCTTGAGCTCAGATACAGCCACAAATAAGGGCCAGTGCTGATGCATAGAAAGAAGACAGCAAAATGCATGGTTGCATACAGTACAAGTGCAATACCTTGGAATACCTAGAAAAAAAAAATAAATAAATAAAAAGTTACACACAGTATGAGTGCAATACGCAGCAGGAGTTCCTTCCTCGAAGATGAAATAGTTAAGCACAGCTGCACAAGTGCAATATGATTCATTTCAGTAATACAGTAGATTAGTGCTTATAAGTGTTTCACAAAGACATGGGTCTTCAGTCTACGTTTAAAGACCTTGAGAGAGTCCACTGTTCGCACAGCCAATGAAATGCTGTACTCATTTCCTTACAGTGGTGGTGATAGGAACCAAAGTTCACTATATCTAAAACACAAATATGACCACTTTGTTTACTTTATATACTATAAACTATATGTGTTTTCTGAGTTTTTCCATATCATTGTCATAATGCTAAAGTAGCTGTAGATCCAATGAATGTCCCTCTCCGCCACAAATAGACTTTTTATATAATAAAATAAACTTTAGGTCAAACATGTAAAGCAAAAAGCATCACACAGCATTCAGTACCATTCATAACCATTTCAATGCATTCATTTGTCTGTGAGGGAGCTTGTTGAGGCATTTCCAGATGTCTGGTTTCCATTGCCACCAGTGTGAAAAATCACATTGAACCACTCCAAATGACTTTGTTTACATCTTAATATGCATATGGAGTAATTCTGAAGATTGGGAATTATAATAATAAAATAATGATAATATAGTGCATGGAAATCATTCTTACCATTAACAACATCATAAACAAGTTCTTACCTTAGGCCGTGGCCTACAAAAACAAGGTCAGGTATGATGGTTCAAGCCAAATAAATGAATAAAATATGTAAGTAAATAAATAAAACTAAAGAAAAAGCCAAATAAAAATATCAGAGATTATTCTGAAGGTTTACATATACGCCCCCCTCCCTCCCCCCCGCCCCCAAACTTCCTCAGATCTTCTGTCTCTTAAGAGATGTTGCAGACTTCAGTGCCAAATCAGCCAAGCAAAGTGAAGTAAATACGTTAAAGCGCACATCAGTGACACCCTCCAGAGCCATTTCATCTTGGCAACTTTTCATACTTAAGTGCAGATACTGACACATGTACTTCATGGCCCCCCTCCGTATTTTTCAAAGCGGGATCAGGGGCCCATTAAAAATGCATGAGGAAGGAATAATTAGACGGAATATTTTCTCTCTGAGAAATGAAGAAATCAAAAAAACGAGCAAGGAGCACATTTGATTTCCCTGGCCTTAAAATAAGATGAAAGGTGAAGTGGAAGCGCGAGGCTAAAAAGGCGTGCCTGATCAGGGGCATTTTCCTTTTGTTCATCAAAACCCTCGGCTAATTTGTCCCTCACTTCCAGCTATATTGTGCTCTTATTGTATATTCTTTTTTAGTCGCCCCCCTTCCCCCCACCCCACCTCCACCCAAACCCTCCCCCCGCATTAGACTTGCTAATTAAACTTATTTTAATATATTTATAAGACTCATCAAGGCAGCTGTGCATATCAAAGTGCCCAAACTTGTATTGATGTGAGAAATCAAAGCGGTGATTACTTGTTAACATTGGTGGGTTTTAGCTCTTAATTGCGGTGCATGTCCGAGAGATTTGGAGGTTGGGGTTGGGGGGGTTTGGGGGAGAGTGACTGGAGGAGGCCGGGGAGTTCTCGCGGGTGGAAAAGTAAATACGCGTCTATTGATTTAGAGTCCAAAGTCTCGGCGCACTCATTACTCGGCATCCACGAGCGCGAGCCCTGGACCCGTCTCAAAGATGCTTGTTAGCGCGCGGATCATCTTCTTTTTAAAAAAGAGGTCCTTCCGCAACTTGCATCTGTTTATGTTTGTTCCATCATTTCGGAATATCTCTGTCGAAGAGAGAGATGCGGCTTTGTAGCCGCCCCCCCCAAAAAAAATAAACAAACACACAGATAAGGAACTGCAACATCTGCTTCATTACAGAAGCATATGCTACGAGCCCACGGATGCAAGAGCAGGTGAATGTATATTAATGCCCAAACAAAGGAAACCTAAGATATGAGTCGTCGAATCATTAGTGCTGTTTTAGGCCCCCCCTACCGTCTCTAATTAGACCCACAAACAATAACATGGCCGCAGACCCCATTAACAGAGAAGAGAAGGAACGGGGCGGGGGGATAATGAAACAATACGTGAAGCGTTTGAGTTTCTAGCCCTCCTTTGTGCTTGTGGAAATGATATGGCACTCTCCAACATAGCATCATTAACTCCTCCTGCCACTTTCCAGGTCACTAATTTTTCAACTATGAGTTCATTCTGCTCAGACCGATATGCTGTCTTTTTAATGAGGTTATTTCTGGGTTATTACCTCGGTCCATGCTACGCCACCTTATGCGAGGGGCCTAATTGATGTAAATCAAATATGGTTAAGCAGGGACCAACCTTGCAGGCATTCCACATTTATTCCCACATAAAAAAAAAGCACCACACATGCCCCAACCAAAAAACATCCATGTGGATAGCCTAGTATTTTCAGAAAAGGAAAGCGACTTCCCCCTATTCTTTTTTTCAATTATCCCCCCGTGGACGGGAGTGAGGGATACGCGGGCAATCCTATTCCGGGCGTAAATGTGAGCGCATGTTCACAGATGCAGAAGACTGAGTCCCGACGAGGGAGTGAGGCGCTGGCATTTGACTTTTGCTGAATAAGCTCAAGGTGTGCATTCCGCCAGGTTAGAGAGGTTATTGAGAGAGAAAGAGAGAAAGAGAGAGAGAGAGAGAGAGGGATGGATGGAGGAGGAGGTGTGGGAGAGAGAAACGAAGTAGGGTTCTTTAGCAGTCCCTGTTCATTAGGCTGCCTCTCATTCAGCAGGGAAATGAGCCCTGTGGAGGTAGACGCATAATAGGGGATTATGGGGCTTCGCGGAGATTGGCCGGACCTTCATTTACGGGGCCTTTGACTAGAAAAGGGAGCTGCATTTCAAGAGAGGTCAGTGATTGGTCATGATTGAGGACGAGGATGGACAAGTAAGAGCGCTACACTCTTAAACATATAAAGGGTGTCAAAGGGTTTCTGAGTGTGATGCCATAGAGTAACCATTGATAGTGCCCTGAAGAAACTTCCAATGCTCGCATAGTCAATGAGTTTAAGGAACCTTCTGTGAAGAAACTTCTAATGAATGATGCTTTTGTAAATGACAGCATAAGTCAAATAATGACACAGAAGCCCTTTAACTTGTATGCATAATGTATAATCCTGCTATTACCTCATATGACCCTGGATGGCTTATGGTCAATAATCACCTGACTCACTATTAAAAGAGACTCTAATATTGTGAATGTCATAATTTGTTGTTTGTGTCATTTTGTGCTGGGATGTGGGGAGTCGAGGAGAGTTGCAAGGTAAGAAGTGATCCACAAAGAAAAACTAAAACTTTTGGTGATACTGTTTTTAGCCACTATGCTTCAAAATGCTGGAACAACCTTCCAATTGATGTGAGAGAAGCTCAAAACATTGAAAAAAGCGTAAACTAACATTTTATTTTTTTAATAAACTTTCTCTTCGTCTTAATATCCATATTTTATACTTTGATTATATTTGATCTGTTTTTATTATTTTTAATATTTATTTTGTTTTATTTTGTCAACTATTTTATTCAAATGTATTTTTTTATTTTAATTTTGTTTGCTCTTGTTTTAATAATCAACTGTTCTTTTTATTTATTATCTAAATTATTCAACTTTTATTTTAAATGAATAATTTTATTATTATTTGAAATTTTTCTTTTTAGTTTATATTTTCTTCAATCACCTGTGAAGTACCATGAGTTTCAATCCTATTTGTCTGAAAGGTGCTATATAAATAAAGTTTTGATTGATTGATTTGATTGCCTGTTATCTGGGCTGTTCAGAGAGAGCTGGTTTTTCCACCACTGTGGTGTTAAATAAAAGAGAGTTTACTAAAAGCGCAATGTTTCCTATGTCTGCTTCTTTGCCAAGATGCCACACTGGTGTCAGAAGTGGGATCTGCTGAGATACAAGAGCTAAAGCACAAGATTAAAGAACTTACTGTCAGGGTGAAGAACAATGATCTTGACAGAGAACTATGGAAGAAGAGGATGCAGGACACGTGAGCGCACTGAAAAATATGTATTTGTTTTAATTTTAAACATATGCTGCTTTACATTTTTGAGTTGATTGAATTTGAAATAGCAAGTTTACAGAAGATGAATTTGTGTTTTAACTTCAAATTCAAGTTCAAATAACACACAATTTAAGGCGGCTAACTTTGGACACTAAAGTTACAACAGCTTACTTCTTCTCAGGGCCTAGAGGGCGAATATAGCTGGGACAACAATGCAAAGCTAAGCAGTGGAGCCCAGCTGGAGACATTTTTTCAAGTTTTTTAATTTATATTTACTTTTTTGGGGTCTAACGTTGGGAGTTTTACAAATACATGTACAGCAATAATTTTCAAAACTTTGTTGTCTAGACTCTGAGGTGGCTAGTTCATTGTTATGAGAACACCAGCAGCTTCTTTATTTGATTTTCTTCATTTGTATCCATTTTTTTAAATCAGTGAGGACTTTTTCAACAGCTACACATCCTTTCAGGCCCATAGCATACAGTTGGCTTCTCACAGTGGAAGAATGGATGGAAACATCTGTGGATTATTTCCTATCTGAAGAGAGATTGGAGCTTGATTTTTTCTTCTTTCTTGATCCAAAGTTTAAGCACTGACTCTGGCAGCTTTTCCCACAGGACTCGCGTGGTTGTTGGGGATCCTATTTTCTCTGAACTCTAGTTTGACTTCTGTTTTATTTTTCCTTTTCTCCTGAAAATTGAAATGAACTTGTACATAATGACCATTATACATGGAAAATGAATAAATGAGGGGAAACGTTTGCTCAGCAAGTATGAAAAACCTCCATATGATGTAAAAGTTTGATACTAATTACAGATTTTTTTTCTAAAACTGTACATCCAAGTGAAGAACCACTGAGCAACCTTTATTTTGAAGAGCATAAGTGGAGTACAGTTTCTGTTCTTCATCCTCTTAAGCACGACCGGTCCGCCTCTTCACACTCTTGATCCTTTCGCCCATTCCTCAGGTCCTCTTTCCTTCTGTCCTAAGTGTCCAAGCGTGCCTCATGTTTACTGAGATTTAGGGGACATAAATGTTGAGACGATGAAAGAGAGCATGCTCGGGATTACGTGTTGCTTTTTTTTGACAAGAGCGCTGGTGATCAGAAGCAGGCCATGACACTTGAAGAGCCTTCATGCTGCTCTAATACTTAACCCTCACTGAGTATTACAGGGTACCATCAAAGCTCTCTCTTCCTCTCTCTCTCTCTCTCTCTCTCTCTCTCTCCCACTCTCTCTTTTCCTGGACAGCCGGGTCCCTCACAGACCCGTAAGTGCGTATGATGTTTAGCTCCTCTGTGCAAATCCACAGCTTTGTGTCACTCCCTCCTCAGGTCCTGTTCCCCTGCCACTCCGCCATGGTCGCCAGCGGCACATTGACGGCTGCATCCGTCCCTGACGAGGCTAAGCCGGATCAGCCGTGTCGTCCTAGTACTGCACGTCGGAGCGTAATCACAATCAGTCTGCAGAGAGTCAACACTCCTCTGACTTTCCCCCACCACCAGCTAAAGCACCACCACCACCACCAGAATCTTCAGCAACATCATCATCATCATCATCACCACCATCATCATCACTGCCGTAAAAGGCGAAGGCTTGTCCGTCAGTCAGGTGGGTGCTTAGGCGGAGTGAGTGACAGCAAGAACGCGGAGAATGACTCTAAGCAGCTGGCTCTATGGCCCTCCGTCAGCCCTGGCAGGTATGCGTGACAGCGGGGGTGGGCAGGCCGTCCCTCAGCAGGCTGGATTAGCCCATTGAACTGCCAGCCCAGTGGCAGTCCGCGGCAGGAGGCAAGGTGCCTCATATCGATGGGGCAGAAGCAGCCTGGGAGGAACAGCTCTGAGACTTGGTGTCTGAGAATGAGCCAGCCTCCTCCAGAACTTGATCAAATGAAAAAAAAAAACCATGAAATTTAATATTCGTGCTTGAACTTCATCAGGCAACAGACTAAACGGACCAGAGTATGAATGTTATGTTTCGTCTCCTTGCATCTCTGAAATTATAACTTTCAATGCATTTTAAAAAGCAGTTTAATATTCATCGCTAAATATTATCAGTCATTTGATTCTGTGTATTAATGTTGTGCTTGTTGTTGTTCTAGGAAAGCCATATATGCTAACTTTGTAAGATGAGAAAAATGTAGTTTATCATTAAATTTAATACCAGAACCTCACAACTCACATTAAATCAAAGTTTATTTGTTACATATATAGTCATACACGATACAACCAGCAGTGAAATGCTTCAACAACTGCCCGCTCACATGAAACCATAACATAATACTGATGTCTCTGTAATATTATGAAATGTATATAAGAGCTAAGATAAAAGAGAAAGTATATTCTGAGATAAAAAAAATAAAATAGTCTAATAATTATAATAATAAAGAATTAACAATAATAAGAAAGAAAAATAATGACTGCTCCAACCACTAAAATAAAATCACGACCAATAAAAATCATGGTCACTCAACACACAACTTAACATGTGTGTTGTACCCAAACCAGCTAACAGAGTTTGTATAGGAATGCATGTCACTATTGCAAGAAAGCCTATCTTTAAAATGCTAAACTTACAGGATACAGGATTAGAAAATTACAGGACAAGAAAATAATGCTCTCAGTGTAAAAAATAATTGATCCTATTAACATTTATTTTGTAATTAATTTAATTAATTTAACAACATTTCAACACTGCAGTTTGTCATGCAACATAACCTTCAGGCCAAACTTCAAGTCAGCACAGAAAGATCATTTGGGTACATAAAAGAAAGCTTTAATAACTTTCAGTGCAAGTACATTCATATCCAAACTTTACTGGTCACTAGATTAAAATTGTGTATGAATGTAAAGGATTTTTTTTTCACTGTTGGAAAAATCTTGAAATAACTTTAACTTTAACTTGGTAAATTAACTTTAACAACAAAATTCATACCCAAAATTAACCAACAGTTAACAGCACAGAAATGACACACAGTAATACTAAAAAAAACTAAATGCTGCTGTTATACTAAACATCCAGCAGAGCTTAAATGAATATAAATATAATAAAACATGGCTCATGATCAGACCTATCTTAGAATATGTGGGTGTGGCTAATCAGCAGCTTGATTGACAACTCTCTGCCCAACACTCCTAGCCTGCTCTGCCCCTCGCTAATGCACTAGCCACTAACCCAGTAAAATCATTATCCAGCTTTTATGAACATTTACTGAATGTAAAAAGTCTGGGAGGTGCAAATGGACAGATGGACAAATAAATAATAGGTGGATGAAGCAATGTGCAAATGGATGAACAATGTTAGTGTATGTAAAAAGAATGTATAAAGGAAGTAGAGACAGACATGTGGTCTTTTGCTTGCTAGCATTTAGTTGCACTGGGTTAGCATTAGCTTACTAAGTTTCTCTGAAACTCTTCTGTGTGGGCGGGACCAGATACATCAGCTTTGTGATTGGCCAGGGAAATGCTTATGAAAGCATTACCCAAGAATAGGAACAGTATTTAAAGGGTTTACTTAGTACATGTTTTCGGTTTTCCCTGGATGTTTAACAAATAAAGATAGAGTATGAATATGATACATGTTATTGTTGTCTTTAGAAAACCATTGAAAAGATATTTTAAACTTAAAATTTAACATGCAATTTTAACATTTGTACTTGAAGTTTATTAGTCACCAGGTAAAATGTGAGTATACATCTTACGTTATATTAATGTTGTAAGAGCATAGAATGCAATTTATTAACATTGTAAACTAACATTAATACTCAAATTTTATTTTTTAAAATGTTATTTTATCTCTGTAATCAAAAACTCTTTAAAGCAAAATTTTATTGGAGGAAAAATACAATATTTTTGTTTTAAATTGTAGCATTTAATAGATTAACATTCTAACGTGCAACATAAAAGAAACTTTGCATTCAAACCACAACCGCATCAGTCAACAGGCATTCATTGTTTTGGCTGTCATTAGAAAAATCTTCATTCTTAAGTCAGTATCTGTCCATATCAGCATAAATAAAACAATAAATACAATTTTAACATTTGTGCCCAAAGTTTTATTAGTCACCAGATAAAATGTGGTTGTGAATGTTAAATTATGTTCATGTTGTATAAGCCTAGAATGTAATTTATTATTTGATGTAATGACTTAACATTGTAATTTAACATTAATACTTAAAAGTTATTGTTACAAATTATATAACAACTTTATGCTCATACCACAACTGCATCAGTCAACTGACATGAAAGTTTATTTTTCATTCTTAAGTCAGTGTTTGCAAATATCAACATAAAAAGGCTTTTTATTTGACATGTTTTCTGTTTGTCTGTAAGAACAAGATTAATCTTATCAGAAAAAAAGAGATTTAGGCCCACTAAATAGATAATTTATATAAATCTATATAACATATAAAAATGTAACATGTGATTTTTTTCATGTGCCCACAGTTTATTAGCCACTAGATAAACTTTATCATTTAATGTAATAAGTTAACATAGTAACTTAACGTTAATTCTCAAATTTTATCAGTTATTCTGTCACTGTTTTATAAAACTCTTTAAAGCAAAACTTTATGGGAGGAAGAGGAAAACTTTCTTGATTTAAACTGCAATTTGCATTTGCTACATTAAAAATCTAATATGAAATATAATATGCAACTTTGCATTCATACCGCAACTGTATCGCAACTTAGCCATCATTAAAAGTCTTTACTTATAAGTCAGTATCTGTCAATATCACAGTCAATAAAAAAAAAAACGTTTAAATTGTCCATTCAATATGGTGTAATGAGATTAAATGAAATAAGTAATACAATAATAATGAATAAATAAATATATAAATAAATAAAATGAAACTATGATGCTTCCTTATGACAGTGGCACTTTGTTAACAAGGAGTACACGTACTGGTAATACTTTTAAAATATATATATAATGATATTTGTATAATGTTTTTCACGTGGAGGCAACTATGCAAGCATTTACGGTTTCCTTAAGCTCTTTTGAATCACCAGGCGCTCAGTTACTTTCACACTGTGGGAAAGATTAATTTTTTGCAACACTGAGTCACTGCTAGCAGTACATTCAGTTCAGGGTTTCTGCTGTAATTAGCCATGTTCTCTGAAGTTATAGCTGCATTATTGACCTTAGCTATTGTATTGCGATTTGATATGTGCGCGTTCAAAAAGAAACCTTGCGCTGCAGCAGATAATGATGAGAAAAGAAAGGAAGACTAAAAAAGAGAGAGAGAGAGAGAGAGAGAGATTAAACAAGGCTCCAGAGATTCGTGGGGCTTCTATATGTAATTATTGGGTGCTGCTGATACCGCAGCCAAACGCGCAGGTACATTAGAAGAATAAACAGCGGCTTTTCGCAGTGCGTCTTACTCTCCGGGTTTGTTCTCCTTATCTAATCGGAGAGTGTTTGCTGGGGTGAAGGTGCTGATGCTCTTGAAGTGCTGGTATTATCCCACTAGCTCTCTCCCAGTCTCTTCTTTAATTTAGTTGTTATAATTAGGCATTAACTGGTGTCAGTTTCTACGGCCACTAACAGCCCCACTCAGTTCTGCTTGTCTGCATTATCAGTTTGGGGGGCTAGTGGGGGGCAGGGAGGAGAGGGAGAAAGTAAATTATAATGAAGGCCTATATAGTCCAATTACCGATAAAAGCAGCCAAGTGCGGTGCCGTAATGAGGTGCCACTACCTCTCCTCCAACCCCCCTCCACCACCATCACCACCACCACCAGCAGCACCACCACTTTCCCCTTGGAAGGACACGTCCATGGGAATACCTAATCGCTAGTTTTATTACTTTGAACCCCCTTCGCTGGGGGGGTTTAACCCCGGTACTTTCAATCTGAGCGGGCGGTTTGGAGACAAACAATTACGGCGTCCATCCCGCGCCTGCTAAACAAAGTTAGCGGAGAGGGGAACGGGGAGAGGGAGATTGAAGAAGAGATGGAGGCGATGGAGTGAAGACAGGAAGAAGAAGAAGAGGAGGTGGAGGTGGTGGAGAGTGAGGAGGAGGAAGCCCATCCTCATGTTCTCACTTTAATGGGTCAGTATTTAATTATTTGGAATGGCGTAGCTGTCTCTTGTAGCCGGCGATGTAGTTCCTTGCTGGAGCACTTACAAGGCAGGCAGGTAATTAAACTGTAAGATCAACCACTGGCCCTTCTCTGCCTCTCTCCCTCCTTCTCTCTATCCCTTCCCTGTTCTCTCCTTCCTTTGTCAGGTGAGGCGCCACGCATCGGAAAGCAAGTAGAATTCAGGAAGGAGAGAGAATGGGCCGGTGGTGGAGGTGAGGGAAACTAGACAGGACGAAAGAGAACAAATTAAGAGCGGTGGGAAGAGAGTGTTCCTCAGAGCTCACCTTCAGCACCCATACTCTGTTCCTTTCAGACTCTGAGACTCTGCATAAATAAGGCGTACTTTACATCGAGGGATCATTTTAAGAAACATCTCTTTCCCTTATTAATGAATTAAATCTAGTCTACCACAGCTTGTCATGTAATACGTTCCCAAGTTGTACCCTGCTGTAGAGAAGCACTTCTTCAGGCCTGAAAACAAAGGCAACTTCATTTAACGTCTTTAAACTGTTAACTACTGCTATATGGAGGACAGGGCAGTATATAACAGTTGCTTTTAGTGCATTAGTCTCTGATGTAGCTTAACTAACACTGCAGCATTTCACTACAATTGTGAAGAACTGCTCTGCTGTGGTCACTGTGGAAAGCATTAAGGGGCTGTTCTCTTATTTCTTTAGTGTGTTATGTAGGTTTGTTCATGTAAACATTCCCAAAGTACACACCAGAGGTAGAAACTCTCCTATAGAAACTGCCTGAAACATCTCATTGGAATTTCAGCCCATTTCCCTGTTACAAGGTGATGTCATCTAGTAACACAATCCTTATTACCCGCCTACCAGGGCACATTGCACAGAGACTAAAATATGTCTTGCTCCAGTATAGATTACCAAACTGGCCCGGGTCCATAGACTCATTTAATCTGACTGACTTTCAGGATCAGACTCTGATTCAAGCTGTTAGAGCCAAACTCACGCCATTCCATCTACTCCCATTTGAATTCAAGTATCACATATTCTACTTGTGAACACAAATGTCATATACACTACCATTCAAAAGTTAATCACTTGTCATATTACATTTAAATGCATGGACTTGGGTAGGTGTTCTTTATCTAAAGCCTTATACTTTATTGGAATGGTTTGTTTTCATAGTAAGCCCCATTTTGTTCCCTAAACCCCATCATTAAGTCTTCCCGACCGTAATGAATGCCCAGGTATGGATTAAAGAGGTTAAGAGAAGTTTTGTGGATTTACAGAAAATATGTGGTTGAATGTTGACAATATTAGCCTCATAGCTTCAGTGCTAAATTCAGACACGTCTTGGCTGATTAACTATATCTGGGGAAAGTGTACAACAGTTTTGATTTGGACCCAATTATATATGATAACAGTATATTATCATATATTGCAGTACATTATTGTTATTTTCTGCATTAAGATTAGATCACTACCTTTTAGATGTTACATTTTATTATAATTTAATTTTAAATGTTGCACAGCCTTCTTGGTTTGTATAGATCAGCCCATCCCTCTACACATCTAAGATTTCTTACCTTTTTAAAGCTTTCAACGAATGATCTGTGACCTATATTGATATGCAGCCCTAGCTTCATATTAGAATCATTATTAGCATTTTTCTACAACAAAATTGTTTTAATATTATTAAAAAAGAGGGAACTCTAGTGTAAATAGAAAGAGTGCAATGCATGCATTTGATAGATTGATGAGAACACAATAATATAAACTTCTGCTTAATATAAACAATCTGCTTTGGTTAATGAATAAAGGTTTAAGGGTAAACTAATTTCAGCAGATGTAAGCACCGTAATTCAGAGTGGTTTGATATGAAATGTGCTGTGGAATAACACCACGTAAGATATTTACAGCGGTGGTGCTAATAACCAGGGTTTGTGATATCTACAACACAAATACAGCAGATTTATTTAAGTGTATCCAAAACCTCCAAACCAATAAAAAACCTTCTGAACTTTATGTGATATTAAAACAATACAATACAATACAATTAAATTAATTGAATTAATATATAAATAAATATCTTTGGGTACTGTTTTCCTTAAATTAAATGTGTCAGAAGTACATTGTATGCCAAAACCTTGTCTTAAAACTATTATCTTATGTATCTATAACAATCATGTCTGGTTCCTACTACAAATTCATAAGTTGCTCTAGAATGCTACATTTCATCAGCCAATTAAATAAGCAGAAAATCAATAAAATCCCCTTTAAACACTAACACTGAGATTCGAACCCATTTCAGGGCAAGATCCAGGGCATGTTTGCAGAAGCGTCCTCAGTAGTGCTGATGTCTCAAATTTAAAGCTACTTTCAGGTCTTCCATTGTTCTGGAGCTGTCTGCTATACTGGGCTTGTGGAGTGGAGTGGAGTGGTGCACGGGGTTGAGGGGGTTGCTAAGGTGTGTGTGGCGTGTGGATCTGGGAGGGAGAGGGTCTGTTGGCGGTGCATTGTTTGCCAGGCTCGGCTGGAGACAGGCGATGGATTAAACGATGAATGAGTGATTTATTAGCTGCCGCTGTCACGCTGCTTAGATGGATTACTACACACAACCTTTGACCCCACTTACCAGAGTCCTCACTGCCACTGTGTGGGACGGAAGGTGTTTCTTCGAGTGTGTGCGTAAGAGTGTGCGTGTTGGTCCGCTGGCCAGCTGCAGGCTGGTGACAGGATGGCACTGTTTGATCAATGGGCTAATGAACAGCCCATTTCATAGGCCCGATGAAGTGACTCTCTGTGTTCATAGAGTGCCTGTGCTGAGGCCTATTCAGTGCACTGTGTCCACTACATCTACAGACAAATATATCTATAATAAAAGCCAGTGATACCACTTCAGTCTTACTCAGGCTTGTGTGGATTATTCACACCTGGATTTTAATTTAGAACACAAAAACATGCTCTTAAACATAAATCTAACAGTCCTTTGCTGGAAAGTACGGTTCTTTGGAAATCTTCAAACAAATCATCTCACCTGGCAATCCATTCTGAGAATTTGGTCCCTTTAGCTCTAAATTTGATTCAAATCTGGCTCCAGAGGGATTATCCATGCGACACTTTGGCCCCATATTCTGAATGATAGTGGCAGCTAAGCTGTTTCGTAGTGTAACAATTTCAATATACTATGAAACTAATGAAAAAAACAGGCCTCAGTGTCCCACCAGAGTATGGTGGGTAGGAGTTTTGTGGTGGGCATTCAAAGTTCTTTGAAGATGCTATAAGAGCATTTTAGTTTCTAAAAAGCCATTTTTAAATAAAGAAGTGACTTCAGGGAAGCACATCGTATCAAATCAAATATATAAAGTATAGAACAACAAAGTGAATCTTGATCTCTCAATCAACAACAGCTGTTATTGGATGTCATCAGATATAATCACTGAAAAAGATATATGCACACAAGACAAAGATAGAAACAGAAGCAAACAAGAGTTAACGTTGCTGCTGCTTTCCACCACTGGAGGTGCTTGTAGAGGGATGAGAAGTTTGAGGCTTAACATTCCTATGAGGTTAGTTGTCAGCGTTGACTTTGAACAAGAGGAACTGTGTATTTCCCTGTTTCTTCTGCTGATATCTTGCCTCCAATTTGTTTGGAGTATGAATTTGGCAGGTTTAAATGCATTAAAAGCAATTCAGACTTTACTCATGTGGTCTACTTCCAGTCCAATCGGATCTACCCAAATTGTAAAACATTAAATGTTTCATGTTTATGACTCAGTATCCTGTGGTGTGGACACTAAATAGTGTGGGCGCATGAACCCTAGATGTTTGTTTAGATCTATATAAGTTTGTGAGAAATCCCACAATGTAGTGTGAGAAACTGCTGTGAGGCTTTGAGAATCATTGGCATGACTCTTGTTTGGTTGCATAATCGAGAAGTGTCTTACAAAACAGAACAACATATATATATATATATATATATATATATATATATATATATATATATATATATATATATATATATATATATATATATATATATATATATATATTGTTGCCGTCCAATGAAAAATACTGACCAAAATGACACTTTCTTTACTTTCCATGTAAGTCAATGGAACCAGAACTGTCACCGTCTAAAGAAAAACAAGTATCTATTATTGATTATTTTTCAAATATTTAACTATGTAAATCAATGTAAAGAGATTTTATTCCAAAGCAGTTCTGGAGCATATTCATCTGGCCATTTGTGATGAAAACAGGTAGAGCTCAAATGAGTGTTCAAATGATGCAGGAGAGTCAAAGTTGGGAATACATGTCTTTGATCTTTTTCATATATAGATTTAAACAATGTCAGCAGTGGGAGGTGGGGGACCAAGCCCCTGTCAAATGTTTGATCATTTATGTCCAAACCTGCTGTAGTAGATATATACAGACTTTATATTTACATGAGTAGATTCATCAGACAGCAAAATTGCGTCATTTCTCTTCTGTAAAAGTGATAAACCTTGGTAGAATTAGGGGACAACAGATGAAGTGAACCCATTTTTCCTCTTCAGACTGTTATCTGCATTGTTACAGCGTGCACCAAGATATCATTAATATCCTCGAGAAAAGCAGTATTGCTTGAAAGCAGATTCAAACTTGAAGAAATATGAGCACCATAAGTTGCTTTTCCTGATTACAGCAAATAGAGTTCAGAACAATGGGACAAAAGACTAAAGGTGTTTTTAATGAAAGGCAAGATCTGCAATATGTCAGGCTTGTACCAACCGCAGAGAGAGCATATGTTTCTTATGCAGCCGTGTAGAGAGTATTGAATAGATGACAATTACCAACCTTTTTTTTTTCTCTCCCTCCTCATCAGATTTCCTGACAGAAGGCTTAGACAGAAACAGGCTTTCATTCAATCATCTTTTCTAACTGTAGTCTTTCTGTTCCTGTTTTTTTTCCTATTCTATGCATGCAAACTCTCTCTCTCTCTCTCTCCTCTGTCTTTCTGTTTCTCTCTCTCTCTCTCTCTCCATCTCTATAACTCATTTAGAGAGCTCTGGCAATAAAAGCCAAAACAAAAGGAAGGGGCTTTTTTGTACCTTTGCTGACTTCGTTATACGCTGGCGTAATAAAGAAAAGTAATATGCTTTAAACATTAAATAAGACTTTAATTGGAGCACATGAAAAACGTGCCATGGGAAGATGTAATTGAATGTCGCCAGGGAGCCGGGGGAATTAAAATAGGTCATTTTATGCTTTGCTTTATTTTTGATTGAATCTGCTTCTAAGTGGCCTCGACAGTGGTATTATCAGTTTTAGATGGTATGTGAGGCAGTCAACGCCACTGTTCCTCGGTAAGATGAGAGGAGAGTGGAGGGGGTGTGGAGGGGGGGGCAGCTGTGGAGGGGGCACGGGATGACAGAGACAAATGTCTCAGCATTGACAGCTGTCCTCCATTTTCTCTTCCCACACGGATCTTGCGAACGGCCAAAAAAACAAGCAAATGGCTCTGACTGACTTTCTGTGCTCGGTAAATGAGGAAATGGAGTCGTATTGTTGTCTGTGTAACTAAAGCTCGGCACACCGGTGTAAAAGAGCCTTGACCTAGAATGCCTTCTTTGGCATCAGGAATAGTGGGCTTCTATGATCTGTGCCTAAAAAGAAACGGTGTTTGTGTGCAAGTGTGGATCTGCTTGCCCATGTATTTAGCTCTTTTTGAGGACCAAATGTAGGAAGTCATGAACATTTTGATGTTGTGAAGCTGCTCCAAACATGTTTTTTTGTTTTTTTTTAGACTATACAGTACTGTGCCAAAGTTGTAGGCTCTTGGGGATATTATATTTAAAGTTGTTTTTTTTTCTCCAGACAAGAAGCTCAGCAAACCACTGTATATTTTTAATAGTATTCATACAGTAAGTGGTGCTTTTACACAAGTCGTACAAGCTTTTCCTAATACTGGAAACAACTCAGTATTATTTGTAGTTACTAATACCTGCTTTGACTACTCAGTACCTCAGTAAGCTGAAATCTGGAACTAAATCTGGAACCAAACTTTGTTCTTTAAACTGGAAGTAATTTATATTACTTTGTATTGTATTTAGGATTATTTACATCTGTTCTAATGATATCTGCTGACCTTGCTGGTAAAAAATACACTTAATAAAGGCTTTTAATCAATTATCCTAGTTGAATGCACAGTTTGCACAATTCTATATATTTGAAAAAAAAAACCAATAGTAAATACAAACTGCCAAAAGGCCTTGGTCATACCTAGTATTAACCGGAGGTGTACAAAAAATGATTCTAAAACTTATTTGACAAAACAAACTAAATGATATATTTCTTAAAGCATTTCAGTCAGTATTATTAAACCTGCATTCATTCTAGCTATCTATTAAGACTTATCACACAGAACCTGGTGTAATGTCCCAATTGGTTTAACTGGCTCCCATACAGGTTCATGCACTGTGTCAACAGCAGCAGTTGTGGTCACCTCTGTCGCCAGACCTGTCACACATTCACAAACATATTACTCATGAGCAACATGTGAGCAGTGAGCACTACATCACAGCCACCCAGGAAAAAGTCAGCTCCAAATCCATAAACAACCATAGCACAACAACTGCAACTATTACAAACTCAGACAATCTGGAATGAAACACATGTTTACAGACCTCAAGATGCTTCCTCAGGTTGGACAGTGAGTTTGGGAAGACATTGAGGAGGTTTGAGTACAGTAAACAGAGCAAACTATTAAAACTACTTTCCAGTAATCTTCCAGTAACAGTATCCACTATTACAACCACAGAGTTAAACTGTTTAAAAGCTACAGCAGCCCTTTAAACTTGACTGGCAGTGTAGACGTAGTTTACTGTGATTGTTTTTTCTTTTGCGACCAACTCAATATGGCCAAAGAAAAATCTGCTGACATCACAGGACTTTCACAGAGTGATTTACATGTAGTGGAGTAAAAGTCATCAGCAAGGTACTAAAACAAAAGTACAGTACTTAAGTAAACATGCTCCGTTAGTGTCCAACCCCAGTATTAACCTCCATCTCTAGTATTCCAATCACACTGATACATATAAACGATTACACCTAGCATTTCCATGTGTCTTGTATTTAATCTTCAGTGTGATGACTCATTTGGTTAGCTGGTCCTTCACTCCTGCCAGCAATGCATTGCTACCCCTTTACAGTCACTATACTCATGTTATGTAGTCATCAGGAATTGTGTGCTTCTGTAGTTGCTGCATAAATGGATGTGTATGTCCCTGTATTTAGTTCTTTGTGGGGACTGATGGAAACGATAAACATTATGAAGTGGGGATATTAGGCAGATCCAAACAAACATTTATTTGAAAGTTTGTCAAAGTAAAGCAAAAATGTTTACACCAGGCACTGTTTATATCTATTTTGATGAAAGTATTGTCTAAACTTTTACGCCTTACATTTCCATGCATCTAGAATGCATCTGCAATGTCCATCCACAATCAGATTCACATTCTGCAGCATGAGTGCCATGCATATTTGCTTTGTTAGTGTCTTACTGGATTTGCTGTGAGGCAAAAAATATACTATCTTGGAAGGCTCTACACATGCTTGAACGATATTAATGGCAAATGCAACATATAGGGGAGAGCAAGAAAGAATATATGCACTTGCCTTTGTGTTTGCAGTGAACACATTTGATTACATATCCCGCTTTGCTGTCTGTGGTGCTATAATGTTTATCCTATAAAGGTCACGTGACCATATGCATCCCTGACCCTTTATGAAATCGTATCACTGTGCATCTCAGAGACGTTTTGAATACTGTTCACACGTTTGCTTAGTGTTATCTATATAAGAAGGAAACATATCATATCACGTGTATGGTGTCCAAATTTTTGTTCAGTTTAACACTGGAGCTACGAAGCTAAAACTGATAACGCTAATAACTGATAAGTCAATAGTCACACAAATCGTTTATATGAATGCACGCCTAACGCTTTGCTTTACTCACTCAATCCACTGTCTAAAATAGCCGTAGCATTCAGCTACATGGTGAAGTTCTGTTCATTTTTATAGTTCAATCACAATCACAATCACAGTCACAGTGTCTATACTAAATCAGTCTACAAGACCAGGATGCGGTTAGAGCAGGTTGAGAGGGGTAGGATACCAAGCATGATATAACTACATCTGGGGGGGGTAAAATTTTGGTAACACTTCTTATGAATCATGTTTTCACATTGTACTGCAAATGCATTCATGAGGCATTACATAGCATACATATCACCTACATAAAACCTGGCATAAGCTTGTGTAAAGTCTCTGAAGTAGTTATAATGACATACATAATACTTCAAAAAGGAAAGAATATGTGACTCATAACACTGTATGGAGTTTTATGCCAGGCCATAACAGGCTTTAAGTAAAGTGAGTTTTTTGTGTTGTTGTTTAAGAAACATTGTTGCAGTACATTAAACCTCATATTTTGAGTTAGCAAAGCTTGTTTAAAACTATAATTATGTATTTGAACATTCATGGCTCCAGTGTTGTTATGAACAGATTTTATAGTGCATTAACATGGCATTGTAAAGGTTTATGCTCTTGTTTCATGAAGTGTTATGCATGTAATTATAATTAGTTATGAGTAATTACAACATTACGTCTGGCATTATAAGGTATTACATATGCCATATAACACCTTTTTAATGCATTTATAAGATATTATGAATGCAGGATTCATAGGACGTGTTACTTGGATTTTTGGCCAAAGCACTTTAATAGAATGTATAAGTGTTACCTTATAAAGATTAGGACTAAGGTTAAGCTTGATTTAGCATGATAGCAGGATTTAGCTGCAGTAATATAGACATCAGTGGAAATAAGATAAAGTAACAATGCTTGAACAAGGCTTTGGCAGTCAGGTAGCGAGTGATGCAAGGCCCTTCATTTAGAGTGTGTTACACATATACAGGTGAGTGTTCACTTGTGGTGCATGTAAAGTGTCTCTTGTAGGCCGTTGCCTCCTTCTATCTCTTTGACACTGTCTCTCTTTTCTCTTTTCTTCTTTTCCCTGCCTCTCTCTACACTTAAATTAGGTCTACTGCAAGCCAGACTGTCCGTGCCCTGCAGAAGGCCTCCTGGGAGTAAAACCGTGTGTGTATGTGTGAGAAAGTGTGAAAGAATGTGTAAGTATGTGTGTGTATACTTATGTCATGTGTTTGGTGTGTGTGTTGGTGTGTGTGTGTGTGTGTTTGGGGGTTCTGCTCACCTTGGCAGCCGTTTGTGTGTAAAAGAGGGTAAAATGTGGCTGCTTAGAGTCCAGAATCCAGCCCGCCGCAGTCTCTCCGGCATCAGAGTCCCATGTGACAAGAAACACTCTAGACCAGAGGATATTCTCGGGGGGGTAGAGAGAGAAGCGGATGGGGGCAAGAGAGCAGGAGATCTAGGAGAAAAGAGAGAGAGTCAAAGTGGGAGAGAAAGAGAGGTGGTGAGAGGGAGACAAGGGAGAAAGAGAAGAGATACAGAAGAAAAGAGAAAGAAAGAGAGAGGAGAGATAGAGAGAGAGTGAGAGAGAAAGGGTGTTGAGAGATAAAAGAAGGGGCAAGGTATAGAGAGATGAGATCCAGGAGCAATCATGAATGATAGAGAAAGAAAAAGAGAAAATAAAAGAGGGAAAAAAGAAAGCGGGTGACAAAAGTGAGCAAGAGCGCAATAGACAGAGAAGGGTACTACAGGAAACAAGAGAGAGTAAAAGGAGGGGAGAAAGAGATGAGAACAGGGGAAAAGAGAGAGCAAGAGAGGAAATGAGGAGAAAAAGTGAGAGGGATCAAGCAAATAGAGTAAGAGAGAAAAAAAAGAGAGATGGGAGATAAAAGGGAGAGAGGGAGGGGAAGGAGAGGGGGAAGAGCTGATCCCTATAAAGAGAGTAAGAGTAAAAGTGGAGAGAGTTGGAAAGAGGGAATTACAGGGGAAAAGAGAGAATAGAGATGGAGATAGAGTGAGAGTGAGAGGTAGACTAAAAACGAGGAAATAAGAAAGTGATAGTAAAAGAGGGAGAAAAGAGAAAGAGAGATGATACAGGAGGACAGAGAAAGAAAGAGAGGAAAAGAGGGGAAAAGAGAAAGTAAATAAGGGAAAAATGAGAGAGAGAAGGAGAGAGAAAAAGTGAGATACAGGAGAAAAGAGAGAAAGAGAGGAAAAGAGATCATGAGACAGAAAGAGTAAAGGAGAATAAAAGAGGGAGAAGAGAGAGAAAAAGGGAAGTGATACATGAGGAAAGAAAAGAAAGAGAAAATAGTGAGAGAGATGAAAATAAGAAAGACAAGAGAATAAAAGATATCTCTGTAAAACAATGAAACAGAGAGGAAAAGGAACAGAGAGAACAATGCAGGAAAAGAAAGAAAGAAAGAGCTTTCTCCTCATTTATTCATTCCAGTGTGTGTTCGGTCATCAGTCAGCACACTGACCACACAGTGAGATTTTTTAGGTCACTTATTAGAATTACATTCAAACACAGCAGCGATATGACCAGTCTGATTATGATGTGTCTGTGTGTGTGTTGGTGTGTGTGTGTGTGTGAGAGAGAGAGAGACAGACAGAGAGAGTGAGAGAATAAGAAACTCCTCTTGGACCATACTATCAGTCTTTCTCTTTCTGCTGCCTTCTTCCTCCCTCTCTCTCCCTCTCTCTCTCTCTCTCTCTCTCTCTCCCTCTCTCTCTCTCTCTCTCTCTCTCTCCTCTACTTTCTCTCAAATGGATAATTCTGGTGATGTCCCTGACAGGCCATGGTTTAGATTTTGATTTATGTTCTTCCAAAGCTAAAATCAAAGAATCCATCTCATGCTATTTTATGGCAGCTGGGATGATGAATGGTGCAGTCTCTCGGCCAAACGAAGCCGCTGTGTCTTTGCCCCGGATTTTAATTGTTAAAGTAGCCAGTCATTGCTCAGAATTCAACAGTGAAAAAGGCTCTGCCTCTCTCTCTCTCTCTCTCTCTCTCTCTCTCTCTCTCTCTCCCGCTCTCTCTCTCTCTCTCTCTCTCTCTCTCTCTCTCTCTCT
Organism: Megaleporinus macrocephalus; assembly: GCA_021613375.1. Taxonomy (NCBI): domain Eukaryota; kingdom Metazoa; phylum Chordata; class Actinopteri; order Characiformes; family Anostomidae; genus Megaleporinus; species Megaleporinus macrocephalus. Next base: position 23,862,109 of record CM038728.1, on the reverse strand, counting down.
CTCTCTCTCTCCAAAAGTGCAGAGGAGATGGCTGCTTTGAACGAAAAATTGAATTTAGTTTACAGTAACTTGCTGCTAAATCATTCATAGCGCAGCCATAGGGAACTCATATAACAAGTATAACTAATGGCTCTTGTAATGGGCAGAACTTTGAAGTGTAAATTTCGCATGTATATTTAATGTATGGAAATAACATTTTCTTCCTCTTCTTCTTCTTTTTCTTCCTCTTCTTCTTTTTTTAAAGTAACACACCAGATGAGCATTTGATACACTTTCAATTTGCCATTCTATTCAAATGGCCCCAGCCAACTCGGCTGTCCGCTTGTGCTCGGGTAGCTCCGCTCAAGTTTGGCTCATTTGTGTTCACGCTGTGAGTCACTCTTGCGACTCATCTTTATTTTGTAACAGTGGAAGAGAATTAAGCTCGGGGACCAACAAAAAAAGAGAGAGAGTGAGAGAGAGAGAGAGAGAGAGAAAGCTCGCTTATCCCAGGGCTAAACATCGCAGCTGAGTAATTGGTTTTGTGAGGGTTCAGAGTGACGAATAACAAAGCGAATGAGATGTTCATCCTCCAGTGTGTCTGTCATTATGAAAGCGCCTCGTTTAATATGAACCCACCCCCCTTCAAACCACCCCCCACACCCCCCAACAACACCCTCCCACCAAAGCGGGCCCCGTCGCCTAATTTTACGCAGGGCCACATCTTACGCGGCCGATAAAAGTCATAAACACATGTAAATAAAATCAGCCACCGCACGCCATTAATCAAATGGGACACGATGTCGTGATGCCCCCTTTCAAAAACAATGCGAGGGTTGTTGGGCGGGGGGGGTGGGGGGTTAAGAAAGACAAGTAACGATGCTCACCGAACTCCGACAAAATCAATGATGCAAATGAGGAGGGGGGGGGGGACAAGCAGGGCAATAAATTCTTTCACATCTGCACATCCCAGTGAGAATTTTTTTTTTTCATAATTTTTAATAAAGCAAGATTGTAGTGTTTGTAGCACTGAATAATTTAATCACAGATATGGAAGGGGGGAGGTCCACTAAAATACAGGAAAAAAAAAAACATAAAGTAAATACATAAACACATAACATTCTTTTTTTGCTTTTGCTCTGAGGTGTGTGCATATATATGTATGTACAGGATACATCTTGTGTGATTGTTTCCTTTATCCCCCTAAGAGCTTTACATCACTGACACTGATTGCTCTCAAAGTGCATTCTGGGCTTAATAGGTCTAGCATAGGTCTTTGTGGACAGGCGGAATAAAAGGGGGGGGGGGGGGGGTAATATTAATAAAAAATAAAATTATATATATATATATATATATATATATATATATATATATATATATATATATATATATAAATGCACATGGAGGAGTGGATGAGGCAGCCTCAGGTGAAACAAAGCCTTGGCAGTAATTTATAACAATGACACAGGAGCGAAGTTTCTCTAAATGAGGCATTCAGATAGCCAAACCAGTCATTTATCCTGATGATTAATACAAATGATATTCCTAATAATAAATATCACTGCCTCGCAGCGAACAGGCAAGGAGGGAGAGAGAGGCTGCAAATCTAAATCTATTCCGCCAAACACCTTCACTGTGCGCGCTCCATGTGCGTGAATGTATATGCATGTGTTTACTGCTACATGGTTGCCGTACATTAATTCTTAACTCATAACGGGGAGCTGTTTCATGTGTAAACATGCAAAAATCTGCAATTATCTCCCACTTTTTAAAGCATCCGCTGCATTAAACTCATACAGCCATTTCCAGCCTTGCCTGTACATGTACTTGTGGGGTTGATGTGCAGTAATTTTTGCTCAGAACCGGAAGCTGTTTAATGTACACACACCTGTAAGTTACACTGAGAGAAATCATGTCATTTTAAAGAATGTGTTTTGATTTTACTTCCAAAAATTCATACTGGATTGTAATATGAAATGGTGCAATTATAAGTTGGCATGAGTTTATGTGCAAATATTAAGGTGTTTTGTCTGCCTTTTAACTGGGGACTAATCCTGCACATATATGTCTCTGTGTTTGTGCAGTGTAAAAATGGGCAGGTCTCAAATGACTTGATTGTGGCAATACATATGTGTTCAATTATTCCTTTAGTTAATCCATACTGTGTAATATCAAGTTTCAAATAATGTGTGTTCACTTCTAAATATATATTTTAGATGTTGCTTACTTATTATTGAAAGCTGGTTTGTGTGTAAATGTGCCAATTTTGTGTAAGTCTCACTAAGAGAACACTAAGAGAAACTGTAAAACCTGTGTGTTTAGGTTTGCTTGAGAAATTCATACTGGGACATAAATATAGTTTCCAACTAACCCTGCACATGTACTTCTATGGTTGCAGTAAAGTAATTTTTTGCTCATAACAGAAAGCCACAAAGCTGATTTTACAATAATGAAAGCATGTATGTTTTGTTATTTTTGCAGTAACATTAAATTGCATTAATAGTGAACAACATTTTGTTCAACTATATATATATTAATTTAATTTTACATATATATATATATATAGTCGCTGTCCAAAGAATACAGTAATCCTTACTCATAACTGGAAGCAATACATATGCTTTAAAATTGCATGATTTCTCTCTATGAGTTTTCTCACAGTTTCTTACGATCACACACTTCTTTCACTATAACAAATCATCTAATTTTAAAGCATGTGTATTTAGTTTTGCGCCAATAAATTCATACTGGAATGTTTTCATCTCACTAGTAAGTTCCTCGCTAATGGTGCACATGCATTTTTACAGTGCATATATTTCTATATAAATAATGGTAGTATTCCTTTGTTTTAATGTTTGTGCATTAATCTTTGCTCCAGTAAATTCATACTGGAATGTAATAAAGTTCTGTGGTTGCTGTACAGTAAGTCTTACTCCTAACAGAAATTCATTTTATGGGTAAATGACCATGAATTAAATATATGATTATGTGTAATATATCACTATGTCTGCTTATTTCTGCGTATGTCGTTTGCCTTCTCTGCAGTACATTCATACTGAGAACTACTGCGTCTCCAAAAAACCCTGCACACATTCTTTAGTTATTTAGTTACTGCTCCAGTAAATTCATACCGGGATGTAGCAGTTTCCAATCCCACACATTTCAATAGTATGAGTGGATATACTTCCACATATGCTAACAGAGATCATGTTATTATAAACCATGTGTGTTTAGTTTTTGTTTCAAGAAGTTTATACTGGAAACCTTATAGTAAGTTTCCAACTAACTAGTAAATATCCCTGGGAACTACAGCGTCTCCAAAAAACCCTACAAACATTCTTTAGTTTTTTAGTTACTGCTCCAGTAAATTCATACTTGGATGCAGCAGTTTCTATACAATGAATGGATATACTTCTACATATGCCTAACTAACAGAGATCATGTTATTACAAACCATGTGTGTTTAGTTTTTGTTTCAAGAAGTTTATGCTGGGTTATAATAAGTTTCCAACTAACTAGTAAATATCCCACTAATTATGCTCATACAGTTCTACTGAGCATATGTTTTTTTTGTGTGTGTGTATGCAAAATGGCATTATTCTTTTCTTTTAATGTATGGGCATTAGTATTTACTCCATTGAATTCATACTGGAATGTATTTTAATATAAATCCTAATTTTAGGCAAATATTTCTGCACTGTGTATGTGTTTACTGCTGCTTGTAACTCACTGAGAGTGATTCACAGTAATTCTTACTCATAACTTAA